>OZ029920.1:5230013-5602513 GCA_964023275.1 Norana najaformis | reverse complement strand
CCCTCAAAAATCAGACGGGGGGGGGGGGGGGGCATGGCCGAAATGTCTGCTGGATCAACTCTTGGTGCATGAAAATAGATCTAGACCCACAACTAGAAGAATAAGGACAACTGTCCCTTGCGCTAAATCCGAGAGGCAGTCATTAATATGATGTGCTTACAGATTCATTTTTCTTAGCCTCGGCGTATAAAGGCGGATAGCCAGTCTTCCTCCTCGCCGCCCTGATCTTCCAACTGGAAGTGTAAGGTCAGCGCACTTTTTTATAGCCGAGTTCGCTACAGCGGGAAAAAGTTGAGTGGAAATTTTAAAACATATTTCTAACCCTGACCAGATCCTATTCTGATTCCTTTTCTTCCTCTGATATCTCCTGCAGATCCGATTCCAAACACCACCCACCGTAGTCGTCTGACTGCCCGCCTGTCCGACTCTCGGATCTTGACCTGGAACCGAACCCTTCTTGCCTAACGATTTTGTTTTGACTGAGCGCCTGCGAAAAAGCTGTGTCCCACAACTTAGCTTTCGTTGGGCGCTGTATAAATCTCGAGTTTACCATTACGATTACAATGGCTATACGATGCACTTTCCTCCACATTTTTAATTAAATCGCGTGATATTTCCTGTATTTTTAATTAAGTCGCATGACTTTAACAACGAAAATAAAACGGAGATCGTGTTTCATACCTTTTTCTGTGATTCGGCTGCTAACCCTGACTTTCCGGCTCTTGTGCTACTCATTCTAATGACTTTCGAGCGGATGCTTTGCTTATGGGAGAAATTCGGAGTGACACAAAAGCCAGCCGATGATTTTCCTTATAAGGCTCTAAAGCACAGAAAATGCATACACACAAACTGCATTCGTCACACACACACGCTCTCTCTCTGTGTCTCTCTTCATATATATATATATATAATGTGTGTGACGAATGCAGAATGCAGAATATAGATACGCACGCATATTTAATGTATATTTGTCAACAGTCAGGTCACTATATATATATATATATATATATATATATATATATGTTATATATATATTATATATAGGGTACGGGTGGTACGGAGGCCTCAAAGGGACATGCATAATTGATCCGAGTGCAAAATATGTTTAGCTCGTTCAATAGCAATATCGTAATGGTAATCTCGAGAATTCTACAGCACACAAAGAAAGCTAAGTGCGGGAACCAGACGCTCAGTTAAAACAAAATCAATGGACGGGTAAAGTCAGATTCGATTCCAGGTCATGTAACTAGTTTCAGGCAGGCAGACGGTCAGACGGCTATACGGGGAATGCTGTTTACAACAGCAGCATTACACGCCTTTCGTAATCGTAATCGTAATTCCAAGATTTCTACAGCGCCCAACGAAAGCCACGTCGCGGGGACCAGCTTATTCGCAGGCGTTCAGTCAAAACATAATCGATAGGCAAAAGGGGTTTGGTTCCAGGTCAAGATCCAAAAGTCAGGGAGACAGACAGGGTGGCGGCTACGGTGGGTGATGTTTGGAATTGGAACGGAAAGAGAGATTAGCGGAAGAAGGGAAGTCAGGATAGGATCTGTGAAAGAGGAATGTTTTCAATTTTGAGTGAAAGACGGATGCAGAAATTGCAAGCGCTGGAGCATCAATCAGTTTGTATGATGGGTCAGAAAACTATCGCATTTTTCGGGGGGTGGGGTTTATTGAGGTGGGGGAGAGTTAAGGAGAAGAGAAAAAATTTAGTATGGAGTATGTCGGAATAAAATTCAGCGCTAAATTTCAGTCTGTCTGATTTGACGCAGCACCACGCTTAGCTTTTAAGGAGCGCTTTAGAACTGTAAACTTTACGATTACGACCACGATGTGTGTTTTATGTAGGTCACTGTTGCCGATTGGTTAGAGCGCTTGGCTTGTATGTAGGTCACGATTGCCGATTGGTTTGAGCGCTTGGCTTGTATGTAGGTCACGGTGGCCGATGTGTGTTTTGCGCACCGCTTAATTTGTTCCTTCGGGACCACCGTAGTACATGGGCGTTGCCTGTGTCATTGTTACCTAACAAGCGATTAGGCCGTATAGGGCCAACAGTCTTGCACCCCAACATTTGACTGTGTGACATGAGGATGGACAGAGATGCAGGCATACTCAGAGAGACTGTGGACTGATTGATTGATTGAATTACTGAATCACATTAACCGTGTTACATAAACGTAATCGTAATCGTAAATTCGAAATTTCCACAGCGCTACCTAAACGCTAAGCGCAGGGCACCAGCCTATTCACGAAAGCTGCGTCAAGTCAATGGGGTTGTCCAAAGATGCCATATTAAGAATTAAGTCAGGTTGTCAGAAGACTAGAGAGAGAGAGAGAAAGAGACAGAGACAGAGAGAGACAGAGAGAGACAGAGACAGAGACAGAGACAGAGACAGAGACAGAGACAGAGACAGAATGAGACAGAGACAGAGACAGAGAGACACAGAGAGAGAAAGGAAAAGGAGCTGTTAGGGTGGGTTGTGTTGTTAGGGTGGGTTGAGAAGAATAATGACATTCCCTTTACGCTGGTTCCAAGGGGCAGCCATTGGTATGAAGTGTTAGCGACTTCATTTTCTTAGCCTCGGCACATGATGGCGGCTGGCCATTCAGCTCCCTCACAAACTGATCTCTCCACCGACGATGTACATCAATGTGTTCATTTTATCGCTGAGTTCGTTAGGTGGCACAAGTGGAGCAGAAATTTCGAAACATCTTTCTGCCGTGACGGGGATTTGAACTCTTGACCCTCCGAATGAGAGTCCAGTACGCTACCGCGCCCCCCCATAATTTATATTTTTGTAAATATTATTTATTAGTTATACATTCGGCGCCTTTCTTGAAATGTTCCAATACCACAATGAAGGGCCAGAGCATTTGATACTAAACTGCTTCATTCTGGTTCCTGCAGCATCGCACCGGTATTTTGAGGAAACTCTAGTTTCAAATACATCAGTACCCTTATAAAAATAAGTAAACTACGCTACTGTCATGTGCAGCATATTTTTATTTTACGTTTGTATGTACATATATAAGTATTTTTATGAATATGAGGCCACTTCCACAGATGTACATCGTCTAATATATATTCATGAGGCACGGCTTATGATTGGTTAGAGCGCTTGGCTTATATGTAGGTTACGGTTGCCGATTGGTTAGAGCGCTCGGCTGGTATAAAGGTCACGGTAGCCGATTGGTTTTCTACAGCGACCGTATGCTCACTTTTCAGTGAATTTATTGGGTGAGATCCTTCACCACCGCTGCCTGCTAGTCCGAAATTAAACCCTCTGAAATATAGCCACGATCGGTCTGCGAACCGGCATCCTCACTCACAGGAACCTTGAAGTACGCTTTAACCAATAACCCCTTCTTCTTCTTATCGCTCTTTCTACTCCAATCCCAAACATCACTCACCGTAGCTGCAACGCTGTCTCTCTGCCTGACTCTTGGATCTTGACCTGGAACCGAATCCTTTTGCCTATGGATTTTGTTTTGACTGAGCGCCTGTGAATAAGCTGGTCCCCGTGACGTGGTTTTCGTTGGGCGCTGTTGAAATCTCGAGATCACGATTACGATTTCGATTTAACCAATATAGCTATCCAGGCCAGTATTTTGTATTATATTGTATTATATTGTATTGTATTATATTGTATTGTATTATATTGTATTGTATTATATTGTATTGTATTATATTGTATTGTATTATATTGTATTGTATTATATTGTATTGTATTATATTGTATTGTATTATATTGTATTGTATTATATTGTATTGTATTATATTGTATTGTATTATATTGTATTGTATTATATTGTATTGTATTATATTGTATTGTATTATATTGTATTGTATTATATTGTATTGTATTATATTGTATTGTATTATATTGTATTGTATTATATTGTATTGTATTATATTGTATTGTATTATATTGTATTGTATTATATTGTATTGTATTATATTGTATTGTATTATATTGTATTGTATTATATTGTATTGTATTATATTGTATTGTACATTATATTGTATTGCATTGTATAATGTAAAACAAGAACGAAAACAGCATCGGCGACAGAAGTGGGACAACCGAAAGAAGATCCGTTTCGAAGCAATTATTTCTTTCTGGGAGCGACAGAGAAAAGCGACGCCATCTGCCGTCGACCCCTTAATCGTTCCATCAACTCTGTATGGACAGAGATAGTCATTGGTGCAACAAACAGGACGTTTCTAATTAGATACAACCGCCCAACTCAACAACAAACTACTGAGACAGACAGACAGACAGGCAGGCAGACAGACAGACAGATGACCGACCGACTGACTGACTGACTGACTGACTGACTGACTGACTGACTGACTGACTGACTGACTGACTGACTGACTGACTGAGACGCAGAATCAGACACAGACAGACAGGCAAACAGAGACGGAGACACAGAGGGAGACAGACAGACAGAAACAGACAAAGAGAGGGACAGAGAAAACCATCGAAAGACGGGGTCAGTGAGTTGAGAGTTGATGAGTTGGGTGGGGCACAATATGGAGCCTTGATTCTCTCTTTTCTCCACGGGGTTTATTTGTTTGTGATCCCCAAATTCGTAAATATTTACATGCATCGATATCTAAGGACGTTAACTGCCATTAAGGCAACTAGACCGGGCCCACCAAATAATTCAGGTGCTATAAAAATGACCCCATAAAGATTTGCCTAGCTGAAAATAGCGTGTAAAATGAACCATGGGGAAAGATGCCGTATTCAGGTGGTGCCAGTCCCAAGCCTGGATAAAGGAGGAGGGCGACGTCGACGGCCTTTGGTGCTATAAGATGTCGTTAAACATCGGAACTATTGCTAAATAGTGCCCCCGTAGCGCATCGTCTCCTCCCTTCTCCTCACTTCAAGCTAGTAAGCATCATTACTTCTGCGACAGAGCTTTTATCCAGAAAGCACTTATTCATGCTAGTTCAAGTCAGGGTCTATCAGAGGGCTTGACAGAATAGCCATTTGGCTAAGGCCTCACAAGGAGAACAGGCCTCAGATTTAGGAAAAGTTTTATGTAATAATTATGAATATTTTTATTTCTCCTTTTTAGTATTACAATTAAAAACTGCAATTTACTAGGCTTGAGATGTGTATACTTCAAGATTGGGCCTCGTATTTCCAGTGGCCCCGGATCTCTCTGCAAGGCCCTGGTTCTTGTAATTGTAAATTTAGACGTTTTTCGATAGCGACCATATGGCCTCAACTCTACTCATTTTTCAGTGAATTATCGGGTGAAATCCTTCACCACTGCTCCCCGTTTGAATACGCGCCACGCCATTTAGCGTCCCCGTGTATACAATGTGCTAGCTCTTATTTATAGCTTCGTTCAATATGATTTAAAGGTGTCTAAGCAAAACCTAATATTTGTAAAATGTAAATGTAAATATACAAGTTTTTCTATAGCGACCTTATGGCTTTATCTCCGATCATTTTTCAATGAATTTATCGGGTGAGATCCTTCACCACCGCTGCCCGTTTTAAAGGGCGCCACGCCATTGAAGGTACCCGTGTACAGACTCTGCTAGCCCTAGATTTAAAGCACAGAAACGGTTTGGTTTAGGGAACACCACGTGACGAATAACATTCCTCTAAAAACCGTGGTGTGTCAACCTGTTGTTCCCAAGGCACCGGGTGACAACATAAAACTCATTTTAATTACCCCATCTGAGTTGATGTTGACTCAACTACCGAAGATGAAGGTTTATATTCGAAATACTCAGAGTTCATCAGGTTCAACGGGATAAAGATCGAGGGCGTGGCTTTGGTCTAAACTCCGCCCACTGGTCTATCCCTCGGGGTGAATTAAGTGGCGATAAACTGTGACCTCTGTGGTCGGTGAGACATAATGCATTTGCGGGGTCAAAGGTCAGGTCGGGAACGATTAGCAAGACCCTGTGTATCGTCGAAAGCGTTTCCAAGGTCTGCTAACGGATGTCACTTGATGAGAACAACAGTTTGGTATTGGTGCTCCGCTATTAAAGCCCTTTAAAGGCCTGCCATAAATGAATAGGCCTTTTTACAAATAAATACAACATTGCGCTCTATAAATCGTAATCGTAATCTCGAGATTTCTACAGCACCCAACGAAAGCTAAGTCGCGAGAACCAGCTTATTAACAGGGGCTGAGTCAAAACAAAATCGATAGGCAAAACTTTTCGATTCCAGGTCAAGATCCACAAGTCAGACGGAGAGAGCGTGGCAGCTATGGGGGTGGTGGTGTTTGGGGTTGGAGAGGAGAGAGAGATAAGAGGAAGAAAGGGTGCCAGAGTAGGTTCTATGATATATCACGGTTGATGTTTTGAATATTAGTGCATATCAGTTAAATAATTTTTAAAGCTAATCTTAAATTGACGTAGAGTTACAATATTAGTCGATGCGATAGCAAGAGTACACAATGAGGAAGGGTCAGAGCATTTGATACTAAATTGTTTCACCCTGCAGCATCACACCAGTATTTTGAGGAAACTCTAGTTTCAAATACATCAGTACCCTTGTGAAAATAAGTGAAACTCAGCCACTGCCTGTAGCCGGGTAGTGCCAGTCCCAAGCCTAGATAAAGGAGGAGGGCGACGTCAACGTCCTTTGATGCCACAAAACGTCGTTAAATATTGGAAACTACTAAAAATAACTGGCAAAGTTGGTGGGAAGCATTTTACGTTAACAGTGAAATATAAAGAAGCCAGTTTGAAATTTGGTAATTTGATACTAATTTTTTTTGTAATCTAACTATGCAGCTGTCATTTAGGGAAAAGATGTGTGGTTAGAGGCATTGGGCGCCAAGGGCGCAACAATGGGTGAGACCCCAATATAGTGTTTGCCGGAGAAAATGGATCCCAGCGGTACTGTTGTACAAATTGGACTAACAAGGAAGGGACAATTTTATATATAGCGTAGTATAGTGTATAAAGATGGTGTATATTTTTATGTACGGGTCACAGTTTTAACTCATAATACATCATCATCACCATCGCCATTATTATTATTATTATTATTATTATTATTATTATTATTATTATTATTATTATTATTATTATTATTATTATTATTATTATTATTATTATTATTATTATTATTATTATTATTATTATTATTATTATTGTTATTGTTATTATTATTATTATTTTCTAACAATTATTGTTGTTACTATTATTTTTATTATTTTATTTTTATTTTGAGTAGTAGTAGTAGTGGTGGTGGTGGTAGTAGTGGTGGTAGTGGTAGTAGAAGTAGTAGTGGTAGTGGTAGTAGTGGTAGTAGTGGTAGTAGTAGTATTGGTGGTAGTGGTAGTGGTAGTGGTAGTAGTAGTAGTATAGTAGTAGTAGTACCTTGGGTCGAATTATGTGGCGAATAATCTCAATGATGGTAATGTCGCCCTCTGGAGAATATATTCACAGTCTAATATTCGATTTTAATCGCTAGGGGGCTGAGAATCTTTTGAGATCAAGAGACGGTGTATCTGCTTCGAATGTTTTCTAGTCTTTTGGTTTCATTTAGGCCAACAGATGTCTACTTTTAACTGGTTTGTATATTTTTAAAGACAACAGCAGCATTACACGCCTTTCGTGTATTCGTAATCGTAATTCGGAGATTTCTACAGCGCCCAACATACTCGCCTGTCTAATCTTAGAACCCTACAGAAACGCATCATCAGAATTATATTTAATCTACCCTTCAGAACCAGCACTCGATTGTCCTTTCATAGTCAAGGAATATTACCTTTTGATTGTATTAATAAATTGCAAATAGGTTTATTTATGTTTAAACTAAAAAATAATCTATTACCTGTGGACTTCTACCAATACTTTTGTATGAATTCAGATGTGCATGGTCACTTATACACGATCATCTCATATGTATCATAAACATTTCTGTTCACACTACTAATAGGCAGTTTAGTATTATAATATGTGGACCGTCATTCTGGAATTCTCTGCCAACTGTTATTACTAGCTTGCCAACATTATACCAGTTTAAAACAAATCTAAAATCTCATATACTCAATGCACATAGTTAAGTATTTTTTTGGTGCTTAGTTAAGTGTTTTTTGTTTTGTTTAGGTTTATGCAAATGACATTGATTATAATAATTACTTATATTTTAGATTATTAATTGTTTTACTCAGTATTTTACTGTCACCTTTTTGTAATCCTATGATGTAAATAGGTGACCTTAGTAGCGGAACTGTTTGTTCCTTTTAGGTCAGCCCATTGGCACCACTGTATGTGACAGACTTTAATTGTGCTTGTTAATTATTTTTTTGGGTTGTCAATAAAAATAATCTCTCTCTCCTCTCTCTCTCTCTCTCTAATTCCGAGATTTCTACAGCGCCCAACGAAAACCACGTCACGGGGACCAGCTTATTCACAGGTGCTCAGTCAAAACAAAAATGGATAGGCAAAAGGGTTCGGTTCCAGGTAAAGATCCAGGAGTCAGGCAGAGAGACAGCTACGGTGGATGATGTTTGGGATTGGAGCGGAAAGAGGGATAAGAGGAAGAAGGGGAGTCATGATAGGCTCTGCGAAAGAAGAATGTTGACCTTTGATTATGTGGCGACCACAGGTCTGACGGGTAGATATTAGCTTTTTTCTCTGTTCGAAACGAATAGGAGAAAAGGTAGGAGGGTGGAGAGAAAGAGAAGAAAGAAAAAGAGAAGGAAGAGAAAATACGAGGAGGAAGAGAAGGCGGAGGAGAAAGAGGAGGAGGAAGAGAAGGAGGAGGAAGAGGAGAAAGAAAAAAGGAGGAAGAGAAGGAGGAGAAAGGGATGAATGAGTCTGAGCAGGAGGCAAGGAGAAAGAGAAAGAAGGAGCAGGAGAAGAGGGCTAAAGAGGAGGAACAGGAACGAAAAGAGGAGGAAGAACTCATTAACTTACTGACTTACTAATTATCTAACTCAGCCAACCAGCCAGTAGTCACTCACTCACTAAGTCACTAGCTAACAGACAAGGTAACAAACAAACAAATAAACAAACAAGCAAGCAAACATACAGACAGACTGAGAAGGAGACAGATAGACAGAAAAGGTGACAGACAGAGAGACAGACAGAGAAGGAGACAGACAGACAGAAAAGGAGACAGCCAGACAGAGAAGGAGACAGACAGACAGAAAAGGAGACATTCAGACAGACAGACTGACTGACTGACTGACTGACTGGCTGCCTGACTAACTGACTGGCTGGCTGGCTGCCTGACTGACTGACTGGCTGGCTGCCTCACTGGCTGGCTGGCTGGCTGCCTGGCTGACTGACTGACTGACTGACTGGCTGCCTGACTGACTGGCTGGCTGGCTGCCTGACTGACTGACTGACTGACTGGCTGGCTGCCTGACTGGCTGCCTGGCTGCCTGGCTGACTGACTGACTGACTGACTGACTGACTGACTGACTGACTGACTGACTGGCTCGCTCGCTCGCTCATTCACCCAAACAGATATGCTCACCTACTTACTTCTCTACGCCTTTACATAAAGCCCCGCTGTACTACGCTTGCACGCATAACAGACCTAAATATAGTCCTATTTACACACTTACGTACATATATCATACATAGGCCTACACGTAGGCCTATATTTAGGCTACACGTATAGACCGCAAGCATTTGTATTCTCTTTACTGTCGACCTACGCAATGTTCGCAACGCATTCATATGAAACCCTCTGGCTGTTACCTGTCTAAACCACGCACCTGTATGGGCATGTGTATATAAGCTGACCTTTTTCAGTCCTATCAAAACAGTCGACGCTGTTGTGCCAAGGCGTTGCCTGCCCCGTCGTATAGGTGGCGCTGCAGCGTCTGACCTCGTTAGGATTTGTTTATTTTGTGGGTTACGTTGACGGTACAGTAAAGGGTCGATCCCCGATTGCATTTTCAGATGATCAGATGAGTTATTTGTAATCAAATTTGAAATCAATCTGGAATTATCGACGACGGATTTCTGATTGATTTTGCGGGTTTCATTATTGAAGGGTTTCATTTTCGTGACGGCCAACGATTATCGTGCTAACCTGGTGATGTTTTTACATAGAGTGCTATAAAATTGGGATTTAATGGCGCTATAGAAGTTGACCGATTACGGTTAAATAGAAATTACATTACATTCATGCAACGCTAAAGCAGAGTAACTTTAAAAGCGCTATACAAATATAACTGGTTCTGATGGTCTGTTGTGAATGCCCTATAGAAAAGGAGCTGTAGAATTGGGCCTAACTTCAAATGGTCTTCTAACGAGCCGCTACAGAAGTCAGCTTAAAGGAATGCTATAGGTTCCTCCAAACGGCTGTACAGAAGCTGTCAAATGATCTTACAGTATATCCAACATTAACTTAGCGCTACATAAGTTACATGAAGAGGTCATACAGGAAGCATGGCATTTCAGTCGACCCTGCGTTGCCTCGAGAACATTCCAATCCTTGGGCATCTGATAGCGGCCGGGTACGCATGCTCCGGCGGGAGGTCAAAGGCCGAGAGGGCGGGGTTAAAGGCCACAGTGGGGTTCGTCCTTGCCCCGGTCAACCTTGCGGCGGAGATAGCAGATGAAGCGACGAGGAAGAGATCGAAGCGCCTCGAAGGGTCTGCACTGGCTCCCAGGCCGGACTGGATGAAACGCCATCATAAGAAGACGTTGATGTCGATTTGTCTGCCTGGAGCTCACAATGCAGGGACCTTCCGAATGTCAAGGAAGCTGAAACAGGCGCCTCTGGTAGAAGGCTGGTCACGGTGTCAAAAGGTCAGAGTGCTTTAATTATTCGTCAGTTTTTATCGGTTAATTCGTCATTTTTACCTGTTTATTCATAACTTGTTTCTTTTTATTTCGTCAAATTGTCTGGTTATGTATCATTTTATTCGTTCATTCGCCACTTTTATCTGTCTTTCGATCACTGATTTACGTCTACTCTTGGATTTGTTCTAATTTAACATTATTTTGTTGTTTATTCATTTTCAGTTTTGCTTGTTTAGTCATTCATTCGTTATGATTCGGTTTGACTCACTCGTTCGCTCGCTCACTCACTCAGTCAATCATTCACTCGTTCTTTCGTTTGCTGTCGGTGGCCCACCCCCACCAATCCACCCACACATCCATCCAACCATCCATCGATCCATCCGTCCATCCATCCATTCACGCATCACTCAGCTAGTAAATCATTGATTGATTGATTCATTCATTTAGTCAGTCAGTCAGTCAGCGACTCACTCACTCAATTACTAAATCACACAATCAGTAACCCAGCCAATCAATAAATCAATCAGTTGATCAGTTATCTCGTTAAACCAAACTTACAAACGAAAGTAAAACTGCCGGAAACTGTCAGACAAAGCCTCCGATATCTAAAAGAGGCAGTCGATCGTAAACACCGTGACAAGGGTAGAAGGTGGAAGTTTGAGTGGGGGTGGTGGTGGTGGTAAATGAATTGCAAAAAACAATTTTTAAACAACGACGATTGTTTTATGACGATGATGGTGGTGGCGATACTGATGAAGCCTTTGCTTTTCTTAGCCTCGGCTTATATTACTAACTAGCTAACTAACGTACTTACTTACTTACCTACTTACTTGTCTTTCTTACTGTCTAACTAACCTGTCTGCTCTTGCTTACTGGTTCAGGTGGACGTCTACCGTCAGCTGTTGGCTGGGGTTCGATTCCTCGACGTTAAGGTCATGACCTTTGAGAACGCGATCTGGACCTACGCAGATCACGTGCGCGGCGTGAAACTGCGAGATGTGTTGACGCGTGTCCGAGATTTCGTCTCCGACAATCCAACGGAAATCGTCATCGTCCACGTGACCAACGACCGGAAGTCGGTCGACTGGACGGCCTGTCACGTGATCATACAGGAACTGTTCCGCGACCGACTCATACCGGAACACATGAAGAATCTACCGATTGGTGAGTTCAAAGGTCGACGCCTGCGATCGAAAATCCATCGATCGCTAAACATCGATCGATAGACAGTCAATCGATCTATAAGTTTTGTTTGATGAATGAATGAGTAAGTGGGTGAGTGAATGAGTGATTGAACGAATAAGTGAATTAGTGAATAGATAAAATACCTTATTTGATGATTGACGGATCAAAACTTTGAGAAAATGTGGTAAATTTTGCCATGGTTGAAATCCTCGCACATATGGCCGAGACTTTGTGGAAAGGAAAACCGAGCGCCTGTGAATAAATTGGTTCCTGCGACTTAGCTCTCTTTGGGCGCTGTATAAATCTCGAGCTTACGATAAATTGATAATTTAAATCGTTCGCAATCTATCAAGATAGGCGCCGCATAATATTTTACTATTTTAAGGCGTTTAAAATAGGAAATGACGTAATTCGCCTACAAAGTAACTCGAGCTTACGATTAAGATTATTTCATCTTAAGTTACTTTACATTCTCTTAACTAAGTTTACATTACAACGCACAGGTGACATAATTGACCAAGGAAAGAACATCGTCATCAGCGGTATAACCGACGTTGCCTACAGCTGGCAACAGATCCAGTATCGTTGGCCGAACAAGCAATCACCCGAGCAACTTGGACAACACATGCGCACGGCCCTGGGGGAAATGGGTCTCTACCGCCCAACGTGTCTTTTCTGGTATAAGGCCGAATGCACCCCGTCTTCCCCTATGTACGTCCGCAGTGTTGGCGGTCTACCAGGACTGATCGCTACGAGGTACGGCGCCGACGAGAAGTTCGATTCAGTCGAGGACCTCGCAGCTGCGACCAACTTCGAGGTCCTGAGCGTTCTCCACGGTCTGAACCGCCTGCCGTTCAACATCCTTTCGATCGACTATGTCCATGACAGCGTCATCGAACGCATCGTAAGACTGAACGAGGTTTCTGATGGAGGTCTGAGGATCTCTTCGATGGACTTGAGTTCTGATGAACTGGACGATGTCTTCACCCAACCGCCATCTAACGTCCATAAGCTTTTCAATACGACGCTGAACAGCAGTCAGGCGGGTGTTAACAGCTCCTTCGACTTCCGGGGTCATCCAGTGCCCCCGGTTCAGGTCAAGGAGACAAACATGTGATTGAAACACTCCCTACAGCGGTGGTGAAGGATCTCACCCGATTAATTCATTGAAAAACGAGCATAACCACGAAATTGTCTGGACCTGGACCTGGTCATGTAATTGTAATTGTAATCAAGAATTTACTTAGCGCCGTTTCAAAGAAATTTCTGAGAGCCGCTCAACATAAATCAAGATCAAACAGATTAATTTTCAAGCGCCTGCGGAAAAGATGTCGAGAAAGGTCAAGAAGGTCATGTGGCAAGTTGTTAAGCAACCTATTCCGGGCAGGCGTACCAACCGTCATAGTATAACACAATAGCTTAGACGCTTCTGAAACAACTCCTTAACAGCATAGGCCTAAGGAGCTTCTGGCTGAGGGGGAACCATGTGCCGTCAGACAGACAGACAGGCAGGCAGACAGACAGACAGACAGACAGACAGACAGACAGACATATAAAAAGATACGACAGGGACAGAGCCAGAAGGAGACAGAGAGACAATCTTAGGAGGACAAGCAAGCTTATATTGGCAGTTTAAGGCAAGTCTATAAATGTCACATACTTACATACATGCATACATACCTACTTACATATATAACTTACAACGCTTAGAGACGCTATATAAATGATCTGAATGAATGATTGAGTGAATGAACGAGTGAATGAATAATTGAATCAATGAATAGATAAATACCTTACTTACAGAATGGCAAATCAAGAACCTGAGAAGCTGTCGACAGTTTTGCCATGATTGAGATCTTGTTTCTATGACTGAGACTCTCGCGGGATCAAAAAACTAATTTTAGTTTGTTGCTTTTTGTTCTGTCGAAATTTCTGAGGATCGTGTTGGCCCTCGCCAATTCTGGACTCGATTTTCCAGGTCTCTAGGTCACCGAACTAACCGATCACCTTGTTCTGTTGTCCACCTGTTTCTCCTGGTTGCTTCTGCACTGTAACTGCACTCCTTCTCACTCTCTGCATTGATTCCTCGAAATTTGCTATCCCTTGTCTCATTTTCTCTTTGGTATTCCTGTATTACTGTGGTTTTCTTTTTGCACTGTTTTCAAATACTGCTTTGGTTTCTTTTTTCAGCCTTTGCATGACTTATAATTTCTTGACAACCCTCCCCGAAACCAGCTTGGGGCAACTCAGTGGCGTCCCTCAAATCGAGGGGGTTTCATGCCCGGATTGCCCCTAGATGCGCCGTTGTTCTTCCACGAAAACCCTAATCCAGCATGGAGTTGTTATTACTATTCATAGAAATTGAACATAGGAAGGAATATTTTCTTTCTAATAACTAATTACTATTACTAATATTAGTAATATTATTGCAACTCAGAGAACATAAACATAGGAAGTAATATTTTATCTGTTGACCATGTCATAATGTTGCTTTTTTACATTTGTCTAAATTACATCGCTTGTACAATTAATACTAAATAGGTCAAACATGTCATAGTTCATTGTATTGCGATTGCAAACTCTAACTTAACCGCGTTGTAACAGTGCTGTAATTTTTTGTTGCATAATTGAATGACTGATACAAAATAGCTTTCTGCGTATACAGTTTTTAAATGTTCTGTTCGAACAATGTACTGCTGTAGTAGTAGAAGCAGTGGCTTCGTTAGAAAGTCCAGGAAAACTGGCACTAGGTGTCGCCAGTATGCAAAGACGTCGAAACCACAGAGATTATATCATTTTGTCACTTCACGGAGTCCACGATTGGCGGAAAGGATGACTGTCTATGGTATGATGTCTATGGTATTTAGGTGATATCATTGTTTCAACCTGTTTGGGGTTTTTTTAAAAAGGTGCTATGTGACTTTAGCTTTAGGCAAAATCGCTTTTTAGATAGATCTGTTATCGTATTAAACAAAATGTTCTGTTCGAACAATGTACTGCTGTCAATTGTTCTAGAATGTTTGTACCTGTATGACAAGTTTTGGCTGATATCCTTGTTTCAGCCTCTTTGGAATGTTTTTAAAAGGCGCTGTTTGACTCCAAGATGTTCACAGTAATTTATAAGTGCCCTGGACCAAACAGTGGGGTCATCTGCAGTTGTCATTTGGCATGGGCTTATAAAGTTTCCACTGCTTAGGTAACTGATTAAATTCGGGATTGAGAAATCTCATAACTCAGCTTAGAAACTAACTATTCATTTAAAATGGTAGTTTCCATTTTTAACGACATCTTGTGGCAGCCGTTGGCTTCGACCTTACTTTACATATTAAACGGTTGAAAGATCTACCAGCGATTGAATGGAAATGACTACAATGTAATAAAATAATGAGAAAAGCGATTTAAAAGTCTAAATAGGAAACTTCGGAAGTTTACATGTAGCTCACGCATGTAGTCAACTGTTCCTCAGCGCCACCTTTTGTCTAAATTGTGCATAAAATGTATAAAGTATTTTGCAACCGACTTCATTATTTTGACATTTAGCACGAGCACTTCAGTTAACCTTAAATTCTCAGAAGTCTAGCAGTAATACACAATAAACGAAACAGAACTAGTAGAAGATCTATCTTATCTGCAAAGACTTCGTTTGGCTACAAGCCCCGTAGACGTCGCCCTCACCTAATACATCATTTTTGACGCGATGAATCGTCTGTTTAACGAAATCTTATGATCGTTGACATATCTCCCTGTACGAGGCCCAAACGACAGAACAAACACTCCAACGAAAATAAGGAATATATAATGTCGTTTAAAACGATTAAAAGGTGTCTTAACAGATCCTAATATTATTGATAATATAAAGCGTTTGACGACATCTAGTGGCGGCCAGGGCCGTTGACGTAGACCTAATCATATCTTGCATTGAAACAAATTATGGTTAGCGATTGAAAGCAAGTTAAAAATATATAACATTACAATAAGCGATTTAAAGGTGCTTATAGGTAACACGAGATTTTGTTTAAATTGTGTTGATTTCTCGACTTTTCATGGGCTTTCTACATTTTCGCACGTTTACCTAGGACATTTCTCAAGACATTCTCCCTTTGGTTTTCCAATGTTACTTCGGTTTTTCTATATTGCTTTGGTTTTTATGCTGCTTTTGGCTTTCCTATTATTTTCTTCTCTGCATATTTTGCATTTTTACAGCCAGCTACGACGGTAGATTTGAGGCAACTCAATGGTATCCGACCATTTCGAGTGGGAGAAATATGCCAAAAACGTTCATGCCCTGATGCCCTCTTGTCCTTACACAACATTCATAACTAATAACCCGATCCTATAGTGTTACAAATATCAAGTTACGTTACTGCCTTGTTTTGGGGTAGTGCCAGTCCCAAGCCTGGATAAAGGAGGAGGGCGACGGCAACGGCCTTTGATGCCATAAGCTGTCGTTAAACTGAGGAACTACTATTACACCTTTTAAACATAAAGATAACCATTTGCACATAATAGAGCAGTAGCTGCGTTAAAAGCTTACTATCTTATGTTAACATGCTTATCTCACTTAAAGGTGTCTAAATCCAACTTGATATTTGTATAAGTATCATCAATAACTAAACGAAAGGCCAAGTCGTATAATATGCTTCCTACCGACCTTTTTAGTATAACTGAGTAACTAAAACACTAGGATCGGATTATAAGTTATGAATTTTGTGTAAGGACAAGGGGAATCGGGGCATGAACGTTTTTACATATTTCTCCTATTCGAAATGGCCGGATACCATTGAGTTGCCTCAAATCCAGCATCGTAGCTGGTTTTTAACTCAGCCATTGACGCACTGAACTGCATCGCCTTCCTTTATCCAGAGTTGGGACTGGCACTACCCCCAAACAAGGCAGTGGCGGAGATCCAACAAATAAAATCAAACAAATTAGATTCTTATACTACCAACCGTTTATATATTATTTCCAAAGTTTAACGACATCTTGTGGCTACATCTTCTGGCTACAGTGGTCGTTGACGTCTTTAAAATTCTTATTTAGCTAAAGTTTATTGTTCATAAGTTTCTGTTATTGTTTTTAGTTCGTTTGTCTTGTACCAACTGTTTGAAAAGAAACGAGTTATATGAAGCAACGAACAGAGCGAGTTAAAGGTGTCTTAAACGACTAATGATGGCTATAATGGGCAACCATCATCGATTTTTCTATTTGTCTGATCGCCGTTTGCTTATTCATGACGTTTTTTTGTTCTTGATGACTTGAGCATCATTTGGGCTAGCACAAAGAGAGCCTCTGATTAGGTTCTTTTCAAGCGGCGCTATACAAATTTTCGATTATAAATACAATCACAAAATACACACGAATCGTTTTCTTTACATGGTATCCTTGGGAATCACTCAAACCTGACGCAGCGCTCGTGAATAATTATAGGAGCTTTTAGAAGACAAATTTGCAGACTGAACACTACCCTCCAGCTAATAGGCCCCAGAGGGAGTAGGAGAATGGTTTAAGTAAATGTTGTAGGGTAAACCGCTGCTTAAATACCGTAATCGTAATTGTATACTCGAGATTTTAACATCCCCAACGAAAGCCAAGTCGCTGGAATTAGCTTATACACAGGCGTTCAATCAGAACAAAATCTATAAGCAGGAAGTGTTCGGTTCCAGGATAAGTCTGTCATCGTCATAAATCGTCGTAATTAAGCGAAGTCAGTTGATTTAAAGGTTTGTTTCCGGGGATTTATATTTAATTGATAACTTTGTTTTGGCGTATTTTAGAGATTTTTAAAGGTGCTATATCACTGCCCAGATACGGGCATTCATTAGTACTTCTGGAACAAACAACGGGCCCCTTTGCAGATGTTACTTGGAACAGGCCTATAAAATTTCCATTTGTTTTCGTTGTGTTTCTGATAATGGTTAAATCCAGTACAGTGAGGACTAAGAACTCGTTTTAAAAGCAAACTGACAACACATTTTTGATAGTAGCTTTTTTACTGACAGCTGGTGGCTGACATAGCAGTGGGTGTGAAATTTACAAGCCAGTTTCTGATTTGGTAATACTATAGCGATTGAGCAAAATGACTTCTATATAGCGACCTTAAAGCGATTTAAAGGTGTCTAAGCGCAGCCTTAAAGTAGAATTTAAAAGTCGGTGTTTAACGACGTCTTGTGGCTCGCACTTTTTGTCTTTGTCTTCGACCATACTTTACATTTTAAATAAGATATTATTAAATAAGATATGCCCAACCGCATACTTTGACGAGCATGTTTAATTTATGTTTTTTAACTGAGTGTAAATGTAGTGTATAACAGAAGAGCAATACTTGTTAACGATATCTAATACAGTATACAGCCGAGTGTTTTGTAGTGATATTCACTGTTTAATGACATCTTGTGGCCGCCAGAGCCGTTAATATCGATTCAACCTGAGAGCAACGATCGGAACAAATACCGAACAGCAATTACGCGAAAAATGAGGAATATATAGCGTTGAAGAAACACACACGCGCGCGCGCGCACGCGCACGCACACACATTATTGTTCATGTTTATCTATTGTTGATTTAGTTCGTTCTTCGTGATCTTTTTAGGTCGTTCGTCCTGATATTTTTGAAACATAAATGATATTTTAGCTATTGATCGAAAGAAAACAAAGGATATACATCATCATCATCATCAAGAACCATGGGCTCAGCGCCCGTAGGTGTCCGCTGCCGTCTTCACCAAGTTCTTCCATCGTTCCCTGTCCATCGCCGTGTGACTCAGCTCCTGAAGTGATGCTCCTCCCCATCCGGTGATGTCATCCAGCCATTCCCTGTGTGGCTTGCAGTCTTCATCTGTGTCCTTTCGGTAGCTGATTTTTCGATCCAACCCCGATCGCTCGGTTGGGTTCGCGGACCTTGTTTACCCGGGCGACGTCCGAGCCGGTATGAGTGTGTAGAAGAACTTTCTGGCATTGGATTTCAATCGTATTTTCTCTTTATTTTCTCTTGTCTTGCATTCCCCGTGGTATTTTTCTACCTCGTTGCATTGATTCTCGAGCCACTTTGCTTTGTCCGCTCTCGCTGCCTTTCTCACCTCATTGCACTTGTCTCGGTATGATCTTTCGCTTTCATCTGAGTTGTCTCGCCGTTTTTTCAAATCCCTTTTCTCCTCTACCAATCTCATCGTTTCTGGTGTGATCCATTTTTTCTTTATCTTTTCCTGTTTTGGTACTACTTGTTCAACCGTCTCCAGCATTGCCCTGGTCAGTTGTTTCGTTCTTTCTTCTATGTCCTCTGTTTTGTCACACTCGTCCAGTTTAGTTTTCAATGTCTCCTGGTATGCTGCCTTTATGCCCTCATCAGCCAATCTCGATAGATCTCTTTGCTCCTGTCTTTTTTCTCTGGGACGTTTTTTGAGTTTGATCTTAATGTTCGCTATCACCAGACTATGGTCCGATCCCACGTCTGCACCTTGGAAGGTTCGGCATTGTTGCACCGAGGTTGTCCATCTTGTGTTGATCATTACCAGGTCTATCATGTTTTTGGCCTTTCCGTCGGGTGAGCGCCATGTCCACTTTCGACAAGCTTTTTGTTGGAATCTCGTGTTACATATAATCAGTTCGTTTTCCGTTGCGAATTCTAATAGCCTTTTTCCTCGTTCGTTTCTCTCTCCGTATCCAAATTTACCCATGACTTTCTCCAATCCTGCATTGTCTGACCCAATTTTGGCATTCCAATCTCCCTCCACTATGAGTATGTCTTGTTTTTTCACTTCTTTGATCGTTGATGTTAGCTTTCTGTAGAACTCTTCAATATCTTCCTCTGAGCTGGCTGCTGTTGGTGCATATACCTGTATGACCGTTATGTTAAATGGTTGCTCTCTAAATCTCGCCACTATTATTCTGTCGTTAACAGGTTTGTAACCCAATAGGGCATCACGCGCTCTGTTGCTCAGTAAGAATCCAACTCCCGCTTCATGTCTGGTATCGCCTCCTGACCATAAGATTTTCCCTCCTTCCATCTCTCCTGCCAGCGTCCACCTCATCTCTGAGATTTCTAGGATATCACATCTATATTTGCTCATCTCCTCCTGCAGAAGCTGCATTTTCCCCGCCTCCCATAAAGTTCTTACATTCCATGTTCCTACTGACATCCCCTTATACAACGTCGGAGAAAATCACCGAAAGGTGTGTAAACAGTGGCTAATATTTTCTTATAATATATCGAATGCCATCAACATTTTTAGGCTGCCAGGGCCGTTGACTTGGACCGTTGCTTACATTTCATTTTTTTTTAAAATTAATTCACTGCTGTGGTGTGTGTCACCGTTTGTGTGCAAATACCTTACGTAAAAGTCATTACATTCAGATAGCGCGTAACTCAAACCTTACACTAGCGACACCTTCTGACTGTCAGGGCCGTTTACTTCGACATTTCCTCAGCATACGTTTTTTTTTAAATCCGACTTGGCCACTAGTAGGGCTATCCATTGTTTAACGATACCTTATGGATGCGAGGTAAAGTCAGACAAAATTGAAAATTTCAAGGGAAACTTTAATTTTTTGACAGTGGCATATTTCCCCTTTCCTTCTTCACCCAAAGTCTTCGTCATCACTTGCTGTTTCACTATCAGTATAATCGTCAGAAAAGAAACACAATTCTGCTTTCACAATCATCGTTAACCTCTCCATAAGAATGTTTTCCTGTTCTCTCGTTGAGTCAAGAAGTCCTCAGCCCTGTGCCTCTTTCCTCTGGTCTATGCATGCGGAGTACAACCCCAAAGTTAGTGGCATCCCCAGTAGCGCATATGGCTAACGCCTATGATTCCTCGCTCAATCGATGGACATATGGCGTGCTAACAGATGCTTTACTTACCTACTTACTTACTTGCTTGCTTACTCACTTACTTAACGAGACAGCCAAGTAGAGTAAATAGTTAAAGCATAAAGTTTCTTAATTTTAATTAACAGCAAGATTACTGTAGCGTTAAAGTGTAACGTATCTTAACTACGCAGTTTATATTAAAAAGCAACGATACCATCACATATTTTGGATTTAAGTCTTCAAAACTGTTCGAATTCTACCGAAAAATGGCGGCAGCGGAAAAGTGGAACCGAACCCTTTTGCCTATTTATTTTGTTTTGACTGAGCGCCTGTGAATAAGCTGGTCCCCGTGACGTGGCCTTCGTTTGGCGCTGTAGAAATCTCGAAATTGCGTTTACGATTACGAAAGGCGTGCAATGCTTGACTCCTGTGTATTGACCTGGAACCGAACCCTTCCTGCTTATCGGTTTTGTTTTGAGTGAGCGCTTCTGAATAAGAGATTACGGGATTACGATTACGATTACATGCCGTGAAGGCAACAAAAGATTGGGTTCCAACAGTTAAAGACATCTCATGGCGTCAAAGACCGTTGACGCTTTAGGGAACATTTTTTGTATAGCTTTCACTGTCGACGTTATTACTATTTCCAAAGTTTAACGACATCTTATGGCTACAGTGGTTGTTGGCGTCTTTAAAGTTCTTATTTAGGTTAAGTTTATTGTTCATATTTTCTGTTATTGATTTTCGATCGATCGTCTTGACATTTTCGATTCGTATTTCGGTGGTTTTCTGGTGTTTCTTGTGGCATTTAGGTACTGTATTCTCCCTGAAGACAGGAACAGACGAACCGGCTTCTCCTGGCTTACTGACGGTTTTTGGCGTTGACTTATTTATTTTACAGTTTTCTCTCCAAACACATATATAGTAGTAGTACTTCCAATGCTTAACGACATCTCATGGCTTCAAAGGCCTTTGAGGTCGCCCTCCTCCTTTAGCCACGCACTACCCGACTAAAGGCAGTGGCGGAGTTTAAATACATTATATTCTGTTAGCAAGCGATATATAATTATTAATTAGTATTTTCATTCAGCAGCCAGGCGGTAACAATAACACAGAACGAAAATACGACTTATATATCTCCGATAAACGCTCTTTAAAGGTGTCTTAGCGTAGCTTGATATTTTGTCTACTATAGCTACCGAACGTTTAACTACTCCTCATGGATGCCGGGCCCTAGGCGTCGTCCCTGCTCTGGCCCATTGGCGGATCTGGAAGTTCACAATGGGCAGGGGTCAAGTAGACTAATTACGGCTCTGCTAAACCGACGATTTTAACAAGCTGGCATTTTTTAAATCGAAAAATTTGGCATTTCTTACGGTCAGTTTTTAAGTTTCACTGTTTTTCTTGATGACGTTTTATACTTAACTTTTTTTATAGTTAACCTTCATCCAAAACAATCTAACGGACCAAGTCAATTACCTGGTTTTCTAAATAACTATTCAAGTGGAGGTATTGCGGATTTCCTCTTTTTGATCGACCCTTGTCTCATCTTAGCCCTTAGAAAATTTATTAAAATACCACTTACGGTGTAGATGCTTTTAAAGGGAAACTTACAATGGTTTAAAGGTGTCCAAGAACCATCTAATCTAATCCAATCTAAGAGCCTCTATAGCGCCAATGTAATAATGTCAAGGCAACAGTTGATGGTCGATGCTAAACAAAATCGTTGTCCAAGTCAAATTCCATGCTGATTCCGGGTTGAAAAGCCAAAGATGAGTCCAGAAGACACAGAGACAGTCTACGAAGGAAATGACTCCGGGAAGAGGTGAGTTTTTAGTCGAAATCTGAAGGTCAAAACAGACTTTGCCGCGCGAACATTTGCCGGAAGAGAGTTCCAGAGTCTTGGGCCAGCGACAGAGAAGGCACGCCTGCTGAGAGCTGTTCTTTTCCACGAAATTGTCAGATTTAGACATCCAGAGGACCTGGTCGAGTAGAGATAAGTCGGGTTTTTCGTCAACAACCGACGAACATCACTACGAATTATTTGTAAATATGGACGCATAACTGCGTGAGATAACATATTTAACATGAATATAACATGATTAACATGAATATAACTGAATATAACATTATTAACATGAATATAACTGAATAAAACATGCTTAACATGAGTATGAATATTTCTTCTTATACCAGCTCTGATAAGGTATTAAATACCACTGACGGTGTAGAGGATTTTAAGAGGAAACTTTCAGTATTTTAAAGGTGTCCCAGAATCATCTAATCTAATGTACTCCAAGAATTTTTATAGCGCCAATGTAATAATGCCAAGGCATGGTTAAATCTAACAATTAAGTAGTTAATAAGTATGGTGGTTGGTAGGCCAACAGGTCTATATACGTTACGCTACAATTACGTAACAACCTTCAATCTCTGCTATCGATATGCTAATAATAGTCCTATGCAGAGAAACTCAGTCAGCCTTTGCGGACTGGCGCCGATATATTCGCCCTTGTCTTACGTTATGGAAAATTACGTCAGGCACTATTCTCACTTAAAATTTTATTATTCAGACTTTAACAACATCTTATGGATTCCAAGGCCTTTGACGTCGACCTTATTTTCTTTGTATCTTTTTTCTTCGTCCTTTGTATTTTACCAGTATTATATATCTGTTCCCTGACACCCACATGCGTTGAAGCCACGCTGGGCCCACGGTTGACCACAGTTGCCATCAGTGGCATGATGCAGGCACACTCTAACCCCTATGAGTATAACTGCCTGGGTTAGTATTATAATTGTAATTGTAATCTGAGATTTATAAAGCGCCTCTTAGAGTATAAACTCAACAGACGTGCTTCCGACCCGAAAAAGTAAAATCACTGTTAAACAGTACAGTCTTCAGGCGCCTACGGAACACTGAGAGGGGGAGAGAAATGAGCTCAAGTCGCAATTCTCGAGGGATATGACTGATGAAGATATTGTTAAGGTTACGTCGCATGTCCCTTAATTTTGTTCAGGGATCCCATGTTCAGTCGGGCATCCGTTTCTTTTAATTTAATTGTACTTTGTCCTACTATGTCCTATGTTATATGTCTCATGTACTTTGTCCTACTATGTCCTATGTCCCATGTCCTATGTCCTATGTTCTATGTCCTATATACCATGTCCTGTCCCATGTCCTATGTACCATGTCCTATGTACCATGTCCTATGTCCTATGTCCTATGTACCATGTCCTATGTCCTGTGTACCATGTCCTATGTCACATGTACTTTGTCCTACTATGTCCCATGTCCTATGTTCTATGTCCTATGTCCTATATGTCCTGTGTACCATGTCCTATATGTCCTATGTCCCATGTACTTTGTCCTACTATGTCCCATGTCCTATGCCTTATGTCCTATGTACTATATCCTATGCCCTATGTCCTATGTCCCATGCCCCATGTCCTATGTCCTATGTCCTTTGTCCCATGCCTCGTGTATATAAGGCGTAGTTATGCAGATGTAATACACACTTGCGGACAGAGTTGGACAGAGAAAGTTAGTTCGTCGTCGGACGCGGAGGCCCCACACCCGGAGAATTCGTAGGCGAGGCTTGGGCCTAGTTGTTCTTAGAACAGCGGCGTTAAAGAAGTTGTAGCGGACTGTTTGGCGAACTGAAACACTTTTCGTCTGCGATTGTTGTTCGTAATAAAATTTTAAACGTTGACTCTTCGTGTTCTGACTTTCTCTCCGAAGACCTCGGGAGGCCTGCCCACAACACAGCGGACAGGAGGCCACAACTTGCCAGGATGGAAAAGGACACCGCCAGAAAAAAGTCACAATATACGACGTATCGAATCACCTCTGGTGTAAAAGTTTGACAGCACATGTTGTACAAAACAAAACATGGTCTATTATTAGCATGGAAGGTTTAACGAGACCTTGACGTTGTATCGCATCAAAGGCCGCTAACATCGATTGGAAAAAACTGTACAGTTTTCACTGTATTTTTTAACGTAATCATCTTACGTAACGACTAACAACCTGATTTGATGACTAACATCAGTTTAACGACATCTTATGGCACGAAAGGCCGTTGACGTCGCCCTCCTCCTTTATCCAGGTTTGGGACTGGCACTACTCTTGTTTGGGTAGTGCCGGCGCTTTCCACGAAACGATAAAAAATAGTTATCATATAACGCCAAATACAACGATTTTAAGGTGTCTAAGCGTAACATAATATTTTAAAATAGCACTGAGCTTTTCACGACATCTTGTGGCTTCCAGCGCCGTTGACAACGACCTCACATCACATCTCAGCCAAAGAATTTTGTTAAAGATTAATAGTAGTTCCTCAGTTTAATGACTGCTTATGGCATCAAAGGCCGTTGCCGTCACTTCCTTTATCTTAACTTTTTTGCAGCAATAAAGATTATAAACGAATCTAAGGTTTATATATCAATGTAAAAACGATCTAAAGCTGTCTAAGCGTATATTTTACATTACTAATGCAGTGCTTAACGACATCTTGTGGCTGCCAAGGCCGTTTACGTATACCTACTCTCATAAGAAGATAGAAAGTCACAAAGGGAAGGGTCATCATGCAATTCCGTACTTAACAACGTATATTTTTAGGTTTCTCTAGGTTTTAATGACCTATTTTTGCCATAATGGGCAGCTATCACACAAATCATGTTAAGGGGCGAAATCATTAGTGTAGTCTCCAAAAGATCAAATGGTGGACCGTATTGGCTCCCCTAAATCCGCTCTTGCGTTACCTTACCTCCTCCTTTATCCAGGCTTGGGACTGGCACCACCCGAACGCGGCAATGGCTGAGCTTTACTAGTTATTCCAGACCTTTGGTCTAAGATGGAGGTGTTATTTGCGAAATAGCAGTAGTTTCAGTGTTTAACGACATCTTATTGCATCAAAGGCCGTTGACGTCGATTGGAAAACATTGTGTACAGTTTCCTCTTCTTGCGATTCCTACAGACATTGTTCATCGAGCGAGCAAAACTGGCACATATATAGTAATAAGTTGCTCAGTTTAACGACAACTTGTGCCATCAAAGGCCGTTGCCGTCGCCCTCCTCCTTTATTCAGGCTTGGGACTGGCACTACTTCAAACAACGCAGGTAGTTCCTCAGTTTAACGACAGCTTATGGCATCAAAGGCCGTTGCCGTCGCCCTCTTCCTTAATTCAGGCTTGGCACTGGCACTACCCCCAAACAAGGCAGTGGCGGAGTTGGCACCTATATAGGCACCGTAAAAGCGATTTAAAGGTGTCTAAACGCAGCCTAAAAGTAGAATTAATACTCGTTATTTAACGACATCTTGTAGCTAGCAGTGTTGTTGGCTTCGACCATACTTCGCATACTAAATAAGATATTATTAAATAAGATATGTCTAACCGCATATTAAACAAGATATGCATTATGCACAACTGCATAATTTGATGAGTATTATAGTTTCTGTCTAACGACGCTATGTCATAGCAAAGATGATCGACATCGTATCCAATTAAGACAGTGGCGATTAGTAATCCATGTTTAACGACATCTTATGACATTAAACACCGGTGAAGTGTAACAGAAAAATTATACACTTTTCAGCTTTTAGAGCGTTAATTGAGTGTAAATATAATTTTTAAAATAAGAGCAACACGTTTCAAAAGTATCTAATACAGCTTTTGATCACATCTTGTGGCAGCCAAAGCCCTTAACGTTTATATAGGCAAGAACAGAGCGAATTAAAGGTGTGGGACAATCTGAAGTGAAGCTCCGGAACGATTTGATAACGTTTATTTAACGACGCCGTCATATCGAGATGATAGACGTCATATAGGAGTCATAGGCTCACGAACTAACGATCACGATCAATATATAAGGTAGAAAACCTTTAGTGAAAGGTGTTTAAGCAGGGGCTCATGTTTTCTTAGTAATATAGAGGGTTACGGACACATCACAGCTGCCAGGGTCTTTGAATTTGACCGCATCTTACATTCCATTTTTAAATTTTGATTTATCGTTGTGGTGTGTGTCACAGTTTGTGTGCAAATACCGCACATAGGACGCATTAGCCCAACATACAGATGTGTATCTGAAACTTTACACTAACGACATCTTGTTACTGTCAGAGCCATTTACTTCGACAGTTACTCATCATACAGGTTTTACGAGCCGACTTGAAGATTTGAATCCATTGTTTAACGATATTTTATGGATGCAAGGTAAAATCCTTCATTCGCAATTGTTCAGCCCCTTCGATAGATGCCAAGTCATTATGTAGCTGCATTTTTAAATGCAGAATAATAACATTATAGTTTATGAGAATAGAGATAGATATAAAAAAGTCTTAGGTTGCAGCTAAATAATTTTGCCAAAATTGCTGTTAACTCTAGCTGAGATCTTAGTTATTTCAAACAGTTTTATTCAAACTTTGGCACATTTCTTGACGACATTTCTGGTTTTATGTCCTTACCCTTCATCGTCTCTTTACTTTACCGTCGTTTAGACCGACTTAAAACTCACTGTGGTTAACCATCGCCAAAACCGGTTTATCGTTAACTTAAAGGCGCCCCAAATAGGGATAAAGCATAGCTAGATGTCTACTAGATCCCCGCTCTGTCTGTCTATTAAATAAACACCAGTAGTAGTTTCTCAGTTTAACGACAGCTTATGGCATCAAAGGCTGTTGCCGTCACCCTCCTCCTTTATTCAGGTTTGGGACTGGCACTACCCCAAATATGGCAGTGGCGGAGTTAAATAAACACCATTGTCAGTGTTTTAAAGGTGTCCTAGAACCACTTCCTCTATCGATGAACTTCAGTACGAATTTGCAAATACGAAAGCATAAATGCGTAGGATAACATGCTTAACATACATATAAATGTGGGGGTTAAATATATAGCCATTAAGTAGTTAATAAGTGCGGTGGTTGGTAGGTCAAAAGGTATATATACGTCGCGTTATAATTACGTAACAACCTGCATTTCTATCAATGTGCTAATTATAGTCCTTTGCATGGAAACCCGGTCTACCTTAACGGATTGGCACCGATATATTCATTTTTGGTTATAGGAAATCACGTCAGACACTGTTCTTACTTAATATTTTACTATTCCGACTTTAACAGCATCTTACGGGTTCCAAGGCCGTTGAAGTCGACATTATTTTCCTGCCGTCCGTACTTTGTATTTTTACCAAAATTATAAAATATGTTCCCTGAGCGTTGAAACCACGCTGGGCCCGTAGTTGGCCCCCAGTTGTCATCAGTTGGATGATGAAGGAACACTCTAATCCAAATGAAGATAACTGTCTTGGTTAGCATGAAGATATGCGAAGTCTTTAATCACTTCGGGTGTAACAATTTGGTGGCGCACGTCGTAGAAAATGAATCAAGGTCTGCTATTAGTATCAAGTGTTTAACGACTTCCAAGGCCCTTGACATCGACCACGCGTTACATTCTTACATAACATGCTGGATCTAAGCAACAATTAGTAGTAGTTCCAATGTTAAATGACATCTTATGATATCAAAGGCCTCTGACGACGATTGAAAAAAATTGTAAAGATTTTATTGTACTTTTTAACTAAATCATCTTGCGCAACGATTTTTTAAAATTATCAGTTTAACGATATAATGTTTATATAACGCCGAACAAGCGATTTAAAGGTGTGTAAGAGTAACCTGATATTTATATCAGTAGTTTCCTATGTTTAACGACATTTTATACCATCACATGGTGTCGATTGTTTGGTACCTCAGTTTAACGACATCTTATGGCATCAAAGACCGTTGACGTCGCCCTCCTCCTTTATCCAGGCTTTGGGCTGGCACTTTCCTTTGCTGGCACTATCCTTTGGCAGTGCCGGAGTTTTTAGCATTCAGCTTTTAACTAGAGTTGCATTTCGATTAAAAATTTTAATCGCGATTAATCGATCGATTAAAATTTTTAATCGCAGTTAATCGCATTTTAATCGCATGTTAGAAAAATGAGCAATCCCAGTTGGATTGCAATTTTACAGTATTTAATATTTCTAATTTATATTCAGTGTTCAAAGTAAAGAAAAGTAATTAAAAGTTTTAATCACAGTTAATCGCATTCTAATTGCATACATGTTAGAAAAATCAGTAATCCCAGTTGGATTGCAATTTTACAGTATTTAATATTTCTAATTTATATGCAATGTCCAAAGCAAAATGTTTAAAGTAGCTTTAAAATGTTTATTCTTTTAAATGCAACCAGTTGTTGAAGCAAACAAGTTTATCCACATTAGTTTGGTCCAGCGATGCCAGCTTCTTATGAACAATGTGTCCTGGCAAAATATACTCGTTCACAAGGGACAGTCGTTGCTGGGATGACAAATACTTTTTAGCCATGGTGGATGTTGATGGATAGGCCATTCATCACAAATTATTGTGATGGCATTGGTTATGCTTTCGCGTTTGCCCTGGTCCATTGGCTTAGACATCTCCCGCTGCTGAACTAAGGTTGCCTGGCTTAGTGCAGGTTCCGTTTTATCATCAGTCCAAGATATAACGTTGATGTCTTATCACGTTCAGTAGCGGTAAACGCACGACTGGTACGAAGGCGATTGTTCAACGACGAGTTGATATGGTAGTAATTAATTTAAACACTCTTGCAATACTTACAAACGACTTGTCATCCGTATTAAAAATAAACTGTCCGTCCAATATTGTCTTTCCTAGTTTCCTTGACTCCATTCTTTACGTAAAACCTAATTTGTAACGCCCGAATTTAATATCACAATCGAATTTACAGAACGCGAAAAAGCGCCAAAGAATAGGAAACAAACAACCATTGATATAATAAATGTCGGCTCTGGCAATCATTGAATATTTTCTAGATGAATTTTCATCGCGTTAATTTTGGTCGACGAACGCTCGCGGCAAGAAAGAAAGACTAAGTTCTTAACGCGTTAATCGTTGCGTTAAAAATTTTAATCGCAAAATTTTTTAACGCGTTAATCGCACGCGTTAACGGCGATTAATCAACAGCCCTACTTTTAACTACACCTTTAAATAGCATTTCTTTGTTTCGTATTTTCGAGTCATCTACTGTTGTTCGGAGTTTCTCAACGACACATGGTCGTTTACATCAGGCGCCGTGTACGCACTTTTCCGGGTGGATTCTCGTTCATGGCCGACTACTGGCATCAAGAAGCTTCTCGCGAACACATGGCCAGCATCGATGACTTACTTCGACTGCTAAGACCGATTGCATTCGACTCTTTGGAAGACTTTGCCTTCCCTGACGAGGCTTGTCGCTACCGTCTTCCCATTCAAGCCGGATCCTAGCTCTTCAGCAGCAGATCGGTTGTTTCACTTCCGTTTTATGTTTCTAGTCTTAGCAGACGTAAGTAAGTAAGTAAGAAAGTAAGTAAGTAAGCAAGAAAGAAAGTAAGTAAGTAAGTATGCAAGTAAGTAAGTAAGTAAGTAAGACATTTGTTAACACGCTATGTGTCCATAGGCGGGGCGAGGAATCGTAGCCTGTCTGCTCCTCCACTCCTTCACGAAATCACTTCGCAGACAGGCCGCATGCTCGATCATTCCTTGTCTTTTGTTATTTTCGCGCCATTTCTACAGCTGTTGTTTTTTCGAGCTTTCATTGTTTGCTTGTTTGTTTGCTGTGGTTTGACAAACGATCGACTCTTCTCAGTGGCATTGCGATGGTCTTCTGCTATCGGGGTCAAAGCAGAAAATCTGCGCCCCATAAACAAGATCAAAGCTGAAAACTTCAAAAATAAAAAGTCTCAGTACTAATTTATGCCCACGGAGACAACTGCCCCCCTCTCTCATGCTGCGCCCTGACTCGGTTATCTAACGCATCATACAAACTCATCGATGCTCCACCGCTTGCAATTTCTGCATCGGCCTTTCACTCAAAACTGACAACAATCCTCTTTTACGGTTCCTATCCTGACACCCCGTCTTCCTCTTATCTCTGTCTCTCTCCTCTCCAACCCCAAACACCACTCCCCACGGCTGCCACGCTGTCTCTCCGTCTGACTTTTGGATCTTGAACGGAAAACATGGAATGGAACGCCTTTGACTATCGATTTTGTTTTGACTGAGCGCCTGTGAAGAAGCTGGACCCCGTGACGTGGCTTTCGTTGGGCGCTGTAGAAATCTTGGAATTACGATTACGATTACAACTGACTCTTCTACATGAAGGGCAAAGCTTCTTAGAACGACCGTCCATCGATTGCCCGTGCGTATCCTTTGGCAACTTGTTCCATTCTTCTGGACTCCAACATAGAGCGCTCACCCTGACAAAGTGTGTACATCGAACATTTACGCCTAGCAGGCATTTACATTTACATTTACAAGGAGTTCACAGCTAGCAGTAACCCTCTCGGGTGCTCGAAGTATACGCTTCGAGGGGCGCTATTTCCGGATGAGCAGCCTCGGGGGTATTATAGTGGCATCTTCGCTAGCGCTCCTGACGACTGATATAGCCAGGGAGACAATTAATAATACAGAAAAGGAATACAAAGTGATAGAGAGCGAAAAATAATACAGAAGACTTTCATACTATTGATTTGAAACCAAAGAAATGTAGGTAGTTCGTGTTTAACGACGATGATTAGGGGAGTTACGATAAGCCAAACATTATCAAATAAGCGAAAATAAGGACTATATAGCGTCGAATAAAATGTAATAAAGGTGTGAAATAATTTGAATGAAGATTAAAAGTAGTTCCTCAGTTTAACGACAGTTTATGGCATCAAAGGCCGTTGCCGTCGTCCTCCTCCTTTATCCAGGCTTGGGACTGGCACTACCTCCAAACAAGGCAGTGACGGAGTTAATATTTACCCATAGAGTTAATTAGGACCAAGTACAAATTAGACGAAAATGGCCGAACGAAAAAAGCGATTTAAAGGTGTCTTAAAACAACCTAAAATGTACGCATCACTAAACTTGTATAGCGTCTTTTCAGTAACTCACAAAGGCGCTGCAGCACAGCTACCTAATGATCTCTAAAGAGGAACATCTTGAGAAAATGTTTCCTAAACAGGCAAGAGATCGGATACCCGTTCGAAGAGTGTTCCAGAGAAACGGCCCCACCGTGGAGAAGGCGCGGCCCACCCGTCCGTTTGGCGAGAACGTGGTACAGTGAGAGAGACCTATGTCACCGATCATAGTCTCTGTCCGCCAGGTTGATCCGCAACCGTGTGATGAGCTGCTTGATGCAATCCGGTACTCCCCGAATACGGCATTGGCGGTTTTTTGTAGGATCACTTGCCTTTAACTGTTGTGCTCCTCGCATTTGGAATAGTCTACCGCTAAAGGCCAGTCTTGGAAACTCGATGTCATCTTTTAGATCACTTGTTAAGACTCACTACTTCATCCTAGCTTTGCATGACTCCATCTTGGCCCCTAGCGAATATACATCCTTGCCTCAAATTCAGGTTTACTGACATTGCGCGCATTATAAGTGCTTTAAATAAAATTTAATAAAATAAAATTGTTGGCAAAAACTGAACAATTTATATATAACGCCGAAAATAGTGATTTAAAGGTGTATTAGCTTGACGTAATTTATTATTAGTATTCAGTGTTTAACGACATGTTATATTCGTCAGCGTCGTTGACAAGATCCCGAACCATAAAAATAAACGTTGAGTGAAAACGAGAAATTTATGGAGTCTAAAAATGCGATTTAAATGTGTCTAAACGAAGTCTAATTATTTTGTATACTGTTGTGGCTGCCATGGTCGTAGGCGTATTATCTTACATCATTAGCAGATCGAAAGTTTTACAAAAGAACAGGGGTATTTCAGCAAATCTGTAATTAGCGTCAGATTTCTAGCGACCACTGATTTTGATGACATATTTTTACTTCGCTCTTCTCTTTTATCCAGGCTTCGTACTAAAGGCAGTGGCAGAGTTTACACCAGCGAGTACAGTTTCTGTTTAACGACGTTGTGTAATAATAAAGTTGATAAACGTTGTCTTCCTCATTTATCCAGGGTTTAGACTGGCGCCACACGATTAAACGCAGTGACAGGGTTGGACAAGTATTTAACTAGGAGCGTTACGCTATTTCTCAGCTCCCCCTGTTGACCATATCGTGCATAATATGTGGCACGTAATTCTAACAGATTCAGTTTCGATATAGGGAACTCTATGGCAAGCCAGTCTTCTGTTTTTACTAAAAGTGCCCCTCACTTAGCGGAAGTCTTAGTAATTTTAAAAAGTCATTTTCGGACGGTTTTCCCTCTTTCGCTCATTTCCTTGCGACATTTTCTGCCTTTGTTTTCCTATCTTCACTTCCTTTATTTTCTTTTAGGAGTGCATTCATTTTATTTCACAATTTGCAGAAACTCTTATTAGATCAGTTAGAATGAATACACACGATGTATTTAAATATGTAACAGTTTGGTAACACTGAACATATAGTACTAAACTAACAGAGCTTAATGTTATTACTAGAATCGAGTGCTTAACGAGATTCTAAAACTTCCACCAAAGCCGTTCACATCACAATTGACAATTGAACGAAAAACGAGGATTTTACAGCGTCGGTCAAATTGATTTAAAGTTGCTGAGACGTAGCTTGTTGTACGCACTATTGGGCGTTTTAGGACATCTTGTGACTGCCGAGACTTTGATGTCGATCTAACCATACCTAATGGTTGATGGTTAAACTAGCGATAGATTCTAGCATTTTAACGACATTTTGACACCAGAGGCGGTTTACATCAACTGAACAGGAAATACATACGTGGAGTTTGGAAAATTGCATTATTTAACGATAGACAAACCTACTTTAAGGTGTCTAAAAGTTACCATATTATCATTTTGTATACGATCGCAAGCTTAACGATATCACATCATCGCAGTGGAATAAACTCCCGCCAGAATTACGACAATTAACTGATCCATCATAAAAACTCACTATTACTTCACCTTTTGTAATCTCTACGCAGGTCTTCACTCAAAACCGAAAACATTGTTCTTCCGCAGATCCTATCTTGACTCTTCTTCGGATTATTGATCATGCAGATCCAATTCCAAACGCCATCGACAATGTGACAGCCTGCCTGCTTGACTCCTGTATCATGACCTGGAACCGAACCCTTCCTGCCTATCGAATTTGTTTGACTGAGCGCCTGTGAATAAGCTGGTTCCCGCGACTTAGCTGTCGTTGGCGCTGTAGAAATCTCGAGTTTACGATTATGATCACAATCTAGTGGCAAGATCCAAGGCCACCGCCCAGTCGACATCATAACCCCTTCGATCCGGGCGTCTCCCCCTGCGGTGTGGCTCCCACAGCCACGCCAATTTCCGTGAGCAACCTTCGCCAGAAACTCTTATTTCATCTATTAGCATGATAACATACGATGTATTTAATATGCGTAACAGTTTAGTAATACTTAGCATAAAGGTACTAAACTAACAGAACTTATTGTTATTACTAGAATCGAGTGTTTAACAACATCCTAAAACTTCAACCAAACCATTCACATCGAATTTAAATTACTGTACAATAGTACAACATAAAGGCACTAGGGATTTCTGAAATCTTTGTTTAACGACATCTTATGACTGTCAATGCCGAATACATCGACTTTACTTTACAGTAGCGATTCAGTACCCTATTGGCAACTGAACGTGTGTCCCCCACAAATCAGCGACATCTAATGGCCGTTGACCTTCATATCTAATCTAACCTAAAAACTTCTATAGTGCCACTGTAATAATGCTCAAGGCATCAGTCGATGGTCGCTGCTAAACAAAATCATTGTCCGATTCAAATTCCATGGTGAGTCCGGGTCGAAAAGCCAGAGAGGAGTCCAGAAGTCACAGAGACAGCCTACGGAGGATATGAGTTCAGGAAAAGATGAGTTTTAAGTCGAGATCTGAAGGCCAAAACAGACTTTGACGAGCGAATATTTGCCGGAAGAGAGTTCCACAGTCTAGGGCCAGCGACAGAAAATGCATGTCTGCCAAGAGCTGTTCTTGTCCACGGAATAGTCAGATTGAAACATTTTATGTAGCAGTTCTCACTATGTTGGCAACTGAACGAAAGTCGACGACACCTTTAAATCGCTTTTATCGACTCTATAATTAAGGGTTACTGACCGAAAATCGAATAATTAATTATTGGAAAAGTCGTTGGAAGTGAGAACTGTACAATTATTTCCAATAGACGTCAACGGGTTTTGATCCCATAAGATGTCGCTAAACATTGGAAACTACTAAAATCGAATAAACTCCGCCACTGCCTTTAGACGGGTAGTGCCAGTCCCAAGCCTGGACAAAGAAGGAGGGAGACGTCAACGACCTTTGATGCCATAAGATGTCGTTAAACATTACTACTACTACTACTACTATTACTACTACTACTACTACTACCACTACTACTACTACTACTACTACTCCCACTACCACTACCACTACTACCACTACTACCACCACTACCACTACTACCACTACCACTATTACTACCACTACTACCACTACCACTACTACTACCACTACTACCACTACTACTACTACTACTAAAATCGCATACTGAAATTTAGAGTCTATAAAAGAGAATTAATGGTGTCGAAACACAGCCCAATGTTGTATTATTATCTAGCGTTAACGACATCTTGTTGCTGACAAGGTCGTCTACATCGACTATACGATTTCCGTTACCTGATTTCGTAACACAATATAATACACGAAAATTAGCAATATATAGCGTTATGAAAAATGCGATTTAAAGGTGTGTAAGCGTAACCTAATATTTGTATACTATTGAATGTTTAACGACATCTTGTGGCCGACACCGCTGTTTACGTTGACCTTACCATACCTTTCGAGGTTCCTAGTTAATACTTAATGGAGTAGTAGTTTCCAATGTTTTCAAAATTTTGTACAATTCTCACTGTTTCTACGGTCTCATTGACTGAACGAGAGCTGAACTTAACATCGTTGGCTGGTTCTGACAGTTTAGTAGTCGTTCCAATGTTTAGCGACATCTTATTTCATCTAAACTCAGCATCCATTGCAAAAATTTGTACAGTTTATTATAGTCGACAAAAGCGTCTAATTAAAGGTGTCTAAAATGAGCTTCGTATTTGGCGCAATAGCAGTGTAGTGTTCGCCATCTTACGGCCACGAAACCCATTCAGAGAGGTAAGATGTGTAGCGATTGTAGTAGTTCCTATGTTTAACGACATCTTATGGCATCAAAGGTCGTTGGCTTCACCCTCCTCCTTTATCCAGGCTTCTGACTGGCACCACCCAAGTAGGGCAGAGGCGGAGCGTAGAGAATGAGCGCCATTGACGTTTATTAGAGATGTTCAATTAGAGCTTCCTATTTTGTGTAGTACGTTATAGTGTAGTGTTCTGTGAATCTTACCGCGCTAAGCACCTTTGATAAACATAATGGAAGATGATTAGCGTCGCCTTGCGCTTTCATCCAGGTAATCGTAATTCCGAGATTTCTACAAAGCCCAACGAAAGCCGCGCCGCGGGGACCAGCTTATTCACAGGCGCTCAGTCAAAACAAAATCGATAGGCAAAAGGGTTTGTAAAAGGGATTCACGCTTCGGATTGGCACCACCAAAGGCAGTGGCGGAATTTGTGTTAAAAAAGAAGAGAAACACCTAGCGGTTGAGACAGACAGACAGACAGACAGACAGACACTGTCACGGCCAAGATCAGCAGTCAGCATGAAGGCGGTTACAACATCCGCCTGAGGTCGTCATTATGCCATCGGAGAACAGGCGAGGGTCTTCGATGAGCCTCTCTGGGGAGAGAGACGTGAATCCCCCACAGACTCCGACAGCGACAGAGAGGGACATGTATAGAGACAGCGGTATAGTCGTGAATAGACACCCTGTATACATCCAACGATCCCAGGGGAAGGGGACCATTTCGGCGAACTTCGATAAAAGGGGGTTGCGCTCATACGAGAGGGGAGAGAAGATTCGAACAGAGATCGGACAGAACACAGCAGTGAACGCAAGCTAAGAAGAACTGACTGGACCGAACGATAACTTTCTTTCCGCTAATTTCATTAATTAATATATTCTTTATTAAAATATCGCTTCGTACTAAGCGAACCCATCACGTCTCGTTCCTGCTAGACTAGAGAGGAATCGAGGACGTGACAGACACACACACACACAGAGGAGAGAGAGAAAGAGAGAGCGAGCGAGAGACAGACAGATAGACAGACAGATAGTCAGACAGACAGACAGAGTTTAATGTCATCATAATGATTACAAAGATCGTTTACTACATTTCAGAGAATGCATTCAGTATTTAAAGTTCTTGGTTAAGAATGTCTGTATTAATTTAAAGAATGTCTTATTATTTCTTTAAAAAGAAACGATCAGAAATAACAAAAATAATTTTATCAGATATTGCTATACACAGAATTACAAACTACAAAATTACAAAAATCTTATCCTGATTCTTCATCTTCCCCTTATCTGTTTTACTGCTCCATTTTCAAACGCCATCCACAGTAGCCGTCCGACTTGCCATCTGCCTGACTCCTAGATCTTGACCTGGAACCGAACACTTCTTGCCTATGGATTTTGTTTTGACTGAGCGCCTGTGAATAGGCTGATTCCCGTTACGTGGCTTTCGTTGGGCGCTGTAGAATTCTCGGGATTACGATAACGATTACAATATTTAGACTACATTAAAATTGACATTGGCAATAACAGTAAAAGTGCACATTGCCATACAGTGACACCTAAATTATTATATTATTTAATGTTACACGTAGTTAAGTGCTATTTTCAGCCAAAGTAGGCAACCGAGAAAAAAAAACAATAACTATGGCCTAAAATTTCAGCCATTTTGCGCTTAACTTTGTTCCGAAATAATTACTGTTAGCAAATTAATTACGTTCGAACTGTTTTTCTTTTAGATTTTGCCTAATAAGTTTTTGGCTAAAAAGGTCATTTTCTGCCAGCGTACAGGTGCACTTTATAATCTCCTGATGTTAAAAATGCTTCTCACATTACTAAATGCTAGTTCATATAATTTAAATTATATAGCGCAGTTACAATTGAGAAGTCATAGTTTGCATATATCGTAAAGTAACAATTGACTTGTATGTAATTCCTTTTCAAAGTATCAGTTCAGTATGTTCAATACCTCCTACACACGGGGCGATTTTTCTTGAACCCGCGGGGTTATGACCCCAGGAAGAGCCTCGCCTTGGATAAGGGGCGCGGAGTCAGCCTGACCCTTCATATGCGCCTCTCCTTTGAGTTGCATCATCTCCTGCCCATCATCACCAGCCTTCTTCTGACCTTTCCCCAAGGTCGCCCCAATGTTGGGGTCATGACCTCCCTTCGATCCCGGCTTCTCACCCTGCAGCCTGACTCCGATCGCCCCAGGGTAGGGAGGAACCGGATTGTCCCCACGCGAGGACGGTTCACTCAAACCCTTCATCAACTTGCCACGTGAAACCTGTTCGTCGGAGTCCCCGTCCTTGGGTTTCTCAGTGATTCCGAGTTTCTGGCCGAGCCACATGAACTTCGTCACGAACTCCTCCTGGATCAGATTGAAAGCCATCGACATGATCGCCATCCCGAAAACCATGTACATCGCGGCACCCACCATCTTCAACTGGGCGTCGACACTATCCAGAGCAGCCGTTCCAGGAACCACATCCCCGAACCCGATCGTTGAGATCGTTATGAAGCAGTAGTAGGCCGCCTTCAACCAATCCCATCCTTCCCAAACGCCGAACAGCAACGACCCCATGAAGATATAACCCGCAACGAGGCCCATCGTTATCGTCAGAGGTACACTGACCTTATCTTCATCATCGTCGTCATCATCGTCGTCGTTGTCCTCTGCTTCTGCCACTCCCGAAGCAGGCTTTGTCGGCCAGGCCTGTACGGCGGAAGTGGGGTTCTTGGGCGCGTCGAGGGTCTTGCGGTTCTTCCGGCCGCGGAGGCAGCCGCAACAGCAGACCTTGGAGTAGACGAAGCGAAAGATGTCGGCCATGATCTCTCCGATGTTAGCCAGGCAGAGCAGCATCAGTGGAATGCCGAGCAGAGCATATGCTATGCAGACCAGTCGACCGTAAAACGTCTTCGGAGCTATGTTACCATATCCTGTGCAACACAACCAAAACACAACGATACTGTATTAGGTCTGTATCGCCGATTATTGTGATGACGATGTTGTTGTTGTTGTTGATGATGATGATGATGTTGTTGTTGATGATGATAATGTTGTTGTTGTTGATGATGATGTTGTTGTTGATGATGATGATGTTGTTGATGATGTTGTTGTTGTTGATGATGAGGTTGTTGTTGTTTTTGATGATGATGATGATGATGTTGTTGTTTTTGATGATGATGATGTTGTTGTTGTTGATGATGTTGTTGTTTGTGATGATGATGCTGCTGCTGATGATGATGATTTCTCTGCCCAAAGGGAGGTCCATTGGCTTTATGCCATCCGGGGATGAGATGAGTGAGGTGTTTTCCCGTTGCCTTCCTCACAGAACACTGTTGGTGAGCAACTTGTCCAAGGTCGCTACGCAGTGGCTTGAGGTAGATTCGAACCCGCGACCCTCCGGTTACGAGGCACAGACCATACCACTACACCACCTCGTTCTTTGCGATGATGCCATAATATTTACACAGATCTACGTGATGTCCCACATGGAGCTGTGCATGGTCCTCTTTTGTTTACATTAAACACCAAACCGCTATGTACTTTGCGCGACGGTCATTCACTAGGATATCATTTCTATGCTGATGATACTGAAATGTACATTTCTCCTGAAAGTGTGTCTTGCCACTCGTCTGTGCAGCTTTTGTCTGATGCCTTTGAAGAGGTGCAGTCTTGGATGGCGGCTAACAAACAGACTGCTCCTTAACCCGTCGAAAGCTGAATTTCTACTACTGGGAAGAAATCCACAGCTCCTGAAGAAGCTTGAATGGCTTAGATGCTTAAAACTGTTTGACTCACTTGTCGAACTGACTGTGCATGAGATTCATTTCAAGTGTGCCGGGGCATTAGTATTAACAGTTAAGTAGTTTAGTTAAGTAGTTAAGTTAAGTAGTTAAGTTAAGTAGTTAAGTTAAGTAGTTAAGTTAAGTAGTTAAGTTAAGTAGTTAAGTTAAGTAGTTAAGTCAAGTAGTTAAGTTAAGTAGTTAAGTTAAGTAGTTAAGTCAAGTAGTTAAGTAGTTAAATAGGTAAGATAAGTAGTTAAGTAGTTAAGTTAAGTAGTTAAGTAGTTAAGTAGTTAATTAGTTAAGTTAAGTAGTTAAATAGGTAAGATAAGTAGTTAAGTTAAGTAGTTAAGTTAAGTAGTTAAGCTAAGGAGTTAAGTAGTTAATTAGTTATGATAAGCTGTTAAATAGTTAAATAGATAAGATAAGTAGTTAAGGTAAGAAGTTAAGTTAAGTAGTTAAGAGAGGGTAGTTAGTTAAGAGAGGGCAGATGGACTAACCGATGGTGGTGAAGACGGTGACAGCGAAGAGCAGAGACCCGGAGAAGGACCACTTGTAGTTCGGACCTCCGTGTTGTCCCATTTCCGTGCAGTTGGATCCGTCGTAGTTGAGCGCCAGGACGTCAGCTCTGAACTTCTCCACCTGCTTCCGGAACTCGACAACAGCCAGATCTATGTCGGCGTCATCCGGGTAGCTGAGCGAGATGTCCCAGAGGTTACGCACCGTTGCGTTCTCCATCGGGAAGTACTTCTTCATTGTCTGCACGCATTCCTCCTTCTCGTTTGTGTCTTCCAGGTGTTGGAAGATGAATCCGCCGGCGATGGCGAAGAGCGTGACGAGGACACAGAGACCGATGTTCGTCACGACGACCTTTGTTGACCGTTTGCAGAACTCGACCCGTGCCCGTCTGGTGCTGGCGATGCCTGGGTCCGTGTGTGATGAAGCGTGACGGGCGTCGCGAACGACGTCATTGGTCTTGTCGGACATGGCGCCGAGGCTGCGGCTGAACCGGTGCGGAGTCTGAGCGAGGTCACGCATCAGTGAACACAGATTGATTTTAAAGACGTTTGTGTATTGAATTAATGACTGACTGACTGACCGACTGACTGCCTGACTCACTGACACTGAATCAATGACTCACTGACTGACTCACTGAGTGACTGACTGACACCGACTCACTGATTCACTGACCCATTGACTAGCTGACTGACTGACTGACTGACTGACTGACTGACTGACTGACTGACTGACTGACTGACTGACTGACTGACTGACTGACTGACTGACTGACTGACTGACTGACTGATTGACTGACTGATTGACTGACAGTCTCTTCCATTGCAGTTACACACTGTTCATTTGACTCGTTCATTTCCTACCTACCTTCCAACGCGCTTCTTGAGATCTATTAAATATCCACGTGTGCAGCGCTTTAGAAAGGTACTCTTAAAAGGCGCTATATTAAGTGCTTTGATACATACATGCAAACACAGACAAACAGACAACCAAGCATATAGCTGCAGAAAATTCAGCCCATACCTGTGGACGATAGACAAGACTTGTATCTTCGTGCGTTACTTCGTATTGCAAGCGACTTTGCTTCAAATTTTCCTTTCAACTGAGTCCTCCTTCTTCCTTTTCACCTCCTCCTCCTTCCTCTTCCTTCTCCTCCTCCTCCCAACCACCCTCCTCCGCAACAGCAGTGTCTGCGTTAACGCATGCACAGATTCTTTTGCGACCATGATGTATCAAATCGATGCCTTCGTCTTGCGTCCGTTGCTAAGCAAGCAATAATCCCTCGAAGCAACGATTGATATTCACAAGCACCCCCACCACCCGCCTTACTCCCGCCCCCCTCTCTCTCTCTCTCTGTCTCTCTCTCTCTCTCTGTCTCTGTCTCTCTCTCTCTCTCTGCCTTTCTCTATGCCTTTCTTTCACGCGGAACCGGTGGCGGTTGAGCGATCAATACCGCCTGAGGCGTGGATCCCAGGGACATGCACAGTGGCACGACCCACCCAGTGTTTAGCTTGAAGGGCACGAAGTTATTTTGTACCCAAGCGTTTAACTGCAGTTGGACAAAATTCAAAGAAAATGTTGCTGGTGTGTCTAACGCTTCATGTAACAGGACACGAAATGGAATAAAATCGCAATTGCTGACTTGTAAGCAAAAACGTGGACAGTCTGATGCACGGGGATCTTAAATGGCGTGGCGCCCATTGTATTGTATTGTATTTGATATTGTATTTGCTAACTTATATAGCGCTTCTTACAGAACAAACTACTCAGAGGCGCTTCCAGCATGACAACTCCGGTGAAATAAGAATGTCTTTAAACAACGAGCTGACTGAGCTATATCACCAACAGAGACCCTTGCACGAAACGATAGCACAAGTTCATTCCACAGAGAAGGGCCAACAACAGCAAAAGCCCTCTGCTGCGCAAGCGAGGACTTAACACTAGGAATAAATAGATCCAGACGATCTAGAGAACGTAGAGGACGGGATGAGGTACTGGAGTGTGGAGGCCGAATAAGATCACAAAGATATTTTGGAGCCTGGCCGATGCGAGCTCTGATTACCAGAGACAACAGTTTAAACTGAATACGAGAGTTCCCTTCCGTTTTAGCAACGGATCGACGCCGCTGACCCACTCGATGGCAACTTGAGGACTTGAAGAGAGTGACAACATTGCACGAATAATCGAAGTCTCTTAGTCTCTTCCAGAATAACAAACATCCTGTATCTCATTCCTATCAATCGACAGCGCTTCTGTGATCGCCCGTCACTCTACATAAACAGACGTGTGAGCCCTTCGGAACTATTTGCACACACATAGGCCTATGTATATTCATAATAAATAATATGTAAAATGTAAATGTACACGTTTTTCGATAGAGACAGTATGGCCTCGATCCTGCTCATTTTTCAACGAGGCCCTTCACAACCACTATCTTTAGATTAAATGGGCCCTATATTTTATACGTTTATATACATATATACATATATTTATAGTAAATATATAATTATGTAATGAATAGGCCCTGTATTATATTAATATATTATATAATCTATTATAATATTGTGCATATATTTACATACATTATTGTTTTATGTTAAGTAGCTTGTATAAAAGCGTGTAGTAGAGTGTGTAGGCCTATAGCAAATAGGTCAGTAGACGTATGTCCATCTATGTTGACCCATTTGTTTCTGTTTATCGCGTGACCAATACCTATATCCATGTTATTAGCTCAGAATGTCACTGTCTGTCTGTCTGTCTGTCTCTTTCTTTCTCTCTAACTCTCTTTGTCTGTCTCGCTGTCTCTGTCTCTCCTCACTGTCTGTCTATCTATCTCTTTCTCTGTCTGTCTTTCTAACTTTCTCTGTATGTATGTCTGTCTGTCTCTCCTCACTGTCTGTCTCTCTATCTCTTTCTCTGGCTGTCTTCCTACGGTCTTGTCTGTCTGCTTTTCTATAGGCCTATCCGACTTCCCGTCTGTCTGTCTGCGTCTTCCTCTAGTCTTGTCTGTCTGTTTTTTCTGTCTGTCTTACTGTATGTTTATTCTTCTTTCCTGTCTTACTGTCAGCATGCCTTCTTGTCTGCCTGCCCTCTTGTCTGTGTTACTGTCTACTTTCCTTCTTGTCTGTCTGCCTTCCTGTATGTCTGCCTGTTTACCCCAAACTGCTCCCTTCCTCCGTGTATGTAGCGCCCTCTGGACGTGTCGATAGTCGCTCTGTGGTTTTCAACGTTTTAACTGATATCGTCGTTCACAATCTGGAGTGCGCTGTTGGACAGAATGGTCGTTAGGCGGCGCACTATAAATGCGGCACTGTATTGTGTTAGTCTGTGTTCAGCTTTCACATTCTCCCGGCCCCTCCTCGCTTTCCCTCGCTTCCATTGTCTCTGGTTCTGCTGTTCCTTTGTCTTTTCTTCCTCTTTCTCCGATTTCTTTTCTATAAGCCCATTAGTAGTTCATTCTATCAGGTCATAATTATGCAGGCACGCAGGCAGGCAGGCAGGCAGGCAGGCGGGCAGGCAGGCAATGACACAGACAGAAAATATAGACAAAGAAAGAAAGACAGACAGACAGACAGTAGGACAGACAGACAGGGAACGCAACACACACAGTTACATACATCGATTTCTACAACACATGCATGCATGTATGGTGTATACACGATGCATACATGCAAACACGCGCGTGTATACATCTGTTTGTATAGCACGTTAAACAAATTCTCGAAGGTGTTCATGAATTGTCAGGCCGTTATAGCCCTTGTACGTCAAAGGGGATATCTGCGTTCCAGCTTTGAATGAGCGTGGTCGTCGATCGCTACATTGTGCAACAAAGGATGGACTTCATAGTCCCACGCGCGAGCGCGGTTCGAGCGCCTTGGGCACAGTACGCGGGACTATGAAGTCCTCCCCCGGACTGCAGAATGTAGCGAGCGTCGACCACGCTCATCCAAAACTGGAACGCAGAGCTCCCTCACGTATTCCAGGCTATAGCAACTCGACAAAACAGTGAAGACCTTTAATCTTGAATATAATGTATACTTACAAATTACACAGATGCATAGATGGGGATTTAAAGGTTAATATAAATTTTTATTTTTAAGTTATTGTCGTATCTGCAAGGTAAATAAAAAATTTTAACTTCAGGAGGTGTGTTTGTCTATCTGTTTTTCTGTCTGCCTGTATTTTTCACAGCATTTCTGCAAAAAAGGACTGAAAAACCGATGAATAACTGAGATGCTGGAACACAATTACGCTTTAATGTCAGCAAAAATAGGTGTAGTACATGTACAAATATTTAATTCATGATGAGAGAAGAGAACACCATATAAGCACCAAAAAAACCTGACTAGCTAGCAACGATCACCAGAAATTTCCCAGAGCAACTTAACAAGCACAAGTCCCGACACTCGCAGTGTTAAGTCTCCCAACAGGAAGGTGGAAAGGACAGGTCAGTAGCTTCCAGTGGGGCTCATGACAATCTTCAGTTTATGACAAACTAGATGCTCCAATGCTCATCAATGTGGCAAAATATCCATTTTACGAAACTCCTCTGTTCTTCTGTTAGCTACGGGCCATGAAAGCAACTGACAAAATCTGTCCAGATTTTGAGAACTTTACCCTGCATACTGTCTTTTCAAAACAGCCTTTTGTTCTCATATTATTCGACAAATAGCACATACATCTGTCACCACATACATACAGCTGGACCATACACTCGTGCATCTCAGGGCATTATCATGTAGATTTCGTTAGCATATTTAAAATGAAAATAACTGGCTTGTAATATTTGGGGCAGGTCACCTTGGGTTAAGGGATCAGTTGGATAGCATGGCCTCTTGCCGTCCCTGAACCACCATTGGTCACTGAACCTTTGCTAATAGCATAGCAGTGATACTGCAGTGCTAGTAGCAATAATACTAGTAGCATATACATAAATAAAATACCCAATGGTTTAAAATTGAATTCATATCTAGAAGAAAACACACAATAATGAAAAATGCAAAAAACCAGAAGTTAAAAACTTTATACAAATAACAGATGCATCGTATTTAAGAAAATATTTAAAAAAATTTCATTTCTCTAAAATAACTCACTAAATTTACTATTCAGAAATTGCAAAAAATAATATCAAACACAAAAACTTGAAACTTGTAGAAAAAATTTGAGAAAAGTTAAGACGGCTCAAGAAACATTTTCGGTTTAAGTCATATCTTTGAAAAAGTCTTTAAAAATGATAATAAATTTCCAAAATACATAAAAATCTAGAAGAACAAAGACCCCTGAAGAACAGTTCATAGTAAAGTTTCCTCCATAGACACTTATCCCAATGACACGTAACCCAGACTTGGAAAAGGTGTAAACCCGCCTCAGCTGTTCACGCATTGGGAAATCCTACCTCTAGCTAACCCTCAGGGATTTTCTGGTTGGGTAGTTGGCTAGCAGCATACCCATCTTAGACATCCACAATATAGGGTTCACCATGTCCTTTGTATATGTATCTGTAATTACTTTAATCATCGCCAATATGCATCGTTAAATAAACGGTATTCAATCTCAACACAAATCCCGCTCCACTGACTGGCTAACTATTCCCAATTCTGTACTGCTCTGAGCAAATCAGAAAATTCTTTCCCTTTTTTCAACTGAATGCTAACCATAAAACGAGCATCGCTGAGAGAAAATATAGTAAAGCTTTCATACAATCAATTCGTGTGTTTCTACAAATTCTCGGTAATTTTGGCTTATTCTTTCTATTCTTTTTATGATGAAACACTTTGCATGGAAGCACTACAAACAGTATTTAATAATAATACTGATAATAATAACTAGTAATAGTATGAGTAATATAAATAAATAAAATCTCATTTCTTTACTGTCAGGGAGTCACAACAACTAAAACAGGAAACGCAAAGGGCCGCCTCAGAAATTCTTACGGCACCTTCCAAAATCCAGCTGACTTCACCAGTCGTTTTGCCTCAGTTTGGTTTAACCAGCATACTCTGACCAAGCTGGCTTCAGTCAAATGACCTATGACCTAGCTGGCTATGCTCAGCTGACTTCTGACCTAGTTGGCTTTCCCAGTCTTCAGTTCCTTGACGACTTCTTCACCCAAAGCCTTCCAAACTGTTGCCTACAAATTAAACAACCAAAATGCAGAGTTAAGAGATTAAAGTACTGACTAGTTTGGCTCAACATAAATTTTCTGTTTACCTGAAGCTGTAACTTTTCAGATCTGTTGCACAAAGACTTGACCAAAACTTTAAACAACAACCTATTTTCTTCAGTTGCTGGAGAGTTTAAAGTCGTCTTTTTCCAATGTTTCAGTCACAATTGCAAAAACCAACTTTTAATGTTGTACCCTTTGGCAACACTTTCAGCCATCCAGATCTCAAGGGTGATTAACCATTGCAGGTGTAACTTTCTTAGTCTCCAGACATCAACCGAAGCACGTCCAGTCTCCTCCTGTTTTGGACCTTCCTCTCGGCTGCACATACGTACTGTTGCATTTGATTCAGCAAACATTTTCAAACAGTCTTAAACTGCATTTGTTTAGGTCAATTAGATGGTGTTTTGAGGTATTTAAAAGCTGTTATATTAAGCATTCTGATACATGCATACATACATACACAATATACATACAGACAAATTAGGATGTTGGACACTGACACAGGATGCTTACGATGAGTCTTTCACCAGATGCTTCGGCAGCTGAGAGTTGTTCACGCACTGCATCTGATGAGGATGGTGTACAGTTATCAGTCAGCCTCAGGTCATCTCTCATCTCTCCATCATCACCCATCAGTGAAAAGAAGCCATCATCCGTCAGATCTATCACCTACAATCAATCAATCGATCCATCAGTCAGTTCATCAATTGATTCATTAGTCAATCTGTGTGATCAATCAATCCCTCAATCAATCTGTTACTTAATCAATCAAACAATCCATCAATTAATAAATTAGTTAATCAATCAATCAAACAATCTATAAACTGATCAATCAATCAACCAACAAGTCAAAATCTAAGTCTAACATATAAATCAATCAAATCAAACAGTCAATCAGTCAGTCAGTCAACCAAGCAAAACATTAAAGCGAAGAACCAATCAATCAAGGAAACAACCAACTGAAATAATCAAATCAAAATAAATAATTTAACTAGTCTTTCAATCACCCAACAATCTTTTGTTTTCTGCCTTTTCAACAGCATTTTAAAATACTGGACAAACCGCTGAATAAACATCTACTCAGTATGAATCACAGACTTGGACAGGAACATCATTGTTTACTAAAACATACAACCCTGTTTACCTCGAATTCCCTTCTCGTGACGTTTGGCACTTGCATGTTATGCGTTGACGGACACACATCTTCGTGTTTCTTGCCTGTGAAGATGTCCAATCCAGTCAGATGCACCTGAAACATTCCAGAAGCATCTCACCTGGTTGCTGATACTTATGACATACCATCTCACCTGGTTGCTGATACTTATGACATACCTTCCTTGCATGCAAGTGTGCATGAATGTATATATGTATGTATGTATGTATGGATGGATGAACGTGTGTATGCATGCAAACTGTATGTATGTGCACATGAATGCAAGTATGTATGTGTGATCATTGAATACATGCATTTTATGTATGTATTTATGTATGTAAGCATGTGAGTAATGACCAAGCATCATCATATTTGTCTCGCGACTGCGTTCCAGCTTCCTCGGTCCCTTGTCGGTCTCAGCTGTGCTCTGCACGGAGCTACGATCTGGTCTGGTCTGGTAGGGCCACTGTCGTGTGCACAAGAACATTTGGCATATCCACCCCTACGGTGTGGAATGCGCTACCAACCGGATCTCTCCATTGAATGCTTTCGGAAGAAGTTGAAGACTCACCTTTTCTCGTCATCGGACTAAGCCAACTGCTATTAGCGCTTTTACGGTGCATTAAGTTTCATTAACTAGCACTTTATAAATCTTCTTATAATAATAATAATCGAAGGTACGAAGCCACTGTGAGTGAAGGACTTGACCAATCAAGGTCCCTACAAGGTAACTGCTTTGGGGAGACTCAAACCTGCACTCTCAGTGTTACAAGACGAGTACTCTAACCAGCGGGTTACCATGCATACATACATACACGCATACATACACAAATGCATACATACATACATACATGCATAAACACATACCAATATACATACATACATACCAATGGCTACTTTGACATATATGCACCTAGCAGGTTAATGTGCAATATTCCCCATTACAGATTTTACCCCATCTTGACCTTTGCATGCCCGTGTTTCCCAGTCTTTGACGTTGTCATGTCGACAATCTTGCATGCCTTTCCCTTGAGAACGACGAAACCATTTTTGCGCAGAGCTGAGCACTGCTGTGGAAATGTCTCGGATGCACCGGAACTCACTCCTGCAAAGTCTATGTCACCGCTTTCTGCCATCAATGCACCTCACATTCAGTTCTGCCAGAATTAAAGAATTCACTTAATATTATTAAGGCTGATTAAACTTTTATAAATTAAATAATTAGATTTTAGTACTAATTAAGTAATTACATCTCTCCTGGAATACTCTTATCAGGGTGTTAAAATAATGCAGATTAATGGCAAATTACGGCATTAAATAAGTAAGTAAGAAGACAGAAAAGAAAGGCCTTTATTTGCAGTTGTTAACATTCATTTCAAACAAACAAAATCAATGCCGTTTACAATCAATTGCAATTTAGTGGCGAGAGTAAAACTGTTATTGCTCCCTCTATTTATCTAGAAGATACATAAGTGTCGAGGCCAAGAAAATTAAATCGCTACATTTCTAATTCTGTCTCCATCTGACGATCGGCGAAATAGAACGATCTCGTCTTTTGACTAGTACCTAAGCCAAGTCAGCCATCGTCATCGTTCATCAAACGCAATTAGACAGTTTCCCTTAAAAAGTATTAAAACCCTGATAAATTTATCAAAGCAAACTTAACCAGTTGTTGCAAAGGCCGTTATTTGACTCTGTGATGAAAAGGCCGTTATTTAACTTTGTGACAGACTGCAGATTTATCTTTCCTCGCAGTTGTATACACAAACCTCTGATGTTACTAAAAATAGAGAACACTGACACAAACTAACGCATGACTTTAGATACAATACTAATTGCGTCATTATAAGGCGCTCCTCCAGCTTCATCTACCATCTGATGGAAACAAATTTTTCTTGGACAGCAGTCAAAAATAATCTTGAAGTTAAACTAAGCAGTTAGACATTTCATCATTTCATCTTAAGCAAAATATTTTTGAATAAAATTTCAGAAATAAAACGAAATATTATCGTCATGCATTGTATTTTTGAGATTCCCTTCTTGGCTTTTCGACCAGACTAGTCATGGAATTTACCTTGCACAAAGATTTTGCTTAGTAGCAACCATCGACAGATACCTTGAGTTTAATTACAGTGTCGCTATAAAAGTCCTTAGATATTTAATTTTGTTAGCTGGTTCTCTCGACTTAGCTGACTTTGTGGTTATAGAAATCCCGAAATTACGGTTACGATAATATTTAAACGTTGGCACAGCACTGTCTGAGTGCCTGACTCCTGGATTTTGACCCTTTTGCCTATCGATTTTGTTTTGACTGAGCGCCTGTGAATAAGCTGGTTCCCGCGACTTAGCTTTTGTTGAGCGCTGTAGAAATCTCGAGATTACGATTACGATTCATTGCGAGTTACGTTTATATGAAATATAATGACAGCGCATGCAATTAAGAGCACTTGGATTTAATTGCAGATGTCATCTTTTAGAAGAATCAATGGCACAGAGAAACACAACTAAAATACAGCTGCACTAAAGCGCAATGTTATGCATGACGTATTAGAAAAGTTCTAAATTTGTAGTTTTGCCGTATGTTATTAGGTTTGTTTTATTAATAAAATGGTGGTGAAGTTGTCGTTATACAATCAAACGAGAATGAAAGTAAAAACTAAAATATTAGAACAACTCAGAAAGCTCGCGTCTGTCTGATTGATCTTCTTTATAAAACTGTCGAAACAATCTTTTGCCTCGATTGTACAAGAACGCTTTTGATTTAAATAAACATTACGCTGAACTTAACATTTCTTAGTAGTATATACAAAACTTAACATTATAACGCTGAAAATTGGAACTGAGAGTAGTTACTCAGTTTAAAGACATCTTATGGCATCAAAGGCCGTTGACGTCGCCCTCCTCTTTCATCCAGGCTTGGGACTGGCATTACCTCCAAACAAGGCAGAGCCGGAACTGAGAGAAAATCCAGTGACAAATATGGTCGCCTGAACATCGGATTGCTTGCTAACTAACACACCGCGGAAAGCTTTACCTTGTGCGCGACTAAACCAGAAGCGAGTTTAGTCGCCAGTCGTCCTCATCAATAAATTTAATTTCAGTATTTTTATTTAATTTAGACTCGATCTCTAAAAATATGGATGGACCAGCCCAGTAACCGTCGATAATTCAGCTACGACAGGATTTTCTGAGAGCATGCGACCCAGTGTCGACTTTCGCGAGTGTCTAAAGGATTCGCCCAAGTTTCGGTAAATAGCGATTAGATTAACTAAATCCATGTTCATGGCTGGACATCTAAGGGGGCGGACTTATCATCTGTTTTATTGGTGTGTAAGCCATCTCTACGGTGCAGAAATGTTTTCTTGTTGTAACTTTCATAATATTATAATGCTGTGTAGCACTTCGTCTATATGTTGACTTTTACAATGCCATTTTGTACATTAAATCGAATTGTTTCCGCAATTGATCTCCATTCCGAGAGCTTTTGAGAGGCAGGGACATGCGTCCTTCGATACATACTTGCATAACTACATACATACATATGTTAATACGCATCTTAGTGGATTAATCTACAAACATTCTCAATTTGCATGTATTGCTATCTGGTTCATGGTATTGGCACATCCAATATGTCAACCAATAAATGAATGAATAAGTTAATTGATTAATTAATTCTGTGGCTGATGTGTTTGGATGACTTGATTTCAGGGCTTCCCTTGAAGAGGCAGAACAAGACCTCGATTTGCTGGAGGGAAAACTCGAGAAGGTCTGCTAACTTTCTCTTTATTTTTTCATTTTCTTTGTTTTTTTTTTATTTTTTATACTTGTAATGCACACAAGGTCACACAGAGGTCAGGGGTTCAAATCCCCACTAAGAATTCTGTGCTACCTTTGAGATTCATTTGTTGGCTAGTTCAGGCTCGAAGAAGAAGAATAGTCCCGTAAGCAAGGCCTTGAGGCAGCCGTAGGTATGACGTGTTAACGTCTTAGCCTTGGCATGTGAGTAGGGTGGCCAGCCCTCTCCCTTGCCACCTCATCTTCCCACTGACAGTGTGCGGTCGATGTACTCATTATAGTCGATCTGGTTAAGGCTGTAAGAATTGGAGATAAAACACCTCACTTGTATTTGGCTATGGGAAATGGACGATTTTGCTTACTTATTTGCTTAGTTACTTTACTTGGTTACTTACTTAATTAATTACTTAATTACTTTAATTAGTTAGTTACTTTACTTTATCACTTACTTGCTTACTCACTCACTCAATTACTTACTTAAATTAGTTACTTTATTTTAATTAGTTGCTTTACTTACTTTGCTGACTTTGTATGCAGTATTGGAATAATCAGTAGTTTGGTTGATTCTTCTTGTCTGTGCAGCTGATGAAGTTATGTTGTTCTATGGTTGAAGCCGGAAAGGTTTACAGCAGTGCAAACAGGTCGGTTCATAAAATGCGCCATATAAATTCTCAGGTAAATATGCACAATTGTAATTGTAAATGCGCATTTATATTGCCCCTCTTTTAGAATGTGTGTTTGTGTGTGCATACATGCGTGTGTGCGTGCATGTACACATTTGTGTGTATTTTGTAATTGTAATTGTAATCACGACAATTTATAGAGCATCGTCAGTAGCAAGCTACTACAAGGGTGCTTTACATTGTCAAATGTCGGCATGCACTCGAGCCCGATTTTAAATAATAGATGGATGATGTACAAAATCAGACGCTGATATTAGAGTTAGACATTATTGTACGTGAAGGGTCATTTATTATACAGTCATTATGTGAAATGTAGAATTAGAAAAGAAGAACATACAGTGAGCCAGAAGTTGATGAAATCGTAGTCGTATTAGTAAGTTGAAGACAGAAATGAAGGCTACAAAATAAAGTTATTCACAAAGAAATTTATCAGTGTAGTAGCGCCCTGAATATGACCCTCTGTCTCACCCTGTCTTTTCTGATCTGCTTATGATTCTATTCAACTATGATTAGCTTTTTGATAAATTGTCCTTTTAAGTTGTTTTGTTATCTTATACCTGCTTTGATTTTAGAAACGAAATTTAATTTTAATTTAACGAAATTTAAATTTTACAGTTCTTTCGTGTTTGGGCTGAAGGAAGTGGCTGCACATTTTCAGGATGACCAGCTTGCAACGGTTAGTTGATAAAAACTGAATTCTGGTATTTGTGTTAGTCTAGTGGTTAGTGTGCTTGTTTGTCGACACAGAAGTCAGCAGTTTCTATCCTGCCAGGGCTGATATTTTAAAGATTCCTGTTTCACTAACGACCTCTGTATCTCCCAGGCTGCCTTTAGTCGGGTGGTGCCAGTCCCAAGGCTGGATAAAGGAGGAGGGCGACATCAACAGCCTTTGATGCCATAAGACGTTAAACATTGGAACTGCTACTAATGACCTCTGTTGAATTTGATGGTAAAATGAATATGCAGGCCGTACTCTGTGGGGGGAAGGTCAGATGGTGAGGGAGAGGACTGGTCATCTACCTTGTATGCCAAGGCTAAGAAAATGAAGTCTCTGACATGACTGCCTTTCGGGCTTTGCTTAAGCTCTACGGACTGTTCTTCTCAGTTATTGCAAAGCCATAGTGGCTGGTTGGTGATATGTCTAACTGTTACCTGAGTCTAGTGTTCAGGTATAAATCAAATTCTGACTTAGCATGGGCAGTAACTTTCAGATCTTAAATTTAATTAAGCTTTATTCTCATTTTCTGGTATTTTTTTAAAGAGATTCTTTTCAAAAAGGTGCTTTGTAAGTGTCTTGATACAGAAAAGGTGAAAGTAGCAAGCTTGTTTACATGCCTCTAAAGGAACTCCTTAGAAGTAGTGTGGTGCCAAAGTTGAGGATCATTCCACTGAGGGATAACATGACCACAGAAATTCAGTGACAGACAGGCCAATTATTTTAGCCTCCCAACCTGTGTTGGTTCATATTTACCAACCACTGAGGGATGGAGGGCTGAGTTGGTTCCGGGTGGCATTGTATTCCACAGAAAGTCACCTGCCCAAGTACTAACTGGACTTGACGTGTCTTAACTTCAATGCCCCTGCCAACATTGTTTCGTTAAACCAAGTGGCCATTCATACATACAAGGCATTGCTTGACACGGCTCCAAAAAAATGTTCCAGAGTATCGAAGACAAAAACAAATGATTTGTATTTTATGATTTGTTTGGTTTAAAATGATTTGATTTGATTTTTTATGATTTGTGATTGTATTGGGCATAAAGTCGTTTTAAAGGGCTCTGGCTTGCTTTTTCTCCAGGGAAAAAATCCCGTATCTGTGAGTATGCGTTGGACTATGCACTCATAGATAAGTTGGTGACATTTTTGCATGTCTGTCATGAATATCTCAGTCAAACGTGTTGAATTAGAAGTCCCTCAAACACCTGTTACACTAAACGCTTGTGAACATCGCGAGAACATCAATGCTCCTAGAGACCTCTTTAGTTGCGTTTCTTGAAGAAGAATTCATGTATAATTTTCAATACAGTGCATGAAAGACACATGCATATTTTTGTTATATGAGCATATAACATATATACACATATAAACACACACACAGGCACACACACCCAGGCACACACTTGTTTGTATGTATTTCTGTATTGCGTACTTGTATGATATATATGAGTGGATTACGTACACTTGAGTCTCTTTACAACAAGCTTTATCCTATGAATTCTGATCTAAAACATAGTGTAGATAACATTTTTGGAAAATGACCAAATGACCCCAATATGTGCATAGATTGCAGCCTAGTCATAACAAGATACTTGGCAGGTCTGCAAGTGTTATTAGGAGCTCTGGTTGATAAGCATGTGTTGCTAACAATACCTTTTTGTAGAAATGGTATTTGGCATTTTAGTGTGAATTATCTGCAAATTTTTATTTGAATTGTGAATTTCAAGTTGTGACATTTCAGTTTGTATCTATGTATTTGTGGCCAACAATTTCATATTCGATATTTTGTGTGCTAGGTTATGGAAATTGTAATTTTTGGTATCTTGTATTTTATTTTAAATTCTCCACAGATTCCTATACCTGCACTTTGTGAATTTTAAGTTGAATTGTTTCATTTTACCATCGAATCTAATTTTATTTACCATCACTGAGTTGTTTCAAATATTTAGCTTGTGTTATCAAAAATGAAGTTGCTAGCATTTCATATCCTTGACTGCCTCACAGAGTTGGCTCTTCTGCTTTTCTTACTTCATTTAAAGTTGTTCATCACTTATATACTTATAAGTAAGTAGGTAATCTTTATTAGCACATGACAAATGCTGGGACTTGGCAGCCAGTTTGTTAGAGCACTTGGTTTGCAGTGTGCAGAGTATGGATTCAAACCCCCGCCCTTAGATGAGAATTATGTAGGGACCTTTGAGCAAGTCCTTTGCTCACAATTGCTCATTACCACCGACTGATGTTTAGTTGTTAGACAACAGTGCTTAATAAATGCAGGAATAATAATAGCTCTACAAATAATAATGCTTACGGAACGATGCAAAAGAAACACAATGACAGTGATATCAACAGCAAACTGACACAACATAATATAAAGTTTAACAAACTTTATATGATCCACGATGTTACATTTTACTCAGCTGAGCAAACATTTGCAAGAAGCTGCCTTAAACTGTGCTTGCCTTAAAACACGCTTGTTTAGATCAGTTAGGTGGTCATTACACAGTTTTTCATTTGTTTATTGCTCACTGTTCAAATGTCAAGAGGGAAAGCCTGCCAAGAGAACAGGACTGAGTTATCCTTGGCAGAGCGGCTAATGACATCGTGTATGTTTACCGAATGTCAAAAGGCAAACCACTACATAACTGTTTATGTTATTATGTATTGGCTGAGGTATACTGATACACAATGCCGCAAGTACAGGTTCAAGCTTCCTCTCCTTAAGTGCTTACTGTGTAGTGACCTTGAACAAATGCTTCATTTTCACAATAGCTCAGGGCCATCGACTGATGCTTAGCCATTAGCTAGTGGTGCTTAAGAAATGCAGAAATAATTTAAATAAAATATGTTGATACATAATATATATATATATATATATACATATATATACATATACATACTTACATATGTGTATGTGTATATATACTATATCAATATACTGACACGTGTATATGTTATGTATCGAGTCTATGATTATATTTTATATATCACTTGAATATGTTAATGTGTGTATCCATACCTGCCACTTGTATGCATGTAAGATCGCTGGGTGGTATTGTATGTCCTGAGTTATGTAAATTGATGTTTTACAATTGAAATTATGAATATTTTGTTATTATTGGAAAATTTGTAAGTATAGGTTGTTTTTATTTATGGGAAAATTTGAAAGAATAGGTTGTTATTATTGGAAAATTTGAAAGAATAGGTTGTTATTATTGGAAAATTTGAAAGAATAGGTTGTTATTATTGGAAAATTTGAAAGAATAGGTTGTTATTATTGGAAAATTTGAAAGAATAGGTTGTTATTATTGGAAAATTTGAAAGTTGAAGTCAAAGCATGATAGTTGTTGCATGGTAGTTTGTGTCAAGTTTGTCTTTTTTTGAATGTTATTTGTTTTCTAACCTAATCTTATCTTGAAATTTCTATAGTACCGCTCTGATAATGCCCAGGGAATCGATCAAGGGCACATCAGTGTGCGGGCTTCCCACTGAAAAATGTGTTTAAAATGTGTGTCTAAAGTTGACAAGGTTATGGATATTGGCAGGCCAACTTATCTTTTGTCTGTGCTCACCTCTTAGACTTTTAAACATTCCCCTTGCTTTTTGGATGCTCAAAGCCGAAGAGTGGGAAATGAGTGCCTCCCCTACATTAAAATATGGAATTCAAGAACTTTACTTGACTTCAGATGAGGGACCAGGATTCAAATCCTGGAATATTAAGTGAAAGACACAGAGCCAATCACGTGAAGCTTGTACTACTGTTGTGTTTGCACTTCAGCCGAAAGCTTTCCCAACCTTAAAACCAGACCCATAGATGATGATCGCACGTAATAAATAAACCCGTACCTTGAAACACACTGCGTGGTGCTAGAAATCGCGAAACCTTCGGGAGTCGGATTTATGTTTTTGAACTTGGCCCACGTAATTTGCCGTCGGTAAACTTTGCATAGCGGTCATTCTTTCGCTTTCTTTTTGTTTATTCATTGTAGTAGTGAATTTTACTTTCTTTGCCAGGGATAGTGCTGTTTGCTTTTGCAGTTATTGATAATGATATGGACGTGGTTATTATTCAGCAAGTTAGTAATCATAATAAGGTCATTATTATTCTCCTAGTTACTAGTAATATTAATAGGGTCACAGTTATGATTTAGCTAGAGTTGTGAGTTCTATTCAACAAGTTATTAATAATAGGGTTGGGCTTATTCTACTTATTGGGTTGCTCTGATAAATTCTGCTGACTTCTATAGCGCCGTTATCCTAATGCACAAGGCATCAATCGATGGTTGCTTCTAGTGAAATCACAATCAAAATCATAATCCATTGCAGTAGCCCTGGTTAAATCCAATAGGTCAGAAAAACCAGAAGGTAGTGTAGAGTGAGTGTGCAAGTTGAAACAGATGCAGTGGCCTCTGAAGATATTTCTGGCCATTGTCATTAGTTTCTTATGCCACCAGATGACAATAGTCATCTGGTTATCTCTAGGTAACCAGATGACAATAGTCATCTGGTTATCTCTAGGTAACCAGATGACAATAGTCATCTGGTTATCTCTGGGTAACACTGTCCACTTTAGTTTAGGATATCAACCCATGTTTATATTCCGCTAATTGATGGCTATTGTAAATTTCAGCCTACCAATCAAATTCATCCATCTATCCATATGCGAGTCCACTCATCCTTCATTCAGTCCGGCCATTCTTCCAATTTATTAGCACATTTTTTCCATCCATCCATCCTTCCATAAATCCATCCATCTGTTTTTGTTTTGTTTTTTGAAGGAAGCTCTTTCCAGGTTCACCCAAGTTCTCACTGAACTCCAGAAGTTCCATGCTGTGAGTAAAACTGCCTTCTCTTTTATCTGATATAACTGATCAAGTTTACTCCAGTCAAATGAAATAACTTTCTTGTCACCGGCATCCAGACAAGAACAAGCTGCATTTATGTATGTATGTATGTAAATGTATGTATAAATGTATGTATGTATGTAAGTGTATGTATAAATGTATGTATGTATGTATATGTATGTATATGTATGTATATGTATGTATGTATGTAAGTGTATGTATAAATGTATGTATGTATGTAAATGTATGTATAAATGTATGTATGTATGTATATGTATGTAAGTTTATGTGTAAATGTATGTATGTATGTAAATGTATGTATAAATGTATGTATGTATGTATGTATGTATATGTATGTATGTATGTAAATGTATGTATAACTGTATGTATGTATATGTATGTAGGTGTAGTGTAGCTCCAACTAAGCAGAGTCCAGAAGATTAGTAGGTGCATTTGCAAAGTAGTCTACCGAAGCTGAGTTAACGTCACCCCATTCTCTCTGTCTTCCCTCTGACTGAGTCACTATCAACGTTGCACCACACTTTCGACGAGAGTGTACGTGAGTCCAAATTCAAGCCTGAAGTTTTAAAATGTTGAAGTGGTATGAGGAAATCTCTCATATCTCCCAAAATTCTACTGTAAATATTCTTTAGGCATCCAAAATCTGACTATTGGAAATGCCCTACTTTCTAAAAAATTAGCGAATCGTTCAGTCTGTAAGTGATCAGTTAGTCAAGTCATTCAAGTCAGTGGATGAATGAATTAATCAATCAATCGATTTATGAACTGACTAGTCATTCAACTGTAGCCAGCGATCAATCAAACAGTCCAGTTAGTCAAACAAGCAATCAGTGAAGCATAATAAGTTTAAGCTGTACAGTATATAGAAAAACAGTTTCATGTATGTATGTATATATGTATGTATGTATGTATATGTATGTATAAATGTATGTATCAGTGTATATATGGGTGATATATGTATGCATTTATGTGTGCATGTATGCGAATTCTAACGAATATATTTATTGTGTAAATTTTTTAAAGATTTTGTTGGACCAAGCGCACAGATCCATCATTCAGAGTCTGGGAAATTTCATCAAACGGTGAGCACTGAATGAACTTTGCCTGCTGATATAACGGATATAACCACATGATATGTATGTATGCGCTTATGTGTGTGATTGCCGGCCTTTTGTCTTGCGGATTATTAAGTGCTTGAAGACCGTATTATTCCCCAGTTCTGGGACGATGAGTCGGGAGTGCCTCTGATGAGGCTGCCTTGAAGCGGCGCTTTACAAATTTACGATTACTGATAAAGCCGAGTTGTTTTATGCTTTCCGTTGTGAGATAACAAGGGTGCAGTTTGCAGGTAGTGAGGGAGTGAAGAAAGACCGCTGCCTTAGAAGGGTGTGGGAGTTTAGTTGAGGGTAATGGAGTTTCAAGAGTGCAGTGCAGTGGGGTTCTGAGTATGGCATGTAGTGGGGCTCTGAGTATGGCATGTAGTGGTGTTCTGAGTATAACAGGTAGTGGGGTTCTGAGCACGGCATGTAGTGGGGTTCTGAGTGTGGCATGTAGTGGGGTTCTGAGTATGGCATGTAGTGGGGTTCTGAGTATGGCATGTAGTGGGGTTCTGAATGTGGCATGTAGTGGGGTTCTGAGTGTGGCATGTAGTGGGGTTCTGAGTGTGGCATGTAGTGGGGTTCTGAGTATGGCATGTAGTGGGGTTCTGAGTATGGCATGTAGTGGTGTTCTGAGTATAACAGGTAGTGGGGTTCTGAGCACGGCATGTAGTGGGGTTCTGAGTTTGGCGTGTAGTGGTGTTCTGAGTATAACAGGTAGTGGGGTTCTGAGTGTGGCATGTAGTGGGGTTCTGAGTGTGGCATGTAGTGGGGTTCTGAGCACGGCATGTAGTGGGGTTCTGAGTTTGGCATGTAGTGGTGTTCTGAGTATAACAGGTAGTGGGGTTCTGAGTATGGCATGTAGTGAGGTTCTGAGTATGGCATGTAGTGGGGTTCTGAGTTTGGCATGTAGTGGGGTTCTGAGTGTGGCATGTAGTGGGGTTCTGAGTGTGGCATGTAGTGGGGTTCTGAGCACGGCATGTAGTGGGGTTCTGAGTTTGGCATGTAGTGGTGTTCTGAGTATAACAGGTAGTGGGGTTCTGAGTATGGCATGTAGTGAGGTTCTGAGTATGGCATGTAGTGGGGTTCTGAGTTTGGCATGTAGTGGGGTTCTGAGTGTGGCATGTAGTGGGGTTCTGAGTGTGGCATGTAGTGGGGTTCTGAGTGTGGCATGCAGTGGGGTTCTGAGTGTGGCATGTAGTGGTGTTCTGAGTGTGGCATGTAGTGGGGTTCTGAGTGTGGCATGTAGTGGGGTTCTGAGTGTGGCATGTAGTGGGGTTCTGAGTGTGGCATGTAGTGGGGTTCTGAGTATGGCATGTAGTGAGGTTCTGAGTATGGCATGTAGTGGGGTTCTGAGTTTGGCATGTAGTGGGGTTCTGAGTGTGGCATGTAGTGGGGTTCTGAGTGTGGCATGTAGTGGGGTTCTGAGTGTGGCATGTAGTGGTGTTCTGAGTTTGGCATGTAGTGGGGTTCTGAGTTTGGCATGTAGTGGGGTTCTGAGTGTGGCATGTAGTGGGGTTCTGAGTGTGGCATGTAGTGGGGTTCTGAGTATGGCATGTAGTGGGGTTCTGAGTTTGGCATGTAGTGGGGTTCTGAGTGTGGCATGTAGTGGGGTTCTGAGTATGGCATGTAGTGGGGTTCTGAGTTTGGCATGTAGTGGGGTTCTGAGTGTGGCATGTAGTGGGGTTCTGAGTTTGGCATGTAGTGGGGTTTTGAGTGTGGCATGTAGTGGGGTTCTGAGTATGGCATGTAGTGAGGTTCTGAGTATGGCATGTAGTGGGGTTCTGAGTTTGGCATGTAGTGGGGTTCTGAGTGTGGCATGTAGTGGGGTTCTGAGTGTGGCATGTAGTGGGGTTCTGAGTGTGGCATGTAGTGGGGTTCTGAGTATAACAGGTAGTGGGGTTCTGAGTATGGCATGTAGTGAGGTTCTGAGTGTGGCATGTAGTGGGGTTCTGAGCACGGCATGTAGTGGGGTTCTGAGTTTGGCATGTAGTGGTGTTCTGAGTATAACAGGTAGTGGGGTTCTGAGTATGGCATGTAGTGAGGTTCTGAGTATGGCATGTAGTGGGGTTCTGAGTTTGGCATGTAGTGGGGTTCTGAGTGTGGCATGTAGTGGGGTTCTGAGTGTGGCATGTAGTGGGGTTCTGAGTGTGGCATGTAGTGAGGTTCTGAGTATGGCATGTAGTGGGGTTCTGAGTTTGGCATGTAGTGGGGTTCTGAGTGTGGCATGTAGTGGGGTTCTGAGTGTGGCATGTAGTGGGGTTCTGAGTGTGGCATGTAGTGGGGTTCTGAGCACGGCATGTAGTGGGGTTCTGAGTTTGGCGTGTAGTGGTGTTCTGAGTATAACAGGTAGTGGGGTTCTGAGTATGGCATATAGTGGGGTTCTGAGTATGGAATGTAGTGGGGTTTGAAGTGTGAAATGTAGAGGGCTTAGAGTATGGAGGATCGTTTTATTGTGGAAGGATCGCTTACCTGGATAGAGTATATTAATAATACCAATGATGATGATAATAGTAACTGGATGCGATGTAGCTGTTCCAGGCGTCATTTAATGGCTTTGGACAGTTTTTTCTTTTCTGAGGAACTACACTTGCCTCAGGTGAAAGGCAGTATGGGTGAAAGCGGCTAGAACTACGGTGCTCAACTTGTTCCACTGAATCTTAATGATTTCTAACTGTTCTCTCTGGAGAATTGTTTAAGTTGTAAGTGATCAATGCTACTTTGGTTAAAGCGAAATAATGACAATGTATTCTGGTGATGATCTCCGTGAAGGACCGTTTCTTTCTTTCTTTTCTTCCTTCCTTCTTTCTTTCTTTCTGTCTGTCTGTCTGTCTGTTGTTTTTTTCTTTCTTTCCTTCTTTCTTTGCAAGTCTCTTGAATTTCCTTGTGCCATGAGATGTTCAGTTCTTGTTATTCAGTTCTTGATGTTCTTGATGATGTCTTCTGACATGACTTTAGTTTACAGTAGATTATCGTTTGGTGATTCAGAGACATTCGAAAGGTGAAGGAGACACGGAAACACTTTGAGAAGATCTCGAACGACCTGGATGCAGTTCTTGTCAAGAACTCGCAGGCGTCACGCAACAAACCGCATGAATGCGAAGAAATCAACAACATCGTTTTAGCTACGAAATCTGGATTCCTGCACACGGCTCTTGACTATGTCTTTCAGGTTTCTTGAATTTCTCTTTATTATTACTGATTATTATTATTATTATTATTATTGCATTTATTAAGCGCCACTATCTAATTACTAAGCACCAACTGATGGCGCTGAGCATTTGTGAATGAAGGACTTGCTCAGGGTCCCTATATGGTACCCGTCTGAGAGGAGGTTCGAACCCTTACTCTCCGTGTTATAAGCAGAGCTTTCTAAATGGTCATTTGAAGTACCGCAGGGTGTTATAAGCAGAGCTTTCTAAATGGTCATTTGAAGTACCGCAGGGTGGCACTAAGGAAGAACTGAGCTCTCTTCAGCGAACTATATGTTTGACATGTTTGCTATTTAATTTAGGTTAGACTGTAAGTCTCTGTTACTAACTGAGCTGCAGCCGTGCTTTGCTCTTTGCATTACTTTACATTACTGAATATGGCTTCTGAATTTTTCCAGTCTCTTGAATTTCATTTGGAATCCTGTGTACGGCTCTTGACAATCTCTTTCTGGTCTCTTAAAGTTCTTTATCGGTTCAGGTCCTATGTAATTTAGAGAATTTTCTGACTAAACAGACTACCTGCCAAACGGTCATCTGTACCACACTTTCGTTGGTCTTCATTCACTCTCTCATTTCTTTTTTTGGCTGTTGACTTCATCTGTGTTTATTTTGTAGCTGAATGTTCTTCACTCAAAGAAGAATTTTGATATTCTTGACACAGTAAGATGTATTGTTAATTTCAGTGATAGATTTTCTCTGTTGTTGAGGTGTTGGCTATATTTTGAATCTGGGAAGTTATTTCTACCAACAGAAAACTATGATTAGGTGCTATTTTCCCAAAAATTTCTGTTCCACTGCCATCAAATTGTTTGAGAAATTTGAGTTTCATACTCTGTTTTTTTCTGATTGATCATAAACTGTTCTTTGTTTCTAAACAACGAATTGTAAACTATTTACTCTAGGTTGGAATAATTGATCATAAACTTTACTTTGCTTGTAAATAAAATGTGCTTATAAATAAAATGTAATTGTTCATAAACATTTACTCTGGGTTTGAGTAATTTATCGCAAAACGTTTTACTTTGATATAAAATAACTCAGAAAAATTAAATGAATTTCTGAAGTTGTGTTTGTGGTCATTGTAGGTTCTGGCATATCTTCATGCACAGAATGCCTACTTCCATCAGGGTTCCGATCTTTTCTCCGATTTGGAGCCATACATGAAGCAGGTGGCAGCTCAGGTAAATCTCGTTTGAAATGCCGCTCCTGTTACCCAAAATCGTTGCCTAAGAACTTTTCCAGTTGCCTGAGCATTGAAGTGAACTCTAACATTTTTGCAAGATACTTTGAAGGTGTTATAAAATGTTAGGTTGCATTAATTGCATCACTTGGAAAGATACTTAAAAGTGCTGTATTAACATAAATGTCTTGTTTATATGCATACATTACAATCATATGTACATATGTACATACATAGAATACATATGTGCATAACATAATTACATATGTATCTACATATGTTTATACATACATATGTATTTACATATGTATGTATGTATAAATATACATTTGTACATAGATGCATGCATGCATGCAACTATGAATGCATGCGGAGCTGTAGGAATTAATTAAATTTAAATGATTAATTTAAATTAATTTAATGGTTTAATTAATTAACGGTTAATTAATTTTTGCTATTAGCTAGTTTACTGAACATCAAGTAACATTACAAAGATTGCAGTAATTAATCAATTGTTTAATTAATTTTTCTTAATTTCCTTTAAGGTGGAAGACCTGAGTAATTTGGCGGAGAGAGAGCGCAAAGAAATGGAAAACAGACATCTCCTCGTCCAACAAAAAGTAAATTGTCATGAGTTTTTTGTGTTTTTATTGTGTTTTAGTGTTTTTTAGTGTTTTTTAGTGTTAAACATTCTGATCTTTTCCTGGTTTCATGATAAATAAACAAGGTGTCACTACGTAGATGGAATTTATAAATTCATTGCTTAAAAGGTGCTATAATAACTGTCTACATACGTGCATACATACATGCATACTTACACATATACACACATACTCGCATACACTTGCTTACCTACATACAAATGTGGTATATTTATAGAGGCAACAAAATTGAAGCGTTACCTGTTATTAGCTAATAAATGTACAGCAAAATCTCTTTATGATGCTATCCATGAACCATACCAAGTACCATGGTATAATCAAGTACTATTTTTACGAAGTACCGTGTGAAGTACTGCTAGGTTCTGCTTTAATGGAGTTATTTCCAGGACCTTGGGATTTGTCCAGTTGTCTGACTTATTGTTCATTTGATTGCTTGATTGATTTATTAATCAGTCAGTGGATTAAAACTGTAGCTCTGACAATGGCTACAGGTCATGATGGTAGTTTAAACAATGTGTGAGATGTGAGCGTTGATGTGTTTGTTAAAACAACGATAAACTGTTACGGCGATGTTCAAACGGTTTCTAGATTAAAGTAAATCTTTGCAAAACTCGCAAACGTACTGGCATCATGCAGCTGCGGGTAGGATTTGTCAAGACACACGTTTGCCGCTGAAAATTGCTTATCGCTTCAGCTTCTTGGTGTTGCCTTTGGAAAGACAGAGACAGAGAGAGACAGAGAGATTCCACACATCACGGAGTGCCTTTGATCTGATCTAATCCATGTAATCTAGTCAGAACAGTCTAATCTAATCTATGTCTATCAACTTGTTGATACATGTTCTTGTCTGTGTTGATATTTACCTTTTCTAAATGATTCTAATCTGTTCTAATTGTTTCTTACCTATTCTAATCTGTCGTGATTACAACCTATTCTAAAATAATGTAATCTGTTCTAATTGATTCTTACCTATTCTAACTTGTTCTCATTGACAAATTCAAATATTTTCTGATCAGATATTCTCAAATCTGTTCTTAATCTGTAATCTAATCAAATCACCGTTATCTTGATGATCTGGCCTGGAAGGATTTTTGGCTGAAGCGCGGAATTGAACATCTGCAAGGAATTTCCTGCCATGCTTACCAGATGGCAATAGTTGTTCGTTTTGTGTGTCTTGTTATTCGTAGTAAGGCTATTGTTTAGACAGAAATATGCAACAGCTATGCTTTCTTGAGTTTACCCTTGTTGAAGTTTAATTATAAATTCCTATTTGTTCAAATTTGATGACGGTGTGACCTGGTGGTCTGTCCAGCTAGAGCCCTGGGTCCATAATCAAAAGATTACCGGTGTGCACCCGCTGAGCAGACTCTTTGTAACGACCCTCGACAAGTTGTTGGCACACATTCGTCAGTAGAATTTCGTACCGGCATAAGCTATGAAATAAATGGCAAGTCCTGCTATGTACTGGCCACACATCCAGGAGCTTGGGATTCATCCACTGCAAGCTTGAGGGTGGAGGATGGGGATGTGATTGCCTCCCCTACATTTCAGAGGGATATGGGAGCTTTACTTTACTGTTCTAATTGCTGGTGCAATTAGCTTAAGTTTGGAAGTAAATGACAAGTCCTACAGTGTACTGTAGGATTCATGCATTGCCTGCTCAAGGGCTGATGACCAGGATGTTAGTGACTCTCCTACATTCCACTAGTGGCATGGAAGCTTTGCTTTTACTGTACTAATTGCTGAGGGAAATGGGCAGCCGAACTGGAGAGACCTTTGGACTGACCTGTTTTATCTGACCTCTGTTTCATATGGAACAAATGTTGTGTACTGATATGTCAATTTGATGGGAGTGGCATTAGATTTGAATTGGTTAAAATTAGAGTGGCAGTGAAATGCCTGAAATGCATTTGTGCTGGCCGGTAGGTGACTAGTGTGGCTAGGAGGCTCTTCAGTATGAAGTGTCTGGTACTTTGGAACCTCATTATATTTATTGATGTTTTTTAAAAGGCACTGTTTGAATAGCCAGATACATACATAATTACATACATGAATGACACACTGCGCGACCATTGTGATATGTAAGTGCTAAAAAGGCCACATTACTGTCTGGTTGTTGGCCAAACGTATAGTCCCATATGATCAGACAAATAGTTTTTCACGAATGCTGCTTTTGGAAATGTGTCAGGTTGTCGTTTTCAGTTTGTTTAAGTTGATCCGATATCATCGTAAATAATTTTATTTGGCATTATTATAAGTTTTGACATTATTTATTATTTGACAATATTATTTTTATTTTATATAACTTTGTTTATTTTGTATAATCTTTTGCTTATTTTTTTCCATTCTTTATTTTTGTTGCTGTGTTTTGCTGATGCTATTTTGCTTACTTGCTGTTGTTATGGCAATGCATAGGATAAGTGGCTTTGCATGCTGTTTCTTGTGGTATAAATCGTCTTTGTTGTTGAGCTCTTGTTCTGTTGCTTTCTATCTCGTGGCTACCTTTCTTGCGGCTTTTTTGGTGATATAACGTTAGTGGATTTTAATAACAGATCAAGCATGAAAGAGCTGAGCATGATCAAAATTCATTCTGAGTTAAAATTCACAAACATCTTCTGCTAGAAGTGGTTTGAAAACTTTTTCAAGAATACTGATTGTCAGGTTTTAATTAGTTGCATCTTAATTTGTCTAGATTCTGATATCTGTTACCAAGGTTTTTATAAGAACTTGAATTTTTTAAAGTGTAGTGATGGGAGGATCTTGAGTTAATTATTTCTGGGGTATTTGCCAGCTTCAGTTGAAAGCATATCTGAAAATGCTAAGCAATACGGATGTGAGCAGGTTTTTACAAATACTTTTGCAAATAAGAAAGTAGAACTAGGTTCAAGTAAATTATTTCTAGCTTGTTTTCATGAACTTGAGCTGATATGCCGGACTATAATCTTTGAATGGTAATTCAGTCCAGATTATTTCTATTACATTACAGATTTACAGTTACTGTGCAGTAGTGATCTTTATGCAAAACTTGTTTTTGTATCTGTCAACTTTCTTGAATTTTCTGGAAATTTTTCTGTTTTTTTTGGTTAATTAACTGACTTCTGGATGATGAAGTTGTGTTTTCTGACTTGTACTTTATTGGACTTGATATATCAAAGGCTTGTTTTTCAATAACATCTTTGTGCCTGTGTGTGTATCTCTGTGTGTGTCTGTATGTGTGTCTCTGTGTGGCTGTCTTTGTGTCTGTCTGTCTGTCTGTCTTGCTGTTTCCAGTCTATCTCTTTTGCAGCTCACTTGTTTCTAAAATTTGTCTGTTTTCTAATCTTTCTGTTTCATCCTGTGTCTGTCCTTCAACTTCTGTATGTCTTAAAGTCTGCCAGCTTTTCTGTCTGTTTCAGTATGCTTGTGTATGTTTCTGCCTGTGTGCATGTCTTTGTTTCTGCCATTGCTTCTGTTTGATTGATTGATAACTGATGGATTAACTCTTTGATTAACTGATGCATTGCCTGTTTTTAATTGATTGGCTTTTTGATTGAGTGACTTTTTTGATTGATCAGGCTTTCAACGAAGTGCAAGTAAGCGATGATAGTGGGTCAAGTGAGGATCAGGATTCAGTACAGCAGCTGCTGGCTTCGTCTGATTCGGAGGAGGATGTGAAGATGGAGGGATATCTATTCAAACGAACGAGTAACACCTTCAAGACCTGGGTCAGGTGAGACAGAAGCTCATTGCAAGATTTCTGCACTACTTCTTCTTATCCTGTGTTTAGGAAGGAGAAGATGGATGACTTTGTCAGACCTCTGCTATCATACGGATCAGGAAACGAAGCGCCTCTGTTGAGTTTATCCTCTGAGAGGCACTTTATAAATCTCAAATTACAATTACAATTAGAAGGAAGAGATGACTGTATCAAACACCTATTGTTTATTCCTGCTCTGTGTATTCTTTCTGTTGTTTAGGATGGATTAGATGAATGACTGTGTCAAACACTTCCTATCATATATGAAGGAAGAGATGATTGTATCAAACACCTGCTATTGTTTATATCTGCTATCCTGTATATTTCTGCTCTCTTTCTCCTTTCTGTTGTTTGGGATGGATCAGGAGATGATTGACTGTGTCAAACACTTCCTATCATATATGAAGGAAGAGATGATTATATCAAACACCTGCTATCTTTTGGATTTGCTATCGTTTCAATATGCTGCCCTTTTAGATTTCTGCTATTCTTTGCATTTCTTTTCACTTAGGAAGGAGGCGATGGACGCCTGTAAAAAACACCTGCTATTGTTAGAGAGTTCCAACTCTCAGTGTTTGAATATTTGGCTTTTTAAAGTTTTATTGCTCCTAGTTTTGTTTCGTGACAAATCTGATGATGGTTTATATGGCAGTTTTCTGTCTGTAGTAATGTTTGTGCTTTTGCTTATTGTCAAATGCTTGATCTTTATGAAATTTTGGTTGCATTCGTCTTTAAATATCAGATGTCTGTTTCTCAAAATCATTTGTCAAAAGTATATCGCTGATCTAAGTTTGTTTTGGTTCGTGATGTTCCCTAACGTAAAATATTAGGCTGCATTTAGAATTAAATGATTTTGTCAAAAGTAGAAGTAACTTGTACTCCATGCAATGAAATTCAAAGCTGCATTCATATTTAAATTATGTCTCTGATACTGTGCTTGATGTAAAATTTGAGGCTACATTCTGAATTTTTTGACTTTTCTTGCTGCAAAAGTTTTTGTTTTGGTTATTTAGTGAAGTGTTAAAAATACTGTTAGTAGTAAAAGTGACAATTTGAAAAAATGAAACACTACTAGATTTTAAGTCAAAGTTTATTTTCAGTGACACTGTTAAAATCACAATGACCAAATTTTGTCAGAAGATATGAATTCTGGATGATTGCTAAAGTTTCAGAAAATACTGTAACATCTGAAAGTATCAGTGGCAGAACTTTCTGTAAAACTGTCAGAAAAATTTAAAAGCTTCAGTGGCAGAACTTTCAGTAAACCTGTCAGCAATTTGGAAGTACATGTATCACAGGCAGAACTTTCACTAAAACTGTCAAATATCTAAAAGCATCAGTGTCAGAACTTTCAGTAATACTTAAGAAATCTAAAAGTATCAGTGTCAGAACTTTCAGTAATACTTAAGAAATCTAAAAGTATCAGTGTCAGAACTTTCAGTAATACTTAAGAAATGTAAAAGTATCAGTGTCAGAACTTTCAGTAATACTTAAGAAATGTAAAAGTATCAGTGTCAGAACTTTCAGTAATACTTAAGAAATGTAAAAGTATCAGTGTCAGAACTTTCAGTAATACTTAAGAAATGTAAAAGTATCAGTGTCAGAACTTTCAGTAATACTTAAGAAATCTAAAAGTATCAATGGCGGAACTACAGCCACTGCAAAATGTGAAGCTAGAGTACATTTTTAGACCAACATAATAGGACAGTTAATCAAGATGCTTATGTGGTATCTTTTTATCATGTCCGCTTTAACTTACGTGTGTATTTGTAGCAAATTTAAGTTGTTTCTAGTTACTCTGTGTTTCTTTTGGTTTAGCTGCAGCAGTTTTTGCCGCTGATAGTCGCTTGTCAGTGAACGTTTCATATTTTAATTCATTAGTTATTTTAACGGCTAAGTTTTAGTTTCTAGGTGAGGGTTGTTTTTATCGTTTCTGAAATTTGTTTTGTGTCACGTCTGACTGGCGTGCATGTTGACAGGACTTCTCCGCTTTACAAACAAATGCCGGACAGGTTCGTCAGTGTTTCCTCTCTGCCTGCAGTCACTAGAGGGCGCCGTTCTTTCGCTAGGTGGCGCTTTGTCCTGCTTTTGTTGTATGCTCGTCGTCGTGTTAGAGACCTAGCGACCTTTGTTTGGAGTTTGTGTTTGGGGTTTGTTGTTTGTTTGAAGCTGGTGAATGGCTGTATGGCTTCTGTATTTTTTTGTTAATAATTTGCCAGTTGTGTTCTTCCAGAATGTTGAATTGATTTTTGAATACAACCCTTATAAAGACACTTGTTCGATGGGACTTTTAAACTTTTCAGCGGGGAATTTATTCACTGAAAACTCTGGCATTGGGAATTGGTAAAAAACAAATGGTTCCAACTGTTCCAGAAACATATTCTAATCAAATTCGCTAACATTTAAGATTTATAGATGACCTATTTGGCATATGGAATGTAGCAGAAACTTAGTTAATAGAATATCATGGGACATTGAATAATTTTCTTAAAAATTTTAAACTTGCTATAAGCCATTCTAAAATTAAAATAGGATTTTTTCTTGGATGTGAAAATATATTAATCAAAGGGTAATCTTCAAACAGATATCTGAACTCAACCTGACAATAAGAAATTATACTTATATAATGTATAATAAATTATATACTTATATTGTGTATAATATAATATATAATAAATTATATGATGAATGTATGTAATTAACATACTACTTAATATGATATATTAAAAATATTATATAATAAATAAAAAATAATAAATTATTGTTTTATTATAACAGTCATTGCATTCATATTAGAAACTCGATGATACATGTATTATTTGTACATACATGTATATAGTTTGCATGTATAAATTTACATAAAACAGTGAGTTTTCTTTGCATGCAGTTGGCAAAATACCAAATAACATTGAACTAACGAAACTTCTACTCCCAGGGGTGTCGCAGATCTTGACTGCATGGCTCTTTGTTCAGTCGATTGTGATTTTGGAATGCAGAGTAGTGTAGAAGTGGTCATCAATCGATGGCTTAAAATTGCATTACGATAACAGTTCTGTTGAAGTTTCCTGATTAGATTTAGATAGATTAGATTGCCAAAGCCCTGCTTGTGTATTGGCAATTTGTAATTCATGTAACCACGTGCTGGCATTTGCAATTTATTCTGCTCTGCAAAATTAATGTCTGGAAACAACAGTTACTGTGGCCTATAGCCAGACAGTATGGCTTCTTGTGACAATATGATTTTTTTCTGCAAATTATACAACGTAGTAACTGATACGAAATTCTCTAAGTGCTTGCACAGCGCTGTTTCAGAGCAGATCTTCTACACTGGGACTGCCTTTTAGCGCTACTTTCAAAAGCTGTGTCAAGTATCATGTTGTAACAAGGCTTTGTCTTTTAGTTTTGATGAGGTTGTTTTCCAAAGCTGGGATTAATTTGGCTAAGTCCCAAATAGCGTAAACCATACATCTTAAAAATTCATGTTATAACAATGTGAATTTTAAGGAAAGTTCAGTGGAAGCTGATTATTTTTTCCAGAGTGGTATTAAAGTCCTGAAGAAAGTGTCTTCATAGTTGTAATTCTCTTATATTGTATCATTTGCTCCTGTACTCTGTGTAAACATTGTATGGCTTACTCACTTGATCTAGGTAAATATTGAATTGTTTATTCCGTTGGTATATGTATGTATTGAACTGTTTACACTAATGTTGTATGTAAATATTTCACTACTTACTCTGTCATTTTGTGTACACATTATATGATTTACTCTCTTATCCTATAGAAATGGTTTATGCTCTTACTGTGTGTTATAAAATGGCATTAAAAAACCCTGAAGAAAGAAAGATCTTCGTAGTTGTAATTCAGTTACAGTTTATGGTTTACTTCTGTACTTTGTGTAAACACTGTATGGCTTTCTGTCTTAATCTACATAATCATTGTATGTTTTACTCTCCTACTCTATGTAAACACTGTATGGCTTACTCTCTTAATCTGCGTAATCACTGTATGTTTTACTTGCTTACTCTTTGTAAACATTGTTATTATTTCTTACGCTGTCAGCTGTAGAATGTGCTCAATAATTCTCATGTTAGATTTTTGTTTGCATCTGTTGTTGAGTGAACTCTGTAATCGCATGAACATAACATTCCATTTATTTATTTACGTACACTGGAGACTCCTTATACAATAGAGTGCAGCTGGAATTTGGTATTGCCTCCCTTGCAGTAGCTGAGATGTGCACTTCGAAGCCTGGCTATAGGAAACATTATGAAGTATAAGTAGATAGGAAGAGTTAGGTTTGATAACACTATACATGAGATTCTAATGGTTAGCATCCTAGATTGTGTCCCCAAAGGTTGGGGTTCAAATTCCCATAAAGGGAGAAAGAAGTTTGAGATTTCTTTACCACTTATCCCCTCTAGTGAACTCGGCTATAAAATGAGTACACTGATCGAGTGACTGTACCCTCCTATTGGGAAGGTAGGCAGCGAGGGAGAGGTTGGCCTTCTGCCCAGATATACCGAGGCTAAGAAAACGATATGGCTAACACCACACCCATGGCTGTCTCTCGGAGTGAGATTAAGTGACCGCTTTCAAGCATGCTTCGTTAAAACCCAGAATTTGATATACCTGTAACATGGGCAGGAACATGGCTTTCAAATTTTAATCATCCTCAGAAATTGACCTAAAAATGTTGCACTTGTGTTATGGAGTGGGAGTTGACATGGCTGCCGAAGACGGTGTTACGTATAAGGGGGCTCTGGTGTAGTTTTGAATTGCTGATAGTTTGATGTTTGTTTTCTATTTGGTGCATTTTTCTGTAGTTCCTGAATTGCTGATGTGCTTATTTGTTAGTTTATGGGTTCATTCAGATCTGTTTTGATATGTTAATTTATTTGCTAGTTTTTGGTTTCCTGTAGATCTTGTTTCACTTAGTAATTAATTCATTAAATAGTTGACCTATTTTCAGTTTCTGAAAATCCTGTGGTATTTGATTGTAAGATTCTGTTTTTCAAATGTCTGTGGTGATCTGTATTTTGATTGTGGTTGAGCACCAGTTACCGTAACAAATACATTACAACAGTTACTATGTGAGGATGGTGTCTGTAAGTGGAACTCCGAGTGGTACAGGACATTAAGAGAGGTGCTATACAAAAATTGAGATATATTCAGGTTGTTTTGCTAAATGGAGCTCCACATTTGTAACATTTTTGGCAAACACTGACTTCAAACTTTACTTCGTAAGTGAAAAACGCTGTTAACAATAACAGTGCAATAACAGTGAAATAACAGTGAAATAACGGTGAAATAACAGCTCAATAACAATTATGGTGGAATAACGGCTCTGTAGTGACAACAGTTCAGTTACAATAGGACTTCTAAGAGGATACGAGTTCAAGAGTTCAATGCAGTACACTTTGGTATATCCTGAATTGCTTTTTTCAGACGGTGGTTTCAAATCCACAACAACCAGCTGGTTTATCGCAAACGAACCAAGGACAACATAACGATAATGGAGGATGACCTTCGACTGTGCAATGTCCGACCTACCTATGACCTTGATCGTCGCTTCTGCTTTGAGGTTGTTTCACCTGCCAGGTGAGTTTACAAGATGTTTGAGTAGCTAATCAAGGTCTCGTCTTATGGGTGACTTAACAAGGTCTCTTGTCTTATGGGTGACTTAACAAGGTCTCGTCTTATGGGTGACTTAACAAGGTCTCATTTTATGGGTGACTTAACTAGATCTCTTCTTATGGGTGACTTAACAGGACCTCACTTCAAGGTCAGGTAATGATGCCGCATCTGCAGCTGGAATTCATGAGGTTTCAGCTGCAAAATTGTTTGTATTGTTGCACATAAATGTCTGGTGATCCAGACTTTTGATTTTCTGTGAACACCAGTTATTTTAAGAAATGCATCACGACGTTAGTTATGAAAGGATGATATCAATAAATGAAAACCCCAAATAGAACGGCACCTTCAGAGAGGTTCTTAAAAGGTTGTTTATTAAAGAACAGAAAGTTAATTGTTTAACTTCTAATTGAACAGTAATTGATTTATTTACTGGAGCACATATCGTGCTTATGTTATTACTTATTAACATGGTTATTGAACTAACGAACGAGCATTAATTGATTGATTTATTGATGATTGATTGATTGCACAGGAGTCATATCCTTCAGGCAGATAGTGACAACGATTGCACCAGGTGGATACGAGCGATTCAAGATGGCGTCTCAAAGGCTTACAACAACCGGCGATCACAAGATGGCACTGACGATGTAGGCGTTTGATGACTTCTCTAATGGTTTTCCATCAGAAGGCTACTGGGACAGGCAGTTTGACCCATCTCACTACTACCATGAACCATTCTGCTTATTTAACGCATGTGTGTAGCTGGTTGTTTATATAGCGCCTTTTCTGGCCTGGTGGTTTATTTGGGTAGCCCGCTGAGTCAGTAACTGAAAGGTTGCTGGGTCATGGCTAGTGAGAGGTTTCTGTGTTAGTTGTTTTGGTGAAGTGGGCCTTTATCACCAAGCAGTAGTTTATTACTGGGAGGGAATTGATAAGACCTGCATAGTACAGGCCTCGTGTTCAGGACCATTAACGGCTGACGGGTCAAGGAGCAGGGAATGAGCATGTCCCCTGCATTTCACTGCTTTACTTATGTTTACTTTACTTACGTTTTCTTTACTTATGTTTACTTTACTTACGTTTTCTTTACTTATGTTCACTTTACTTACGTTTTCTTTACTTATGTTTACTTTACTTACGTTTATTTAACTTACGTTTGCTTATGTTTACTTTACTTACATTTACTTTACTTGCATTTATTTTTCTGCGTTTACTTAAGTTTACTTATGTTTACTTTGCTTACCGGGGTATGTCTGCTTCACTTACGTCTAATTTACTTGCTTTACTCATGTTTGCTTTACTGAAATTTTTTACTTGCATTAACTTAAGTTTACTGCATTTACTTAAGTTTACTGTACTTACCTGTACTTATGTTTACTCTACTTTATTTACATTTACTTTACTTTATGTATACTTTACTTTAGTTACATTTTTAGAACCTCTAAAAGGTGCAAAAAAATATTTTAAAACTGCGTTGTTGTAAGTGAGAAGGCAACTTTGTCATGGCCATAGCCAGCACAGTTGTTTGTTGTGCATTTTAGGTTTCAGAATCGTATGAGGTCGGAGGAGATTCGAAGGTATCTGGCGAGAACGCAGAGACGGCCAGCAAGGGTTCCAATGACTCCTCCGCTTCACTTCTCAAGAGTTCAAATTCAAAGTCAACAACTCTAAGGTATGAATTATCATCCCACGCTCACTTTTAAGCTGCTTCAAACTTAGACCAATCAGCACAAATGACAGATGCTTCAGACTCCTTTCGTCATCATCATAGACCTTGGGTTCAACGCCCGTAGGCGTGTGATGCCATTCTCACTTGTTCTTCCACTGTTGTCTTTCCAGTGCGGCTTGGCTCAGCTCCTGGAGTGATGTTCCACACCATTCGACTATATCATCTATCCATTCTTTGTGGGGTCGTCCTCTCTTGTTTTCCCCCATCCGTCATTCCGAACACTAATGTCTTGATCTTCCTATCGTTGCTCATTCTGCATATGTGACCAAATAATCCCCAGTTTCCTCTGAATTACCTTCTGCATTAAGTTCTCTTTGAGATATATCCGTCTGTATAGTTCTGCATTGCTCACCTTTTGCGTCCATCCTATTTTCATAATCTTGCTTTGGCCAGGGCTATAACCAAAACACCCAAATTCCAACACCCATACAGCTATCACTGCAATGGCTTCTTGCAGTTTAAAACTTGTCTTGTAGTTTATGTGATGGGGCTTATGATGAGTAATGGGTGGTATTGTATAAATGGTGGGGTGTTTTGTTATTGTAGTCGGGTACAGTCGACCATTCTGCAGGTCCCAGGGAACAACTTCTGCTGTGACTGTGGAGCAGCCAACCCATCTTGGGCTAGCATCAATCTAGGAATCACGCTGTGCATAGAATGCTCCGGAATACATAGGTATCACCATCTGTCGGTGTGTCTGTCTGTGTGTGTCTGTGTGTGTGTGTCTGTCTGTCTGTTCAGGAAGAAGAGCAGACGGTGATAGGGTTAGGGTAATATAATTAGAGGGAGGAGGAATAGGAAAGAGAGTTAGAGGGGTTTGTAATAGCAGTACTAGCAATTCATGGGTTTAGCAATTCATAAGGTTAATTCAAAAGGTTAACAATACATGGGTTTGGCATTGCATTGGTTTAAACAATGAATGGTTTTAACAGTACATATACATGGGTTTAACATTCATGGGATTAAAATTATGGGTTTAACAATAAATGGATTTAACAAATCTAGGGGTGTAGCAATGTGTTGGTTTTAACAATGAATAGTTTTAACAATACATGGGTTTTTTAACATGCATGGGAGTAAAAATCCGTGAGATTAAAAATGGATGGTGTTAACAATAAATGGGGTTAACATTTCATGGGGTTAATAGTAGTACCTGGTTCTGATCATGTTGTTTGTTTCCTCGTGGCACAGGAGCCTTGGCGTGCACGTTTCGAAGGTGCGTTCAATAAACCTCGATGCCTGGGAAGTGGATCTGATCAAAGTGATGGCTGAGCTCGGTAATACGGTTGTTAATCAAATCTACGAAGCTAACGTCGATGAAACGCTCGCCATTAGACCCAATGCATCATCCAGCAGGTGATTCCAGTTCTTCTTCTGTGTTGCCTGCAGCTGTTCATTCTCTGTCTGGCTAGCTGGCTGGCTCATAGACTGACTGGTTATCTGGCTGAGTGATTGGCTGTCTGGCTGATTGAATGACTAGCTGGCTGAATGACTAGCCGGTTTGCTGGATGGATGGATGGATGGATGAATTGATGGAATGATTGATGGATGGATTAATGGATGGATGGATGAATTGATGGAATAATTGTCGGATGGATAGATTAATGGATGGATGGATGAATTGATGGAATGATTGACGGATGGATGGATTAATGGATGGATGGATGAATTGATGGAATGATTGATGGATGGATGAATGGATTAATGGATGGATGAATGAATTGATGGAATGATTGATGGATGGATGGATTAATGGATGGATGGTTGAATTGATGGAATGATTGATGGATGGATGGATTAATGGATGGATGGATGAATTGATGGAATGATTGATGGATGGATGGATTAATGGATGGATGAATGAATTGATGGAAGGATTGATGGTTGGATGGATATATGGATGGACGGATATATTACTGAATTGACATATGTATCAGTGGATGCTTGGATGGATGGACGGATGGAAGGATGGATGGATAGATCGATGCTGTACTTCTGGATATTGACCTAAATGCAGTTTTTGGCTTTGGTGTGCCACTGGTTGATGCCTTGTTCATTAGATCCCAGCATGATAGAACGTACTGATTACAGTTATGGCTGCTATGGTAATGTAATGCTGTGTAAACTGTTGTTTTGACCTGAACACACTATGTAACAGGGCTAGTGCATGTTTTCAAATAGCATCACGTTACGGTCGTAAGCTTCCTCGCTTGTTTAGTGACCAAACATTAAACAAGAATAATAATAATAATAATAATAATATTAATATTAATAATATATTAATAATAATAATGTCGGGTCAGTTTGTAATGACATGACTCTATGCCTATAATAATATATAATAATAATATATAATAATAATATATAATAATGATATAATCTATAATGGTGGTGGGGGTGGTGGTGGTTGGTGGTGGTGGTGGTGGTGGTGTACTTTTACTTATATACAGCTCCTAGCATAATTTTTTGTTGCTGAATGATTACACTTACCAATAATAGTAATAATAATAATAATAGTAATAAATAACAATAATAACAATAATAAATAAATAATCTGCTTATGGATGTTTTAGAGCAGTGCGTGAGGCGTGGATCAAATCCAAGTACGTCTTCAAGTCTTTCACGAAACAGATTCCCAAACCAGATTCTCAGTCAAAGTCCCACGCTCGGAGGTGGAGCGTCTGCAAGCGGAAGAAGAAGTCACCATCTGGAAAAGTCAGCCAGAAGCCCTCTATTCCATTTACTGCGCTGTCAGAGCCACCTGCAGGAGACGCTGAATCAAGTGCTGTTACCACTGGTATGAGTGGTTTAGTCTGCGTAGACGATTCGTTCGTATAATCTTTTAGAGCTTTGAAGCTAATACTTAACCAAACGATTTTTAGTATTTTAAATTGTTTATAAATGTATAAAATTAAAAGAAAGTTACATAAGAAGATTTAACTAACAAGCTGTAAAATGCTCAGTCACATTAGACTGCATTGCCTGAATGAGTAAACATTGCATTACCACTTTTCTTTTGCTGATCAAGTGAGAAATGGAACTTGGGTTTTACCAAGAAAGTTGCTCATTTTTAGATCTGTTAGAAAGGTATGCATTTGTACATTCAGACATACATACATGTATACATGCACTCATACATGGATACAGGTCTAAGTGGTGCTTTGTGTGATGTAGGTGAAACTTCGCCTGATGTCTTTGTTTTCGGAAGCGCTGTCAACAGCGATGAAAGATGGAATCAGATCGGTAAGTGCTTTTCAGTTTTCGTGCTACGAATGATCCAGTGATAAGTGCGTTCACATATGCAAGTATTTATTTCTTAATCTATTTGTTACACATGCAAGGTAAGTAAATCTAAATCTTAAGCGCGAGACAAGTGTGCAGATAACTTGTTCGTGGTTGTTACATGGTGTCGACTCAGCAGGTTTGAACTTACAGTCATTGGATAACAGACCCAGCTTGCTATTTACTTTTATTGATTATGGTGTGACACTAATAGGTAACACACTTGGAGTGTGATTGGAAATTTTGGGTTCAGTTCTGCTGAGCAGACCGACTCAGTGTAACAACCCTGGGGTGGTTGTTGTGGCCAATGTACCGCTTTCAAGAGGCAGTAGAATTTGTTTGCTGCATAAGCTTGGAAGTAAAGGGCAAGTCCTGCGATTGTAATTGTAATTGTAATCTGACATTTATAAAGCGCCACTTCAAGAATAGACTCAGCAGAGGTGCTCCCTACCCAAACCAGTGAAATAATACAAATAATAAATAAATAATAATAATAATAATTGTCAAATAATACAGACTTCGATGTGATGTACTGGTCCTGTGTCCTGGCAACATGAGAGCTTTATTTTACATTTTAATTAGTAGTCGTTAATTAATTAATTCTCACGTCGAAATGCAATTTCCTGCTGCAATAACCACAATGCTGATTTTGTGCGCAGACATAAATCTTGACGACTCGGAGCATGACTCGGGCAGCGACACCGAGAAAGATCCAGAAGTCGCTTCGACGACATCGCTTGAAGACATGTCCAAGCTCCATCCAGACATGCTGCTGTACAAAGCCGCTCGAGCGCGAAATCTACCGGTCATGCTTGAAGCGATTTCACTTGGTGCCAACCCCAACTGGAAGAATGAAGAAGATGAAGGACGAACGCCTCTCATCCAGGCCGTCCATAGCGTAAGATAATTGGACATCTCGTATACATCAACTTCTGTTAAAATTTGACTTTATTCTAATTTTTATTTATGTACTGTTTCAGGTTGAGATGTGGTCATCATGTCCTTATCATAAGGCAAGAAAACTTGCCTGTGCAAATTTTTTCAGTGTTGAGTTTTTCCGTGTTCCTGCAAGGATTATTTTGATTATTAAAAGTTCTTTATTTGTAATGTACTTTTATGATGAGGCATCTGTCCTGCACAACTTCTGTTTAATATTTTTGAGTGTTGACTGAATTTGGTTGCAAGAAGTAATTAAACAGAAGTTGTGCAGTACAAATGCTCATCATAAAAGTACATGTATTAAGAATCTTTCTTGTCTAATGGTTCAAGAAACATTCTCGGCCCATCTTAAGAAGCACATTTTTGGAACTGCTAGGTAATCATGCCGCAGCGCCTTTATGAGGTTCTCAAAATGTTCTATGTGAGTCTTTGGAAACATACATAGAGTGAGGCTAAGAAAAATGGAGTTGGTAGCACTTCATAACTGGGGCTTGCTTAATGCTTTTCTTCTGTTCGAATCGTCTAGCATTTGGGGTTGACGGGGGTCATTTGTTGTCGTAGGGATCCATGACAACCGTGGAGTTTCTGCTGCTGAATTGTGCTAAGGTGGACATTGGAGATTGGCACAATCAGGGTCCACTGCACCACGCAACGATTCTCGGACACACTGGGTGAGCACCAGACATACGTGTAGCATAGCTGTCATCATGAGCACTGGAGTGATAGTCTAGTTGTTAGCTTGTTGGACTTTCAACACAGAGGACAGTTGTTCAAATCCCTGCAAGGAAAGTAAGATATGGCGAGATTTCTGTTTCATAAGCACCTACGGGTGAACTTGTCTGTAGAATGGGTACACCGACTGTACTCTGTTGAGCAAATTTATCATCTGCCATGCTACTGTGAGAGGAACGAAGATCAGGAGGCGAGGGAGAGGAATTGCCACCCACCCGCATTTGCTGAGGCCAAGAAAATGAAATTGCTAGCATTTGATGTGCATGGCTGCATCTAAAGTTTAGCTTAAAGGGGCTACTCTTTCTTTTGCTAAATTTCTTGGGTGCTTCCTAACAAGTCGGCCTGTCATGGTGGAATAAACTGTTCTTTAATGAAAATTTAATTATGAGGTAAATTAAATTAACAAATTAAATTAATTATTTAATTTAAAATTTTATGTGATTAATTAAAAATTAAATTAAAAATTAAATTAGTTTTTGGTGCCGTTGTCTAGTTTCATACTTCATCTGAAAAGTTGATCTGTCTAAAGACGATGCCTCAGAGGAGTAGAGTTGGAGGAGGCTTTTAAGAAATGAGCAGTTGTTTTGTAAAATGATTGATTGATTTATCAGTGAAGTGATTGATTGGTTGATTGATGAAATGTATGATTGGTTGATTGATGAAATGTGTGTTTGATGAAATCATTTATTGATTAAATAATTGATTGGTAAAAATGATTGATTTATCAATGAAATGATTGATTGATTCTGCAGCCAGGTGTGTCAGATTCTGAAGCGAAACGTCAATCACCAAATGACAGATGAAAATGGCCAGGTAGGCTTAAGCACGGCTCTCTGATTGATCCAAACAGATGCGGTGTACGGTCATCAGATAATGTATGTTGAGCTGAGTCACTATTTCAGAATATTTGCTTCCTTTGAAGCGAACGTAACTATAAATTAAGTCCACGAACTAAGTCACACAAATATATGTACCTATCCAGCGTTATTACTTCTTACCTTACCTTACTGGGTTGTACAGTATTGTGGTTAGCATACTGCACTGTCAGCCCTCAGATCAGGGTTCAAAACCCTGTCGAGGCAAAAGATTTCGGCTCTCAAAACTATTTCAAAATTTTTGCTTCCTTTGAACAGAGCTATGAAATAAGTCCACTGACCATGTACTGTATTTGGGAAGATCAGGCAGCGAGGGAGAGGACTGAATACTCACCCTCATGTGACAAAGCCAAGAAAAATGAAGTAACTAACACCCTAGGGTGCCTCTCCAGGTTGGCTTAATGGAGTACTCTTGTTCTTCTGCCTTTCTTTACTTCACCTTACGTTACTTTACTTTGCCTCACCTTATGGTAACGTGATTGACAGCTTTTGACAAGCAATAAAACTTTTGATGGATTAATTTTCTGTGGTGTTTGAATTTTCTAGGATCCTTTAATGATCGCAATGGAAAAGGCCAATGCCGACATAGTCACATTGTAAGTAGGGCTTATATCTGTCTGTTATCTCTCTGTCTGTCTGTTTGTCTGTCTATGTATTTCTATGCTCGTTTCTTTCTGTCTTGTAGAATTATTTGTCTGTTGTTTTCCCTTTCACTGGTTTTTTCTTTTCCATTTTCAGATTGAGGCTTGCACGACTTAATGAAGAAATGCAAGAAGCGGAAGGTTTCGCAATCCAAGGTGATGGAAAAGTCGATTTTTTTCAGTCTTTTCTAGCACTTCTGTTGCTAAGCAGGATGACCAGTTTACCTCTGGGTTATACACAACAACAGTTCTTTAATGTCATTCAAGTCTAAACTTGAAAATGATTGGACTCGGAAGAATCGGGCTCCGTCCTGTTTTGTGGTCATCTGGAAGCATTTCTCTGATATAACAATAATAACAATATATTGCAATAACAATAATATTTTTTCCTGAGGTACTTATGATCCCTCAGGATTTGCTAAAATTAGGGGAGCCTATTTTCCGGCAAGGCTAATCTTCGCTGATGAGATCTTCTTCAGTGGGAAAGGTGTTGCTTTGCTGTTACTGTCTCGTTATTATTATTTTTTACCTGAGGGGGTAGGTATAATTCCTCAGAAACAATAAATTAGAATAGCAGCAATGTAGAACCAACAGTCCTCATCCCTGCAGAGGTTTGAAAATGCGCCCCTGAATGCAGCAGAATTATAGTGCTGTGTGCAAATTGAAAGGTGCTGAAAAAGATGGATTGCGTCACGTGAATCACTGTAAATAGGGCGTTTGATTGCGACCCAGTTGAGAAATGTATTCAAAACCAGACATTGATTGGCCCCAATGTCTCCAATGCAGCTAGAACAGGGCTGTGTGATAGAGGGAGACTTGACATTTGGTGTTTATTATTATTATTGTTGTTATTATTATTATTATTTTTACCCCTCAGGTACAAAATATTAATACAGGAACAAGAAAAGTATCTGAACATGTCCAAACTGAGTACAGTATAGCTCCAGATACACGTACCTTGATAAATATAATATCTGATATCATTATTCATGATATTATTAACATTATTATTTGTATATATTTCTTCTTTCACTTCACAGGTGATGAAACTGTGAACGAAGTCTTCCGTGACTTTACAAACATGGCAAACAGTGCGCCAGAACGACTCAACAGAAACAAGTAGCCAATTGGTTCATCGTTGTCGACTGCACAGACCCCAGTACTATGGGCATCTTATTAATTCGCCAAGATATTTATTTTCCGTGCCGTGTCTCGATGTTGTCAGTAGGAGAACTGCTTCAAATTAGGCTTCTTGGGTTCAGATTTGTGCTCAGAACTCATTCCCGCTAGGAAGTAAATGTACGTTGTAACAAGGTTTGCTTTTTAGCGTGGTCTGTAATTGTATAGGTGTTGTTAAACCGATTTAAAAACTTACTGTTTTGATTTAATGACATTTGGAGCTGGCAACTTATTTGTGCAACATGGTGGCTAATTGGTTGAGCAGCTGGCACGGAATGTTAGGTGCTGGATTTTGATTTCCTTTGGGCTTTGTATGAGTCTCTCTGAACAAGTTAACACATAACTGCTCATTAAAATTGACTGATGCGCTGTCCTGTTTGAATGACGATGTAATGACACTACATTGTATTGGAAAATAAGTAAGTGAACAAAAGGACCGTGTAAATGAAGTAATGTCTGCTCGTACCGTCTTCTCTTGGACTGTTTTGCATATCTACTATAATGACTGATATAGCACCATTATCATAAATGCACATCGTATTAGTCACTCAGTTGTTGAATATTTGTTTTCATGCCTGCATTTCAAACAAAATATCACACAATCCCTGACCTTAACTGTGAAGACGTTTGTTTTTGCCAAAGGCACGGAGCGAGCGATTGGTCAGGTTTTTGGGTCAGTTTTTCTTCTTCACTGGAACCTTTTTATACATCTGTCATTTGAGTTGTTTAATTCAGTCATTTATTGAATTACTAACAACAGAACTACTTTGTAATACTTAACAGTTGATGCTGGTGCCCAAAAGGGACAGTAGTTGGAGCTGGTGCCCAAAAGGGACAGTAGTTCCGCTAAAACCAAGCTACCCTATTCTGAAGTTATGCTAAGACCGGGTAACCCTATCGTTAAAAGTCGAACAAAGTACCATGCTATAATGGTCATTTTCTGAAGATAATGAAATCTGAGATCCGTGTTGTAATCATGTCCTGACTGCTGGCTGGGCCATCCACTTGGAATGACTTCCTTGGAAGCTCCATTTTCTGTCCATAAACACTCCATACATCTCTTGTCGGCGCTTGAGAACTTTCTTTTGCTAAGGTTGGGCTGGAAGCACATCAGAGTTGCTAACTTATTAGATGTATTGAATCGAACCAATGCTACAGTATTTTGGAATTGGTGTTACATTGAAGAATGGTATGACAAGGTGCCTATGTAACTGTAACTATGTGATTATGTAACTATGCTGAGATGATTGTAATGACTGTAGTTGTGTACTCTGCCTGTTGTGGTCATTGTGAAGAAACATTTCTTTGGTTTGAGTTTACAGAGTTCTCTTAGTACAACTGCTTGACAAAGAGAAGGCTCCTTTTACAAACACTAGATTTTGAGAGGCACTAAGGCTCTCCGTAAACATCTGGCTAGCTTTGGGGAGGTCAGAGGGGAAATTGTAGCCGGGATGCAGTTCCAGCCAAATTGCTCTGCTTTCCCAACTTTAAATGGGCAATGTGATTTTGGCAACACGAATGCATTCAACCTTAACATCATTTCATATGCATAACTATGCTGTAAATTGCACTGCATTTATACTCCATGTAATACGTATCATAGCTGGCCTAGTTTACTCAGTGTGACCTGTTTCAACTTTAGTTACACCACGACATCTTGCATGACTGTTTGATGTGCTTGAATTTTTTTACTGTCTCAGACGGAGAACGTTATCTTACAAAAAGACTCGCTTCTGTGAAACTGTAGACAGTTGTAAAATGTATTTGTGTTTACCTACGTATTGCACTGATGGGGTCCCATTGCCGTCAGAATATGAATTTTAATAAAACAATGATCAGGCAGTTGTGGTTTCGACTTCATGTAAACGACCCTGGGCAAGTTGTTTGCGCACACATGTCTGTCACCAAGCAGTATAATTTGGTACTGGCGTAAGCTGTAAAGTAAATGGCAAGTCTTGCGATCCACTACCCCCCGTCTCCAGGACCTTGGGATTCGTCCACTGCCGGCTGGAAGGGCCAAGAAAAGGAGATGAGTGCCCCCCTATGTCTCACTTGGGATATCATCTTGATAAAACCATTTATTCACTAACAGCACTGATTACGTCTACAAGGTCAGTAAACCTTAATCTAAAGTACGCGACAAGTACATGAACAACTTGTTCAGGGTCAGAGTCATACTTAGAAGGTGCCAAAAAATTAGAGACCATGCACCCTACCAATTACACTGTCATTCCGCACACAGATAGCCCTACCAACTTCAAGAACTGAAGAGCAAATTTACGAATTGTTGTATAATAACGAAGTTAATACTACCAAAACAAAGTCAAACCAAACATGCCTATGGTTAGCTGGCAAACACAAGAGAGTCCACAAGAAACAAGATAACAACGTTAACATTAAAGCCTGTACAGAATGCCAAATGCCCAACTACTACGGCAAACACCACTGCAAACACTTAAAATGTGCAAAATCAAAATAGTTCTAACCATTTACAAGTTTTACATCAAAATCTGCATCAGATTTAAGTGTCCATTTACAAATAGCCCAGGATGAGACAGATTAAAACACTGATAACGTTACAAGATGATCAGAAACATGGCAAAAATGTTAATGCTCCATCAGAACTTACGTTACAAAATCTGTAAGCGGCCCAATCAGACACTCCTCAAAATGACATAGGAATAGAAACTGGCCATTAGAGGAGACACAAGAAAACTGTCCAAAATGAAAATGTCATAAAAAAGTCGAGAAATCCAGGCAGCAAGAGCAAAAAGCTGGATGACTGAAAAAATCATCAGGAATTTTGGTGACAAGAAAGTAGTCTTTCCTTCCCCAAAGTCTTGATGACTAAATATTTTGTCAAAACTTCACCAAACAAGACCTCGGTCATGGAAAAAATGCCCCCACTTTCTCAATTCCTAGATCCACCAGTCGAGTAAGTACATAAACAATGCATTAATTTTGTTAACATGCTATACAGTATGTCCAAAAGCGTAGACAACAAAAAGCGTTCATCAAGTAACGCACAGCAACATACAACATACAATAAAATGAAAACCTTCAACGTAACATCACAAGCTTACAATTCAGTGCATACTGAAGCCACTAGAATGTTTTGTCATTTTTGAAAACTTGGATAGTTCAATACATCTTTTGTCATTTACATGTAACAAAGGCAGCAGATACACACACTTGATATAATGGCCAAGAGCTTTTATACATTTTGCTCACGAATTTTCTCTGCTTCAAATGGATCCTGCTGTTGGGTTTGGACAACAGCTTTCCACTTGGGGTGGTTAAAAAAAACTCCGATTACAAGCAAGCAAAAGAATGTAACACCAAAATCCCTGCCATCTCTGACAAAAAGCTGCCGTTGCTGACAGAATCCTGTCATTTCTGACAAAATCTTACCACTTCCGACAAACCCTGGCATACCTGACAGAATTCTGCAATTTCTGCCAGAATTTTTGCCATTTCTCACAAAATCCCGCTATATCTGACATCACCCTGCCACTTCCTTTTTTAACATTAACTTCTGGCAACCTATTGCCACAGAAAAGAATTTGTGTTCAGACTTTCTGCTCTGCCCTCACTCCATCTGATGATGATGACAACGATGATGATGATGGCATCATAGCAAAAACTCTGCCAAATCCAGGCAAATTCTTAATTCCTCTGCTAAATATCTAATATGCAGAAGGCATTGATCTTTCAGAACCTTTCGTTAGTACATAACCTAAAGAGCACCATCGCCATAATGCCCAAGTCATCAGTCAATGGTCACTTCAAGTGAAATCACAATCAAATTTTACAATTTTTATAATAGATTTTAAATTTTTAAATTAAATTTTATCAATTAAAATAAAAATTTTTAAAATAAATTTTATAAATTTTTATAATTCGTTGGAGAAGCCGGGTCGAATTCTGATAGGTCATAGGTTACTAATACATATACAATACCATGTTTATACTTGCACCTCTATTCGGCAGCACATCGCAACATTAAACAGCAAATCCGACACACCTTATCAGATACTATCATCTTTAAGCAATAAAATCTGTCACCCGACAGATGGGAAAGCTCTGAAATATTTTTTCTACCAACACAATTACGACGAATTTAGTCAAGGGCACAAATCTACCTGTAATCGAATGACTTCTGCTGTTCCATTATCATGATGCGCAAAGCATTGATCAATGCTCGATTCAAGTTCAACTTTAGTCCAAAATCAAAATCCTTTGTGACAAAACCAGCCATTAATAACCTCTAAACGACATTTTCTCGGCCACATCTTTCTTTAGTTTTTCTATATTTATTTAGCTCCACAATGTAATAACATATATCAGAATTCGTGTTGTAAGGAAGCGTGTTATAACAAGCATCTGCTGCACAGCCTAAAGGTTTAACACGAGTCCTTTTGAACGACAGTCAACATCTTTGGACCCATTTCATGCATAATCACCTTCTGAATGCATTTTGATTGATTTAGGCCGGGTTATGTCATGCAAGGTCAGATATCTCTAACCAATGCAGTCACTAATTTTACAACAGCCAAGATGACTAGAGACTGCGAGAGGAACACAAATTTTGAAACAGCCTGTACCATTTCCAATGAGGATTTGAATCTATATATAGTCTCTCAGTTGACTGGTGAAAGTTCAAGAAATCAGTTCTTTAACAGTTTTAGTTTTCTTTGCTAAACAGATCAATCACTGAAGACCTAAATGCAAAAAAGTACAATGAATATGAAACAATGCACTTTAAAATTAAACATGGAGCTTCTTAAAAAAACCAAGAACTTGTAAATTAAATATTCAGCTTCTAGATCAAATAAACGGCTTCAAAATCAATACATAAGCTGCTTATTAAACAAAGAGTTAAAGAAATAAACAATGAGCTTTGTAATTAATTATTTAGGTAGATAGTAAGCACGTCAGCTGTACTTACAGTTACTGCAAAAATGTAAACAAGAAATCCACCAACGATATAAACATACACACCATCCGCATAAACAAGACTTGTTTACAAAAAAGCCACCTTTAACCAAAAAAGTCAAAATGGTGCAGATATGTTATACTTTAACATATTATACTTTCACATGTTACACTTTCACATGTTACACATATGTTGCTAAAAGTGACAACTAAAACCAAGCTGAACAAAATGGAAGTGAATATAACCAAAGAAATTTTAAAACCAAGAATAAATAAAAGTTATGTACCTATGTGTATATGCAAGTATGTAGGTATGTATGTGACACATATTATGTACCTGAACATTTATATAGCGCCTTTGTAACCCTTAAAAATTCTGAAATATGGCTATATTGAGAGATCCATTAAAGTGTTTCTTCAAAACTGGGTAAAAATTTTCATTTCTGCTAACAGCAGACACTACTGAATTAGACTGGCTCTTTCAAAGACACAAATCATCTGGCACAGTATAAATGCCCAACTACAAAGTCAGTGTGGCCTTTCCAAAGCAATCAGACAACAAATGTTCATCGATTTATTCATGGACAGCAATTATATAGTTCACTTCCAACTGTCCAACATCCGGCCACAATAACTGCAGACATACCAGACAACTTTACCTTAAACTATATAGCAACTTATTTCTACAACTGTCCAACAACACAAAACTGCTGTTCCAAGACGCTGCCGCCTAAGACTGCCGTGACATTACCAAATAAATAACAAAAACAAAATAAATGCTACAAATCGATAGGTTTTTATTACGTCTGGGCTAACTGCCTTCACCAGAATCTGAAAAAAACCACGGCTCAGTTCCAACGATCGAGTCCCGCTAAGAGTATTTCATCAGACAAAATTAAACAGTCTTACTGATCAGCTATTGCCGTGAACCATTTGGTAGTCCACAGACGAGAAGTCAAAAAGACAGATAAATTGACATATATCTAACTAGACTGACAGATGTACCCTGGATTATGTACACTAAACTTAAAGCACTTCAAGTAATCAAAATCTCAAGATTTCTACGGCGCCCAAAGAAAGATACGTCATAGGAACCACCTTATGCATATAAGCTTAGTCAAAACAAAATCAATAGGCAGGAAGAGTCAGATTCAGTTCTAGACCAAGATCGAAGAGTCAGGCAGAAAGACAGTCAGACGGCTTTTGTAGATGGTGTTTGGAACTGGAGTGGTAAGATAGACAAAGAGAAGAGCATGAATCAGGATAGGATTTATAAAGTGAAGTTTTCATTCCAGTTAATTATTAATTTAACATAGAACCTGACTCAACAATCAACCTGTGACTGAAAAGAAAAAACAGAAAATTACATTTTCTCAAAAATCCCATCATTAAACAAAACTAAAATCCGTAACCCATACCTCCCAACAAAACGTGCATCACATCATAAGGTGAGACTGTAACTCACATCCCAAACCTTACAACAAAAAGTGCAACTTTCGAGACATATCCGCACCATTTCATCGCGCTAAACTAGGAATCTCGCAGAGAGATAATTCAGAAACACAACCCCTTCCGCTAACAACTAGACGCATGCATGTACGCTACACGAATTGCCTACCCCTACCACTCCATAAATCTTGCTGACAGTTCTTTATACATTTTCCGTCATGTTTTTCAGTCCTCGCTTTTCATCGTCGGCCACTTTAACGGCAGCATCACCAGCACCAACTCCACCATTTGGTACAAATCCATTCGCCTTGTCTTCTTCTGACATAAGTCGAGTTGTAGGCGTCGTGAAGTCAGTATCTTCGTCCATCTGGTCGTTGCCGGTGTAGATGGGAAAGTCGACGACTTCCTCGACTTCGATATTTCCGCCCGGCTGGAAGACGGACGCGATCTCCTCGAAAGTCTTGTTCTTTGTTTCGGGGACTTTGAAGAATACGAAGAGGGTGAATCCGATCATCAGAATCAGGAAGATGATAAATGTGTATTCCTTCGTCAAGGCCTACAATCCATTCATTTACTGACTGACTGGTTTCATTTATTCATTTATTGACTGAATTACTGATTTTATTTATTTAGCTATTTATGTCTTATTTATTGACTGATTTACTCGTTTATTTTATTTTTTAATTCATTTCATTTATTTATTATTTATTTTATTAAGTGATTGGTTGAATTTCTGATTTATTTATTTATTGATTTACTGATTGATTGATTGATTCATTTTATTTACAGAAAAGTTCAGATACACACATGAATCCATACATGCATATAAGCACACATACACACATGCACACATATACACATACACCCTCTACATCACAACAAGAAACTGGCAGCCATCCTACACTGACCTGAATCATTTCAAAGCTGATGGCAACTATGGCTGTGAAGAACCAGTTGGATAAACCCGCAAGACTCATGGCTCTGGGACGAGGACCCTGACGGAACAGTTCTGCCGTTATCATCATCGGAATCGGACCTAAGACAAAGATGCACCCATAAAATTCTAAATATCATCTTTACAAAGGATAAACATTTTGTTTATTAATTGTTTTGAGGTAGAAAATATTTCTGGACGGCAAAGAAAAACATCCACCAAATTCTAAATATCTTTAATATAATCATCTTTACAAAGGATAAACATCTTGTTTATTAATTGTTTTGAGGTAGAAAATATTTCTGGATAGTAAAGAAAAAATCCACCAAATTCTAAATATCAATAACATTAAGGATAAAAATTTTTGTTTGTTTTTCTTGCTATTTGTTCACTCAAGGTTTAAATGATCCCTCAACAGGACTTAACTTATTTCTGATAAATAAAGAAAATATTCTGGAATGGATCAAAAGTTTCATTATTTTTCGACTCAAACAAAGAAGTGATACCTTATGACCTCAAAAATCTCAGAAGAATAAACTAAATGTTCTAGAATCATCTTTATTATATTTCTCTCAACTTCTCAGTTGAAGCCCAAGAGAAAACCACGGGAAGGAAAAGCGTAAGGACTGAAAACTAAAGCTAACGGGCAGTATTACTCAAATTTAAAATGCCTTAAGACACATCTTACCAAGACCAACTGCAAAGCAGATGACGTAGCCAAGAAAGCACGCAACGCTGATGTAACTCATCCACGCAAGTCTCGCCTGAAAGCGAAATGGACACACGATAAGACAATCGTACTGTTTGCATGCTGCTCTTTGCAGGCATTCTTTTACAATATGCATTTATTAATTTCTCAAAGGCAATGCTAAAATATAATATTGACTTTGCCAGGTTCATAGAAGGCTCTAAAGGTACATATATAATAAGAAACCTCCAATATTCACAACATGATGCTGTGGGTAAGTTTTTGATGACTACATTGATGACGGTAGTGATGATGACGGTGATGATAACGATGACGATGATGACAACGACGATGACAAAGACAACTATGATGATGATGACACTGATGATGACTGTACGATACAGTGATAATATGTTTCTAATGCATACCTGTAAGCTGAGTGCCATGGTGATTATACCAAGTATGATGACCATGACTATCATTGGATACAGAAGCAGAGGACGACGACCAGCCTTATCCATAATTGGTACCTGGGAAAAACAACCAGTCAAATCATCACCTTCGGAAGATACAACTGTTCAAATCACCTGGGCAAAAAACAACCATTCTAATCATTACATAGGAAAAATAAAACCACTCAAATCACCTGGGCAAAATTAAAGTCATCCAAACCATTATCCTTGGCAAAAATAAAGCCCCTCAAACAACCTGGGAAAAATATAACCTTGCAAAGCACCACCTGGGAAAAATAAAATCCTTCAAATCATCACCTGAGAAAAAAAACAAGCATCAGAAATATTTCCTAGATGTAAAAAATTAAGAAAATCTGTCAAATTCAAGACAAAGACAAAGACTGCTTACTGCAACGATGGTCATGATGACATTGATGGCATTTGTAACAAGAACCGCATACTGGATGGCAAATGCTGGAACGCCGGCATTTGCATAAATACCATTCGAGTAGAAAAAGATCTGAAATGCAACAGAAAACATGCGTCTGCAAGTTTAACATGGAAATGTTTAAATAATGCTGCAACACGTGACATGATGTTGCAGCATGTGGTAAAATATCGCAACATGTGACATGGTGTAACGTAATGTTGTGACATATGACATGATGTGGCATATTAAGTGTTAAGTCCTCATTTGCTCAGCAGAGGGCTTTTGCTGTTGTTGGCCCATCTCTATGGAATGAACTTCCGCTATCATTTCGTGCAAGGGTCACTGTTGTTGATAGAGCTCAGTCAGCTCGTTGTTTAAAGACGTTCTTATTTCCCAGGGGCTCTCATGGTGGAAGCGCCTCTGAGTAGTTTGTTCTGTAATAAGCGCTATATAAGGTATCAAATACAATACAATATTACAATATGACATGATGTTGCAACATGTGGCATAATAATGCAACATGTGACACATCACGTTGTAAGAGCAATTTTCTCAGTTGAATGCATACATGTACATAAATACATTCACTTACAGCATTAATTCCGGAGAGCTGTTGGATGACTTGGAGGAAGATGGCCACAAAAAGCGGCATTCGGAGATCCCTCGTCTTCAGCAGACGCAACATCGTGTAGCTCTCCTCCGCCTTCTTTCCGTTCTCTCCGCCACTTGCGTCCGACAACTCTGTCTCCATCTCCTCCAGGTCAGCTGTCACATCCGACTGCTGGCGGATGTACTGCAGAGCTGGAAAAACAATGCCACAATGATTACTACATGTAATGTAAGTGGGATATTTATATAGCAGCATTTTTGGAAAACTTAATTCTGCTCACTACACAGTTAATATATGTAAATATTTGATAAGCAGTATATGTACAAATATATATACTAAATATATATACTAAATTATATATATATATATATATATATATATATATCACAGTAGTCAGATGTTATAGTATAGCAGTATATACACATATATACCTTTCAGACGTTCTTAAGAGGTCCTATATACATAACCAGATACATTTATACATACATACATACACACATACATACATACATACATTCATACACACCTACAAAGATGCATGTATATACATGCATATTTACATGCATGCACACATACATGCCTACATTTATATATATACACAAGTGTGTGTAAATATATTTACATATACATATGTAGAAAGCATCTTCTTGCCTTTTTCAGCAGCTTCTCGGTTCTTCTTGGACAGCATCAGATATCTTGGACTGTCAGGTAGGAATGGCAAGCAGATGAGGCAGATGATAGATGGAACGATGTTCAGCAGCAACAGGTAAGGCCACCCAGCCTCCGTACCTGCAGCATCAAATACACAAGTAACATAAGGCAAGGTAAGGCAAGACAATGTAAGGCAAGGCAAGATCAGAAAAGGTAAGGTAAGGTAATCGTAAATCCAAGACTTCTACAGCGCCCAACGAAAGCCACGTCACGGGGACCAGCTTATTTGCAGGCGCTCAGTCAAAACAAAATCGACAGGCAAAAGGGTTCGGTCCCAGGTCAAGATCTAAGAGTCAGATGGACAGACAGTGTGGCAGCTATTGGGAGGTGGTGGTGTTTGGGATTGGAGCGGAGAGAGAGATAAGAAGAAGGGGTGTCAGGATAGGATCTGCGAAAGAGTAACACAAGGCAAGGCACAGTAAAGTAAGGTAAGAGGTTAAACCTAATAGAAGTTCTCAGAAATTTGGTTACAAGTCAAATCATCTTGTAATGAAACGCGCCATTTATATAGAGCCACTGCAGCCGACAACTCATGCATTATGATGTAAGTCATTATATAATGTCCTTTGTCCTGAAGTGCTTGAAAACCATTTTATTCAAACATGGTTTCATGTCGTCAGGAAAGCACCATCGTTGCTCAGTTGCTCTTGAAGTGGCACTCAATAAATTTGTTAATATGATAAGACTAGATTAGATTACCCAGGATTTCTCTCAAGCCAAAGACGCTGCCAATGAATATTCCGATCGTGATAAAAAGTTGATTAGCTGTTCCGAAAGCACCCTTCAGGTTGAATGGAGAGATCTCCAACAGATACATCGGAGCCAACTGCGTAGCAATACCTGCACCAGACCAGGAAAAATTATTTACTTATAAAAATAAAACTCGCAACAATTTTGTGAAAAAGATTTTTTTAAATTTTTAAATCATTACTTTAAACTACCCTGCAAAGCAGGGCAAACATATTGAAAATAACAGACACAACCCAAGATTTACAAAAAACCTGCCATCTCTTTTAAAAAAATTTCAGGGGCTATCCAACAAGGAAACATCAATGCCCCTCTGTTCGTGAGGGTTCCGGTTCACATACCTATAGCAGTAATATTACATAGATTTAAATCTTGGGCTAGCACGGTCCATACAAGGGGACTTACAATAGCGTGGTGCCCACTGAAACGGGCAGCAGTGGTGAATGATCTTACCCGATCAATTCATTGAAAAATTAGCAGGGTCGGGGCCATAAGGTAGCTATAGAAGACCGTGTACATTTACATTTACTTTTCAGTAATCCCCAAAGCCCCTTGAGATAGCGTTCCAAATAATGCTTGTCTCATGCACTCAGGCACTGCTCTTAAAACCCACTAGTAGCAAGCTAACATTCTGTTCAAATAATAATTTATGAAATAATGCAATTAAAATGTCTTTCTGAAGATAACACTGCCATCACTGACCGCAGTTGATTCCCGTTATGAATCTGCCGAGCATCAGTAACTCAGGTGAATTTGCCGAGACAGAAATGGTCGAGACAATAGCGCCAGCAAAACACGGAATGCAGTTGATGAGACAGGCTCGCTTTCTAAAACACCAGAAATGCATCATTTAAGGTTTTGGAGGCAAGGAAGGCAAAGCAAGGTATAATAGCAAATGATCCCATATCCCACAAGTGAGACGTACGGGAGGCACTCATTTCCTTTCTTTAGGCCCTTGAGCCGGCAATGGACGAATCTCAAGGCTTGGATATGGGGCCAGTGCATCGCAGAACTTGCTGTATACTTCCTAGCTTACGCCAGTAACATATTATACTGCTTGACGACAGATGCATGGTGTGTGCAAACAACTTACTCAGGGTCATTACACAAAGTCGAACCCACAACTGCATGATCATTGACCAAACGCGATACCGATAGACCACTGTGCCGCAAAGGTATAATACTCTTGAAGTAAACAAGTAAAGTTCCAAGCTCTGTAATGGGAAGCAGTGGAGGCACTCATTTCCTACTTTTACGCCCTCCGGCAGGATAGGAAAAAGAAAAATTTAACTGATGAATCAATGGTCAGTTTTTCAATAAACAGAAGTTGGAATATGGAATTTACGTCCTAGTTTGGCCCAGTTATCGTTGTAAAGCAACAATTCAAAGTCAATATTAGCAAGGTCTGACTGAGAACACAAACTCAGTAACAGACAGAAAGACACAGACAAACAACGATACATGCAGATGAAGCGACACAACAATACATACATGGACACAGAAACCAAAACAGATTTAGCACAGAGATCTAACTAAGCACTGATAGCATTTACTAAGGAACCAATACAACTTCAGTATCTTCAACAAAGCATTCGGCAGAAAGCCCAGTACTTAGACTGAGTTGGCAATAAAGCTTGGAGCCCAACTAGTCCAGCAGTTAACCAAAGGCAAGCAATGAATAAAGCATCTAAAAGCTCGAGCTTATCAGCACAGCGGGGATATAATGATAATCGTAATCTCGAGATATCTAGTGCCCAACAAAATCGAAGTCGCAGGATCCAGCTTATTCAAAGGCGCTCAGTCAAAACAAAATCAAAAGGCAAGAAGGGTTCGGTTCCAGGTCAAGATCCAAGAGTCAGGCAGGTAGACAGTCAGACAGCTATTGTGGATAGTGTTTGGCACTGCAGCAGGAAGAGAGATAAGGAGAAGAGGAAGAATCAGGACAAAATTTATGGAAGAGGAGTGTTTTCAGTTTTGAGTGAAAGATCTACTTCCAAGCACCATATAGTTCAACATGCATTCTCTTGTTTTGGACCTTCCTCTTCTAACAGCCTTCCAGCGCACGTATGAACTTTCACATTTTACTCAATTCAGCATACGTTATCAAACAACGCACTTGTTTAGACAGCCATGTGTGCAGTGCTTTAAGAGTTGCTTAAAAAGCACTACATCAAGAGTCATGTATATACATATACACAAATGTATGCACATATGTATTTGATCATATATATATATATAGTGTATTTTAAGAAACTCTCCGACTGAATTAATGGGAATGATATTACTATCAGACAACCGAGACAGACAAGTCTTCACATCTCAACATAACTTCACAGACTTAATCAGGTCCCGACAGAAAATCATTACAACGCGTAATTAGAAATTTCTAATTACAGCCGAGTGGGAACCACGGTATGCAATTAAGGTATGCATTTACATAAGTAGTAGTTGTAGTTCCTCAGTTTAACGACATCTTATGGCATCAAAGGCCTCTGACGTCACCCTCCTCCTTTATCCAGGCTTGGGACTGGCACTATCCCCAAACAAGGCAGTGGCAGAGTTATTTTACATAAGTATTTATGTATGGAGTGCATGTATGTATGCATGTATGTATGTAAGCCTGTATGTGTATGCTTGTAAGTCTATGTGTTTACTGGTATGTATGGTGCATATACATGTATGTATGGATATGTTTGTATGTATGGATATGTTTGTATGTATGGATATGTTTGTATGTATGGATATGTTTGTATGTATGGATATGTTTGTATGTATGGATATGTTTGTATGTATGGATATGTTTGTATGTATGGATATGTTTGTATGTATGGATATGTTTGTATGTATGGATATGTTTGTATGTACTGCATGTATGTAGTTATGTATGTATCTTTTAAGTGTTGCTGTGGTGAACAAGTGCATGTACCTATGCATGCACATATAATACATGTATGTTTACATGTATCAAAGTAATTATGTAGCATGTGTTAAGAACCTCACATAGCACGCTCACTGCTATGTGAGTAGCACAAGCTGCTCGGATCGCTGCTCATATGGTTATCTAACTGACTAAACAAGTGTCACTTGGGTGACATTTTATGACACGGGCAACACCCACCTTCCCACGCGATCGGCCAAGTACCCAGCTGAGTAAGCACCGATCATGCCGCCGATCACGAACAGTGTCGTTGTGAGGGACCAGAGAAATACGATCATGTACTCGTCAACACCAGAGGGCGACGCGTTGGACGACCCCGAAAGGTCATCTGTGCCGTTCGATTCTACAGGCGTTTCCACGGCAACTGGGGCTTGATGACTAGTGTAGGTGCTGTTGTAGAACTGGCGAATGAGCTGTGAAGGAAAAGTTAGTAAGCATGAACGCACATCAGTAATGTAATATGATGCAACGTAATGTAATGTATAATGTGAGATTTATATAGCACCTCCTATTCTGAGATTTATATAGCACCTCCTATTTAGAGATTTATATAGCACCTCCTATTTAGAGATTTATATAGCACCTCCTATTTAGAGATTTATATAGCACCTCCTATTCTGAGATTTATATAGCACCTCCTATTTAGAGATTTATATAGCACCTCTTATTTTGAGATTTATATAGCACCTCCTATTCTGAGATTTATATAGCACCACCTATTTAGAGATTTATATAGCACCTCCTATTCAGAGATTTATATATCACCTCCAATTTAGAGATTTATATAGTACCTCGTATTTAGAGATTTATATAGCACCTTTATAAAGCAGGCCACAGCATGCTGCTCTCATCAACATTCAGACAATTCACGACATCACTGTTCTCATTATAATGCTCATAATCATTACTATGATCATTATTTCTTCGTAATCATTAGTCAAAATCATCATCAGATTTCACCAGAGTCAATATTATCGTCATCATAAACATGACATTTTACAAAATTTATGCACTTAAACAATTATTGTTGCAACATTAGAAATATCATTGTCGATCAGCACCCATCATAAACATCACGGTCATCATAATCACCATCATCCGTAGCACATCACTTGTCATACCAGTTTAACTGTCCAATCATTTGACAACTAACACTTGGATCATCGAAGCACAATTTGTTGAGTGTATTTTCACTCACAGTTGAGTCAAAAAAGCAAGAACCCAACAAAACTCACAGCAACTGGCTGGTTGAGTACTCCGATGTTGTAACCGAAGATGAAAGAGTTTCCCATCATGATTATGAAACTGAGGAACAGGAGGTGACAAGTGAATCCCTAGACAAAAAAATGAAATGGCTGTATATTCAACCACTGTTACAATGCCGAGCATAAAGGGCTGCAACTACTTCAGTTGTTCATTGATGTTAGCCAAACCCATTTGTACAACACGGTGGTCTATTTCATAGCAAACTGGGTATGTAACCCAAAAAAGTGGGTTCATGCCTGACAACATTCTATCTTGGGCCTTGAGGCAGGTGCACCTAAAGAGGTGTGGTGTCCATTCAAACGAGCAGCATTGGTGAAGGATCTCACCCAATAAATTCACTCAAACATGAACAGGGTCAAGGCTACATGGGCACTATAAAAAACATTACACTGGTATACATACATACATATATATATACACAAATACATATATACATACATTACATACATACATACTTACATACATACATGTTAAAAGGAATACCCATTTTACTTGAATGTACTCAAGTAAGAGTATTTCTACCCCACGGTGAGCAATTACTACAGACGGACATTTCCATTGTTCAAGCTCAGTTCCCATATGGCTCCAAATGAACTTCCCACTCAACCCAAAACCACTAGATTCGGTTTGTAAAAAGGCCAAAAGCAAAAACTTTAGTCATCAATAACCACATTCGAAAATTAAACTCGCAGCAACACGGTGATCAAACAAAATACACAACATGAGTTCAAATCGATGACAGCAAAAAGAATTTACCGTTCAAAATCACGTGCTTTCATGGCAGATGTTCACTTAAAAATCTGTCATTCACTGTTTTCGGTCTCAAAATAGCAGGACAGATTCTCTCCCTTATTCACATGGAGTTACTCAATTCTGTAAGGAATCTTTAAACTGCCAAGAATTTCAAATTAGCGACTATTTACCGGTAAATACATAAGCTAACTGAACTGCAAAACTATAAAAGCCAGTGAGAAAGTGAGATATGAGGCATTTTTTGAAGAAAAAAAAACAATTCAAGCCTCTCTCCTTTCTCTTTGTGGTCTTCTGGCAACCAGACTTGGTTCTTGACATGGCATCTTTGGGCAACCCCACAGACTTGACACAGCGCTAGTGAATAAGCTGGTGCCATGTGCTTAGCTTTTAACTATCACTTTCGAAATTTCGAGTTTACAATTTACGATTTGATTGATTGTTGGTACATATTGGTTTATAGCTGGAACATAAAAAACCCACAAATGAACTGAAGTGACCTAATGACCTTTTAACCTTAATTTGACCACTGACCTGTTTAAGTTCCTTTTTGAGGTCCTCGTGATACTCTGCTCTCGTAGCTGTGCGAGATCGGATACTCTTTCCACTGGGGGTTCGCGACCGTATGCTGACGTTAGTCTTGCTGTCGCAGTTACGCATCGTGACACCCATCGGAATGTCACCATCGCTTCGGTGAAGCTGGGACGACAGGCTACCCTGTCGATACAGTCTTCGCTCACCATGACTCTCTGTGTCACTTTCCTACATAAACAATTAGTATTTGTTAATAATTAATCAGAATCAGGCATTAAAAAATCAGAAATTCAATAATAATAATAATGACAATTTATATAGCACCATAGCACAGCCGAGGCCGAAGAAAAGGGCGCTGTACATGGATTCAAAAATCAACTACAGTCATAAGATATCTTTAAAAGACGTGTCTTGAGTCGTGACTTGAATGTGTCCAGGGACGGGGCATTCGTCACATTGTCAGGAAGACTGTTCCACGCAGTGGGTCCGGCGACAGAGAAGGAACATTCGCCGAACTTTGTGGAAGACCGTGGGACATGCAGTTGATTCCTCGATGAGGACCGTAGCCATCACACTTAATTTGTGAATTCACTTCAATAGCGTGGGTAGCTGGAAAAAGGTCATCTTTAATTGCTTGACCATCAGATTTCAGTTTGGTAAATTACTCAATTTTCCAGATTAAATGTGTTCACTACTGATATCTGCTTTTCCATTAAAACTGCAATATCCACTTTGATCCACAACAGCTGCGGTAATTATAATTTTGGCTTTAAAGTCCTTCTCACATTTTCTTTTTAACTGTAATGCCTAAGTAACTGTTGCCTTTATCATTTCTGGTAAATCTGGTTTGCTAGCTGTACCAGTTGCAACTGGTAATACTACTTCAAAGTTAAGCATTTTCTATGCGACAATAACACATAAGTAAATCACTGTAGTGTTAAATCAATCTGGTTTAATAGCTGTGCCAGTTCCAACTGGCAACTGTACCATAGGCTCTGCAAAGTGATACTGCACCAGAACACCCAGCCTGAAAATAAATGTTAGACAATGCATCAATTTCCATTCTTCACATTCTCGAACATGCAAATTATGTCCCTCATTTCCATGGAACCAATTAACCAATCTAACCACAAAATTGCGGGAAGCTGGAATAGATGTGATACTGTTGTCTCTGAAATGAGACAAAGGAAACGGATTTTCACGTAAAGCTGTGGCAGTTTATTTAAACAGCAATTAAAAACTGTGAAATTCCTTTTAAATGGATTGTCAAAGTACTGCTAACGCAGATCAGTATAAAATTACAAGTGGAATAAAAACGTAACTTCCAGTTCTTAGTAATTCTCTAATTTCCAGTCCGAATAACTGCAGAGTTGTTAAGCTGTCAAATTATGTTGTCATTACTCTTAAATTTAACAAGTTACAGCTGCCTACTGCACATTTATATTAACTTATGATAAACAGACAAAGCTGTAAAAATGACAAGCCCGGAGTTAAGGTTGGTCTGGATCTGACGAAAGCTGGAATCTGTCAAAACCCCATATCTAGGGAAAGTTTTTAAACCAAACTCATGTCAACTCTGACCTAATTCAGTAGGACAGAAACCACATGGTAAGCTCAACAGTATTGCAAACTGTATTGTTGCTGGAGCAATTCTAGTTTTAGACTAGTCACACAGCCCACCATTTGCACAACACCAGTTATTTTTCCCATCACTGCCATTGAACTCCAGGATAATCTGCCTTGCGTTTAATCAAAAGCACTCTCCGGAATGGACAAACGAAGACTGCCTCACAAATCAAATGCATATGGTCAACTGCAGAATAATTTCCAAACAGCACAAAAACTGCACAATAATTGAACGATGAAGATAATGAAGACGATGATGATTCACACACTTCTCTTTAGCGAACAAGTACAGACCTATCAAACTCAAGTTTCACACAGTAGTTCCAATGAAATGGAAGTAATTAGTAGCCAACTATGAGTGACTCAGATACATGCCAACAGCCACAGGCAGAAAGACATAAAAAGACATTCCACACGAAGAAATGAAACAGGAAGAAAAGTCTTCAAACCCGTCCTCTGAATGAACATCAAGTGTCATGGGTGCGTGTAAGTATAAACTATTTAGCAGTGGCAGCCATTCTGCATAATTCAACCGAGTGAGTCATGGATATCTGAGAATTTACGTGACACGTTCGTTGTATCGCGATTAACATATCTACCACGTGTTCAAACAGAAAACAGCAAGATCAAGGGATGTGATGCAAGAGGTTCTTGTATTATCACTCATCTTAAAACAACTGGATGAGGCACAAGAGAGACAAGAAAATTATGTTGTAGTTCCTCAGTTTAACGACATCTTATGGCTTCAAAGGCCGTTTATGCCGCTCTCCTCCTTTACCCAGGCTTGGGACGGGCACTACAACTAAAGGCAGTGGCTGAGTTCAGAAAATTATGTTGTGACAACGAAGCTATTAAGTTTGAAAATCACTCCAATGAAGTCTCAAGCTGCAAGCCTTCAGAGCCGATTTTATGCCTGCTCTGGGGCTGTTAAGATACATTTCCAGAAGCTCCCCCCCTACCCATAACAGAGAACAAACAAGCCTTTATGTTCAACAACCATACGACAACAATGCAATATGCAACATGCAATATGCAACAACACTGTTTTGTGTTTACAATCTTATAAGACAACAGTGCAACACACAACAGTGTTGCATTTACAATCTTATAAGACAATTGCACAACACACAACAAGTGTTGCATTTACAATCTTATAAGACAATTGCACAACACACAACAAGTGTTGCATTTACAATCTTATAAGACAACTACACAACACACAACAAGTGTTGCATTTACAATCTTATAAGACAATTGCACAACACACAAGTGTTGCATTTACAATCTTATAAGACAATTGCACAACACACAACAAGTGTTGCATTTACAATCTTATAAGACAACAATGCAACACACAACGCAGTAACAAACCACAGTCAGACGTTAATGCACCTTTTTGAAGTGCATGTCTGTATCTGAATATTTACATATTCAGATACGTCATTTCAGAACCTTGAAAAGGCGATGAAGAAATTGTAGACAACTGAATTGTAGGTGACAAAGAATGTGCTTTGATACCACGTCCACCAGCGTTCTCGCTATATTAGTGTCTGCTCTTACTAGGCATTACTTCTAAGATTGTAGAGTGGATCGGAAAAAGGCCCTTCATCTATACTGGAACTACCACTTAAAAGCTTTGGTTGTGTCTACTACTCTGTGGGTAGATAATTATGGTCTGACATTGCAAATGAGACGCCAGCATCTCACATGTATTTATTTCACTATAAAAGGTCATTCATCTACCCGGATGTCACGTCTATACAAGGCAATTCGGACGCCAGACTTGAGAGAATGATGGTCCTCTCCTTCCATTCACCACTCACACAAACTGAGCTCGTGCCAATTAACGCAGAGACGCCTGCTCTATGCGGGCTTTGACAGATTCAAGGGCCTAACTGAACGAAGCCAGACAAAACAAGGTCTGACCCAGATAGCTACCTGAACAGGTCTTATCAAGTTTAAATCGGGCTGGGACACTCAAGATCACGATAAACACGAGTCAAGTTACCTGTGCACTGGACCCAGATGTGTTCTGGCAACAGATTTGGGGCCCATGCTATCAAGTTCTACAGTGCAATAGGTACAGACTTTGTATTTTAGTTCAGTGGCCAATCTAGAAGTTTACATAGAGGTGCCCATGCAAGCGAGGTCGTACCTATAGCTTCCCCAACATTTTTACTCCGTTTTTTAGTTATCAGGATTTTCCACGACCTTTCAGACTTTAGGATTCACCTTTCAGACTTTAGGATTTTAATTATCACTTGTTTGTTTCTCGAGACTTTTGATGACCAACTCAATGCCATGAAAATCAAATCAAGGCATGGCTGGACTACCCATACACCCTTAAATCCCATCCTTTAGTTCTTTTTCAAGGCATGTTCTTCAATGTTTTAAACCACAAAACCCCTCCTACTGAGAAACAGGAAAAAGACCTTGAAAGTTGAGCTGTTGGTACATGCATGCATCAATATCCAGCATTTTCACAGTATTGATCACCCGGTCGGTCGGTCTGTCTGTCCTGTCTGTCTGTCTGTCTTTCCCTGTAAGTCAGCACAAGTGCATTACTCACTAATTCATAATTTTTATATGCCTTTATAATTTTGAAAAATTAATTCCAAGCATTAAAAATTGTTCCGAGATTGCCATTTTGATTTAGCTCAATCTGCTTCTCACAGGTTCAATCCAGAAGTTCTCAACCCCACAGGAGGGAATATTTTTCTTATTTTCCTTGCATTTAAAGCAAATGCTTCAACTGTAATTTCTCTTCGAATCCGAACAATAATCTTTTGTACATGAATACCTAATGCAAACGATTACTCATATATGTGCTTTACATGCCTTTCCACAAAAATTTGCCATGCATGACACAGCAAAACAAGCAGGGTTCACATACTTCGGTGTTAGGCCTATACACCTGTCTTGCAGCCTTTTAAGTTAGGCCGACTTCACCCACTGGGCCTAAACACACCTACGAAAGTTGGTGAATGTACGGCCAAGGTATTCTTATCAACATCGTTCTGCTCAACATTGTTCTGCACAAACACTCAAGTTTATTATGAAAGATGAATACGGGGAGTTGCGACCAAGGCCTATTGTGTACAAAACACATCAAATTTTCCCGTGAACAAACAATTCCAACCTAACAGCTCAGTACAACCTAAGACACAGCAAACAAAATACTTGTGTTCGAGACAAATCTTGCTGTACTCCTTATCAATAACAAGCCCACAGTCGGAACATAGGTATTTTAAGTATATACCTGGACAAGACGGTGCATACACATGTACCTACGTAGAGATATGTACACACTATTATCGTGTTGCGAAAACAGAAGTAATCATCTCACTTTGGCCGATTAGTCAAGGGCTCTCTGTCGACTGACCCAGTTTGTGCAGGCTCCAGCTCTGAGTAGTGTGTTGCAAGCCCTTTCCATTTATATACTGGCTGATGGGTCAAGGTTTGTCTACGCATAACCCAAATTTGTGAAGATCCTGCTCAGAAGCAGACACCGTTTAAAGCGGACCTTTGACAAATCCTTAGCATACAGTTGCTCAGCACACTCAATTTGCGTAAGTACCACAGGCAAAGGTAACCAACTTGCCTCACACACCTGTTAGAAACTCCTCAGATTCACGGCCTCAAGGTTGAAGGATCATTCGGCTGAGGTGCAAACGTGATATCAGCAATCAAACACCGTGATATCAGCAATCAAACACCGTGATATCAGCAATCAAACACTGTGATATCAGCAATCAAACACCGTGATATCAGCAATCAAACACCGTGATATCAGCAATCAAACACCGTGATATCAGCAATCAAACACCGTGATATCAGCAATCAAACACCGTGACATCAGCAATCAAACACCGTGATATTGTGGCGAAACGAGAGCCGTCTCCTAGCAACGAGAGCCGTCTCTTAGCAACGGGAGCCGAGAGCCGTCTCCTAGCAACGGGAGCCGAGAGCCGTCTCCTAGCAACGAGAGCCGTCTCTTAGCAACGGGAGCCGAGAGCCGTCTCCTAGCAACGGGAGCCGAGAGCCGTCTCCTAGCAACGAGAGCCGTCTCCTAGCAACGAGAGCCGTCTCCATAGCAACGGTTCCCCGGCGGGAACGGATATAAAAGACAGTCGTCGTCGTCGGACAGACACAGAGACACTCGGACACTCGGACACGGAGACATTCGGAGAGTCGTCGTCGGTCTGTCGTTTGGAGCGGTTGTCTGTCGTTTTCGGTGCTTCATTAGTCGTCAAGTTCTTGTTAGATTATCTTCATAGTTACTTCGTCGTAACCTACGGGGTCGACTTTATAGTTAAGTGTTTCGTTGGAATAAAAGTTGGAAAGAGTTACAACGCTGGTGTCGACTTCTTCTTCCTCTTCTTGGAGAAAAGCTCTAGGTAGACCACCAGAGTCGAACCCCGCACTAGCCTTAAAGTAGTAGCACCCGGTGACGTTACAGTGGTACCAGTCAAGTGGGGTCTACGTACAAGAAGGAACCAGTAGAAGAAGAAGAAACGACAGATCAAGATGGATAGAGACGACAACACGATTGTCTACACTCTGTTGGACGTGCTGGACTCGCCAACTCGTCCGTCGAGTAGCTCGACGCCGGAGGCCAAACGAGAGACGTCCGCAGGTCAAGTACGAAACCAGAGCCGTTTCTTGGAGAGTATCGACTTTGACAGCCCGAGACAGGCAGCTCCAGAGACCAGCGCAACAAGGGAAAAGACCGACGTAACTCCGCGACGGCTGGACGACATGGCGGCCATGTTCGGGTATCGTAAAACGCCGATGAAGCCCGGAAAATTCGATGGCACCGGATCTTTGGAGTCTTTCTTGGCTCAGTTCGAAGTCTGCGCAAAGCACAACCAATGGACGGATTCCGACAAAGTGGATTTCCTGCGGTGTGCATTGGACAAAGCCGCCACTCAGCTACTGTGGGACTTTGGAGCGCGACGAGACGTCACTTATGGAGAGCTGACCGAGAGATTGCGTCAACGGTATGGCGCTGAAGGACAGGCCGAGACCTTCAGGGCGCAGTTGTACTATCGTAGACAGCGAACCAACGAGACCCTCAGTGATTTGCTCCACGACATACGGAGATTGGTTGTTTTGGCCTACCCAGTGCCTTCGAATGAGACAACAGAAATCATCGCGAGAGACGCATTCCTGGAAGCCATTAAGGATCGCGAACTGTCTTTGAAGGTGCGTGAAAGAGAGCCCAAGACGCTGGACGAAGCATACCGGATGGCTCTAAGAATGGAGGCTTACCAGCGGATGACCGAACACGAGGAGAGGCGAGGACCCGCCAATCGCGTTCGTGGAACCCAAGGAATGGACACAGTTGACCCGATACAGAATCAACTCGAGCAGTTTTTCGTGTCCCAACGTGAAGCGCAACAGAAGTGGCAGCGGGATATGGAACGGAAAATCGACCGACAGCTGGCAGCACTACGAGGCCCTCCCGGAATAGAGGCCGACGCTGATCGATCAAGAAACGAGACCAGGACCGCGTCAGGGAACACCGAACGGAGAGGAGCCTGCTACAACTGTGGAGAAAGGGGCCACTACGCTCGACGATGTCCACGACCGAGGGAACCGCGTAACTCCCTCGATGGACAGGCCTTTACGACGCCTGGAGAACGGCCGGAGGAACCCGCGGCCGTGAACCATACTGCTCGGCAGAGGTCATCTAGGGGTGTGAACGGCAATACGATCTACATCCGAGGCGTGATCAACGGACGCTCCCGAATGTGCCTGATCGACACAGGGTCTGAGGTGAGTCTCATACCGCATTCTGCAGTAAGGGGTCTGGAATTGTATCCTAGTGCACGGTTCCTGATGGCTGCTAATGGTACAGAGATCCGGGTCCTGGGAGAAGTGCGCGTCTTGATTAAGATTAGGCCTGGCTTTGAGATTGATACCACCCTCTTAGTGTCTGACCAAATCATGGAGCCAATGTTGGGAATGGAGTGGCTGAGACAGCATCGCTGCCGCTTAGTATTCGGGGCAGGAGCATTATTTGTGGGCCGCAAGCGAATTCCATTGGTAAAGGGAGATGGTTCCGCTTGGTGCAGGCGAGTGACCGTCGCCGAGGATGTGGTAGTAGCTCCTATGGCTCAGTGCGATGTACCCGCCAAGACTGAGTATCGTAAGCTCTCTGTGACGGCATCTGCTTGGATGACCGAGGCCAGAGAAATGCAACCAGGAGTTTATGTGGCTCGGGTGGTTGTCAGGGATGATGATAACACCGCACCGATCAGGGTGCTGAACCTGAATACGGAGCCGGTAAAGTTGGTTAGAGACCAGCTTCTAGGAGGGCTACATCCCGTCCAGGTGAGTTCCGGGGGCGAGAGTGACTGTGGCGCGGAGACGGGAGAGGTTGCTAGGGTTATTGATGACCTCTTACGAGATCTCGCCGAAGATGTCCCACTGAGAGCTCGAGAGCAGTTGAAGGGCTTATTGACAGAGTATAGCGATGTGTTCTCAATGAGCGAAGGGGACCTAGGCAGGACCTCAGTTTGCAAACACCGGATCGACACAGGGAATTCCCCTCCCGTCCGGCAGTCCTTGAGACGACAACCATTGCCATACCGGGCTGTGATTGACCAACAGTTGGATCGAATGCTAGCCGAAGGGGTGATCGAGCCGACAGCCAGCGAGTGGGCAGCCAATGTGGTGCTGGCCAAAAAGAAGGACGGAACAATGCGGTTCTGCATCGACTACCGGCAGTTAAATGGACAGACCAAGAAGGATTCCTATCCACTGCCAAGAATCGATGAGTGCCTGGATGCCCTATCAGGAGCGGAGTGGTTTAGCACCCTAGACTTACGGAGTGGGTACCACCAGGTTGAGGTGGACCTGGCCAAAATGCGTGAGGCAACCCAGTGGCCTCCGTCTCAGCGGCTGAGAGAGGTCCACGGAAGACCTCCTGACGAGGAAGCTGAGATTTCTTGTTACGCATACGCTGAGGAGATGGTAGAGAGACTGGAGGCAGCGTACAGACTTGTGCGCGAGCAACTACGGCGAACTATGAACACGAAACCGATTACGGCACATGTGGACAAGCTTAAGCCGTGTGTCGAGGGAGTGCGAGCAGAGCCATCGGCAACTAAAGACGCTGCTCCGCTACAAAGAGAAGAGGCTTCAGGCGGTGATGACTCCGACACCGAGCCTACGCCAGAGCGACCGCGGCGGATTGTGCGGAAGCCGGTTCGCTTCCAGCAGTGACGTCACAATGGGTGCAGTTGTCATGGTTACGGAACAATGGGAGCAGTTGTCATGACGACGGAACAATGGGAGCAGTTGTCATGACGACGGAACAATGGGTGCAGTTGTCATGGTTACGGAACAATGGGAGCAGTTGTCATAGTTACGGAACAATGGGAGCAGTTGTCATGACGACGGAACAATGGGTGCAGTTGTCATGGTTACGGAACAATTTGAGCCGAGAACTGGACGAGCCTGAGTATAAAAGACAGCGTCCTGCCACATTCATCACGGATTTACAATGGAGCAGACACGTACAATGGACTGCGTTCTCTGTGGAAAGAGATTCAAGGGTGTGAGTTCTTTCAAATCGATGCGAAGGCACTGTCAACAGCAGCATGGAAGTACAGTACGGAGGGTGCAGACGACTACTCCTGCCAACAGCGACAGACTGCGCGCGGCCGTCGGTGGGCCTTCTACGTCGTCGGGAGGTCCAGGCCTCTACGTTGGGCTTGCTTCGGACGGTCCGGCCGCCCCTCCGGTCAACGACGGCGGACCGCATCTGCCCATTGCCGGGCCCTCGTCTTCGTTGGACAGTGGCGACCTTGGCGAGAACGATGCGGGCTCTCCTCTGATCGACGAGGTGCTATCGTCTCTCCTGGAGCAACCGTTGGCACCGCCTACTGACGTGAACGCTGACCCTCTGGGCCCAGCCGCGGAACTTGAAGAAGCGTTTGGTGCTGTTGGGACAGCCATGACCCGCCGGATCTGGGGCTGGATGAAGAGCTCATGCAGTTCCTAGAGGATTTGGTGCCGACCGCCGCCGAGATTGACGACGATCGCGAGGAAGACTTGCTACGCCTGCTTCGTGAGTCTTCCTGGATTCCACCGTGCACCACGTTGGAACGTTTCATGGACCAGGTGACTCCACGCTCTAGGCGATGTCCGATGTGGATGATCCGGGCCGTACATCGTAGTCGACGCGGCTCCGATCCTGTTCCAGTGGCGGAGGTACGTCCTTATTCTCCTCCTGCGAATGTGGAAGATAGCGACGAGGATGACCTCGACGACGTTGTCGTTTTGGACTAAGAATTTCTTGGAGCAGAAGAAAGCAACGTTAGTTAAGGACTTCAACCCAAAAAGAGGACTTTTTGAACAGTACTGGGGGAGGGTGTGGCGAAACGAGAGCCGTCTCCTAGCAACGAGAGCCGTCTCTTAGCAACGGGAGCCGAGAGCCGTCTCCTAGCAACGGGAGCCGAGAGCCGTCTCCTAGCAACGAGAGCCGTCTCTTAGCAACGGGAGCCGAGAGCCGTCTCCTAGCAACGGGAGCCGAGAGCCGTCTCCTAGCAACGAGAGCCGTCTCCTAGCAACGAGAGCCGTCTCCATAGCAACGGTTCCCCGGCGGGAACGGATATAAAAGACAGTCGTCGTCGTCGGACAGACACAGAGACACTCGGACACTCGGACACGGAGACATTCGGAGAGTCGTCGTCGGTCTGTCGTTTGGAGCGGTTGTCTGTCGTTTTCGGTGCTTCATTAGTCGTCAAGTTCTTGTTAGATTATCTTCATAGTTACTTCGTCGTAACCTACGGGGTCGACTTTATAGTTAAGTGTTTCGTTGGAATAAAAGTTGGAAAGAGTTACAACGCTGGTGTCGACTTCTTCTTCCTCTTCTTGGAGAAAAGCTCTAGGTAGACCACCAGAGTCGAACCCCGCACTAGCCTTAAAGGAGTAGCACCCGGGTCGTTACAATATCAGCAATCAAACACCGTGATATCAGCAATCAAACACCGTGATATCAGCAATCAAACACCGTGATATCAGCAATCATACACCGTGACAACTTTTTAATCTCCCAACTTGTGTTGCTACTTATTTACCAGTCAATAAATAATAATAATAAACTTAAATCTCCCAACATTTGCTAATACTTATTTATCAGCCAGTAGAGGACGGACAGCTGAAGGCACCCGAAGGCATGTATTCTAAACAGTCATCCATCAAAGTACTAATACAGCTTGATTTAACTTCATTCTGTGTTTGCACTGGATTTACAGAGACAGCCATATCTAAGATGATGGCCACTCACGTTTTAAACAATTTGACGATGTGTGCGTCAATTTCCAGACATACTTGGGAGTCTAACTCAAGTGCAAATTGCTCTAAGACCTAAATATTAGTCGGTTAGCCCATTGGTTTGATCCAATGTCATAATATAACGGCACACATAACTGAACAGAAGGATAAACTGATCACTAAGTATCCATACATGTTTACCATTCCAGTCGCTTAAGTATATTATACCCTGTGAGTCAGGACCAGAGAATTACACCCAAAGTTTCCCCATTAGAGCACTTACATCCAAACCGAGGAACTTCCGTACCAGTTAATGCGCCCAACAGATCCTATTCAGTTTACACCAGAACTTTAGTCAAAAGAACCCATTAAGATGGGCAATCTGGATTAGACCGGGTTAGGCCTTTGGTTTGTGGGGGCGTAAAGTGTGCCTAGATTTGATAATCATCAGCAGATGTCGCCTCGAGTGCAACATTAAACAAGAGGACGTCACCAACCAATCCCTCCTTCCGCCGTAAAGATATAAATCCGACGCCAGACAAAGACAACACACAGAAGCATACGGGGAATGGGGGAGGTAAAGAGCATCAGAGGAAGCTGTTCCGCCCGCGGGAGATCTTCTGAACTGCCGAAGCCAATAAATAAGAGGCGCCTACACTTTGGCCTAGAGAGAAACGAGATCCTCACTCCACAACGAATTGACTGGCGGGCGTTGTCATAGACACAGCAGACGTAGTTCCAGTTCTGCGGGGAACGCAAATGAATTCAGACAGACAGACAGACAGACAGACACACACAGTCACACACACAAGCGTGGGAGTAGCAGAATGCACGCACAACCGCCAGGAAGGCCAAGAGCGCATGCGCCGACAAGCTTCGAGGAACGAAAGCCCGCTAAACGCGATGCAATTTCCAAAATTTCCACGGCAAACCTGGAATTATTTCGAATCCTGGGCGGGCGAGACACAGCGGCCCCTGACGAAGAAGAGCCGACTACCTACGTCCGAGGCTGCTGGGGGCGGGGCATTCGCGGCTGCCCAAACACAACAAGAAAATCAATGGTTCCGTATTCACACCCAGCTATGCATGACGCCATAGCAATAAGACATGACGCAGGTATAAATTTACACACACACACACACGCACGCTCACACACTGGCTGGCACTGTGCCAAAGGCGCAGTATGTAGACATAATCACACATTATGTATACACGTGTCGAGTGTTATACATACATACATGCATAAAAATATATATTAGAATCGCTATATATACATACATGCATAAAATATATATTAGAATCGCTATATATAGTGCTGACATTACGCCTCAAACGCCTTACGACGAAGGTGACCTACCACGCAAGCGATCAACATGGAGTGGGTGGTCAATGGGTGCAATCCCATCTAGACGTGTCGTCCTATACGCCCTCTAGAGGCTTGCGGAAGACAACTGGGAACGCGCCCTAGATCACGGCACCGGCTCGGCTCACCCTCCCCTCCTCCCACTAGCCAAAGTAGCAGACAACCCCGTGACCTTCAACGTCAAGGTCATGCGGTGAAGGTCAAGTTAGGATGCATTGGATTTTGTTACCACATGCGCCCTGCTGTACATGTCAAGCGCATCCCCTACTTTGGTTGGTAAGCAAAGATAAATCTTGAAAAAAAAAACAATTCACAGCACCTGAGTTTACCTTCTAATTGTAAAACTGTCAATCAATGATAATGGCAGATGTTAGCCAACTACACAGTCCATCCAACAATACTACTTCAATAATCTGTGGTAGCATCTTTAAGGTAGGGTCCATTTGTTAGTTGCTCTATCAGCTACTGACATGTAACTGACTACATTTAGTTCTGTTACTACCAGATCTCTTAGCTTCAGCTCAGTCGTGACAATGGCAAACCAAGATCATAGCGTTATCACCCAGCCATTATTCAATCAAGTAATCAATCATAATTACAGAATATTGTTTTCGTGTTATCTAGGTCCTTGTTTTTATTCTGTCGCCACTTCTTCACAGGACAAGAACACGCTTTACAAGAGAGGACATTCTTTCACCTTACCTATCACCAAATCTAAACAAGTAGTTTTGTGAATCTTTGGTAAGATTTAATCACGCATGGCTGTCTGTTAGATCTGCCCATATTATAATCTAGTTTTTTATCAGTTATGTAACTGATCTATACTGTACAATGTAATGCATGCGCTCTTATCATATGCTAATAAAAGCTACTGACTTACTTACTTACTTAGGTCTCTCAACAATGCTATCAGCAACTGCATATTAACAGCTTGCTCAAGGTCCCAGCACAGACTCTCTTTAGACGAGACCCAGCCTACAGACCCCAGTACTTTCCCCAAAATCCTGTCCATTCATTGTGGTCATCTGTTTGTCTACCAGATCTGTACTTGGAACTGAACCAGAGCATATCTACCTCCTGAATTTTTCTTTTGACTGAGCACCTACAAGTGGATAAACTGGTTATCATTACATTACAATTACTTCACATTACAAAATGAGAAAGCATAAACCCACTGCATGACTTAGACATGCAAAAAGCGGAAGAACAATGCAGACCAAATCACTTGGACTCAGACGGACGCCGACTCACCCACTTGTAACACGACACAACTTTACACAGAAAAGTTTAACCAGTGGCCCGTAAGCACATAAACAACCTTCAACATTGATAAACATCATAAAAGCACTACATCTTGTGTGAAGAGAAATTTTAAAACTATTTTTCTAAGCATCCACTCACAATTGTTCCTCAGTCACCATGTTGACAATCAGTATGCCTAAGGCCTTTGCCACATACTTCACATACCAATAATTTGCTGCATTTTAACATCCACCGCTTGCCATACTATTCACAAGTTTGAACAGCAGGTTAAACTTGCTAACCCTCTTAACTGCACTGAATTTTGTTTCATTTTCTTACAAATTCTGGGTTTTGGAGTTTAAGGTCATTGGTAGGGCAATATACAGTTATGAACTTGATTGCATATGTATTCAAGTTTATTTGGACATAATAATAGGAGTATCAATTTCACTAAGGTGTCAGTCCCCCTCTTTTCTCAAGTGTAATTCTGAGAGTTGATTTGGGCACCTACTTAAAAAGCCTTTCACGCTTCAGCCGATCAGTAATACCTTGAATAAGCTCTTGGTAACTCCTAAGCCCAGTCTGCCCGATTCACCTCTACTTGCACACTCTAATTAAAATGCAAATGGGATGGGCTCCAGTTTAATTACGTACCAGACGTTTGGCCTACTAATTGACCTAGAGATAAAGGCTTGCCGCCACTCGACGGGTATTTCGCGAAGTCAGGACATTACCACACTAATTTCGAACACGATTAGCAAGTTTAATTAGACCCACGGCAATTCGCCAGACCACACACGTACATAAGGAACTAGGTCAGCCATATCGTAATTCAGCAACACCCGGTCACGACATCTTTACTGTCAGCTTTGAGCCCGACTGCTCATTTTCATCTCAAACACTTCATAACTCGTCAAAAAACGTAGGACGCAGCACATCCAACTGGTCGACAAATCGATAAAAATTCGATAATACACAAAATCAAAGCGTATTCCCCTTGCACACTTTGACCTACTTCTATGTACAGGAAGGACGTGGCAGCGTCCCTAAGGCAATAAATCGCACAAACCCTTATATGAAAGGCGCCCAAGCCACACAAAGACTTGCCTGTAACTTCTTTAGTCGGCAAAATAAACAAAATTCATGCAAAATGGCGACAATTCAAACATCGGGGGGTACAAAACACGAAGACGTTAGATTCTCACGCCTTTCGATTTCTCTGGTCAAGAACACGGCGCGCACAATGTTTAGCAAAATTTCGGCTTACCGCTTTTTTCGTTTCCTCGTGAACCATTCCTTGGTATTGTAACGTAAACGTTCAAGAATTTGGTTCAAAACAAGACTCGAAGAAAAACTCAATTTAATCTCTATAATAGCTTACTCGACGACTTGAAAACCGTTGCAAACAAGGTATAGCCTAGCTTATTTAAGAAGACTACGTGTGGGCGTTGCATTGGTCCGGAACGCCGATTGGTCCAGCCCACGCCCACGAATCAACCAATGATTATAGAGCATAATAATAATAATTGAGGCTTCTGTGAATCAATCGAAAACGCTGAGACTATTACAATTAGGCCCACCTCGGAAAAACCTTTACGCAGTAGTGTTAGCTTTTTACGCCCCGTCTAGCCTGAACATAAAATCGATGATGTCACAGCTGACTATTGGCAAAAATTCGTTCCAGTGACTGGCACTTTCCTTTTTTCGGACATGGGCATCGTCGTACAACAAAAATGTAATTGATTAATGCACATACTAGTAAACGCTACGTCTCACGCGTGCAAAGGTCGATACTAAAGAACTTAATTCCTTCATTGTATTAAATTGGTCTTTCGTATTAGCTATAAATTAATCGTAATTAAATGTTGCGTATGGCCGACAAGGCTAATACTTACCACTGCAAACTGTTTGAGGTCGTTTCAATTAATTCGTTTTCGAGTGAGAGCCTGCGAATTTATAAGCTGGTTCCCACAATTTGGCTTTTATGAGTGCTGCAGAAATGTTAAGATTTTAAATTGTAATTTAAAATTTATAAAGCGCTTCTTAAAGGATAAACTGAACGGGGGCGCTCCCGACGCGAAATGATGTTTGAAGTCTAATGTTTGCGTCTGATTGGCATTAGATTGCATACAGGTTTCTTGTAATACCGCCTGAATTGTGACAATATAGCAGAGGACACGCACAACATCGTATCATAGCACGGCCAAACGTAATCGTAATCGTAATCGCGAAAATTTCTAGAGCTACTGTAGAGCTAACCGTACAGTGCTGCCTGACTCTTGGATCTTGACCCGGAACCGAACCCTTTTGCCTATCGATTTTGTTTTGACTGACCGCCTGTGAATAAGCTGATCCCCGCGGCGCGGCTTTCGTTGGGCGCTGTAGAAATCTTGGGATTACGATTACGATTACGATCAGCTTATTCATGAGAGCTGCGTCCAGACAACGTAGCCGTTGACCTTCCGCCTCTGCGATATAGTTCCAATTCCCGGGAAAATCTGATACCATAGTAATGCTAAACCTATGACGTAAACGTTGAATATTAGGGAATGAAAACAACAGTACAGGTTGAGAATTTATCAACACAAAGGCGAGATGAGATTTTATTCAAAGCGCCTTCAAAACGAGGCGGTGGGCGTTACGGCTGCGTCAGTCAAGGGCGTTTATTATATACGGAAGCTCACATTGGCCACGCCTACGCGCATGAATACGCCAACGATGATCGACATCACGTAGGCCAAACAGAACCGGGAAGCCAAACGGTAGGTGTGGTTAACCGGAATTTGGAAAAGGCCACTATGGCTACTGTTTGTTGCTGCAGCCAAGTAGGAGTAAGCAAGATGGCGGGTACCAAATTTTATTTTTTGATATCTCAGTGGGGTGCGCGATAGTCTAAAACAAATGAAGGCTAAAATAAATGAAGTCGCTAAAGCCACTTTCACTGAACTCACATTGGGCTAAAACAAAGGGAGTCTGGAATCCCAATAAAGATACATTTTTCCATACGTCTCCTGTCCGTAGATCTTTCAGTCTCTGGTTCAGACTTCCTTCATCGAAGATAATAATAATTAGCAACTTCTAATGCGCCAGTGTTTAATGCACAAGGCATCAACCGATGGCAAATATTATTTCCATATGAAAATTGCAAATACGCAAACTGATGACGATCTCTCGTAGCCTAATACAGATAACGAGAGAATCGTAATTGTAATCTCCAAATTTCTAAAGCGCTACTTAAAAGCTAAGCGCCGGGCACCAGCTTATTCACGAGCGCTGCGTCAAGTCAGTGGGGTTGTCCAAAGCTTGCAATGCCAAGAACTAAGTTCGGTTGCCCGAAGACCAGAGAGAGAAGGGGAAAGGAGCTGTTAGGATGGGTTGTGTTTAAGCTGAGCGAAATGGGAAGGCAGTGGATTCGATGGGTCAAGGTGGGCTCTGTTGAAAAGATGACAGAAGTAAACAAATGACTCGCGCGACAGCGATTGATCATCATCATTTTATCATTGCTTAAGACACTGAGAAGATTGCATTTGACAATGAATAATGTTGCGTTGGTCTTCCATATTATTGCGTAAGCCAAACAGAATGCATGCATAATGAACAGGTTTCGTAGCAACGCAAAAACTACCCAGGCCAAATCAACACCGCTGTTACGGTAAGTGACGCTACCCAGATAGCATGCCCATAAAATTGACGGGTGCCATATCGGCCCTATACGTGACGTCTATAGAAATATGGGACCCATATGGACCCCATATGGGCATGTTGGCAGGGTGCCATTTCAGACAGACCGTACAGTTCCGGCTCATTCTAGATTATTACTGGACAGTATTGACCAACGCACGAGTTATTTCAGTTAACAGAGAATTGTCTCCGTTAACAGAAAGCCACGCAGGCAGGCAGGCAGGCAGGCAGGCAGGCAGGCAGGCAGGCAGGCAGGCAGGCAGGCAGGCAGGCAGGCAGGCAGGCAGGCAGGCAGGCAGGCAGGCAGGCAGGCAGGCAGGCAGGCAGGCAGGCAGGCAGGCCGCGCAGCAGAAAAACGGTCACGTAGACATGACATGCTCACCCATTGGGGCATTACTGAGCCATGGGTAACTGTAAATACACACGTGGCTTCGACCCCGCTCGTTTTTCTATGAATTAATCGGGTGAGATCCTTCACCTTAGCTTTCGTTGGGCGCTGTAGAAATCTCGAGATTACGACTACTGTTACGACATGGTATTACGCTGGAAATTGTTGGGGATGTTGGTAGTTGGGAGAGACCCTTGTACAAGTGCGAAAATTATGGGAGGTGGTCAAGATCCTTTTAAGAAGAAGGGAAGTAGGAGTTCCCCTTCCAAGATGGTACGAACACAGCGTGGTCGTTTGTTAAATTTTTATAGCGTTTTTATTCAGAAAAATCAACTGAATGGCACTACCAGCATGACAAGATCGCAGAAGCCTTATATGCTAACTAGGCCACGGTACATTGTCACGATCTACTTTTGACATATAACATTCGCTTTGGAATCGCGTGGTAGCGAAATCATGTATCCACATGACTGGGCCAAGACAGACAGACAGACAGACAGACAGACAGACAGACAGACAGACAGACAGACAGACAGACAGACAGACAGAGACAGTTTCGCATTTCTGTGGTATGAGTCATAAACCCTGTGGTATGAGTCATAGACTACATATGAATGCATAGCAATGGAGCATGTTACACACACACACACGCACGCACACACACACGCACGCACACAAGCATGCAGCATACATTCATATAATGTACATGAATATAGATGTACGAATATACGGGTCACAGCAGCACGTGTCTATGACTCAACCTAAGGGGAGGCATAGGGGCTGGAGAGAGATGACAGAAGAGTAGACGGAGTAAGACAGGAGTGGCCCGCTCTGGGATTTCCTCTTGATGACTGAAACGGTCCAAACGAACCAATCAACTCAAAGGCAACGAATGTTCTTTTGCCGCCAGAGGCCATGTGCTCTAAGACACTGCCGTCTCAGCCTATGACATCTGAAGCATCCAGTTACGGGGCAACAAGGTCAAGGGCAAACGACAGGCGGGCAGAGCAGACAGGGACAAAGAGATGAAGTGAGGGAGGAAGGGACTGAGGGAGGGAGTGACGGAGAGAAAGAAAGGTAGACAGAGAGAGACAGACAGACAGAGAGTAACAGTGCTAGTGACAGGGAAACAGACAGACAGGAAAGAAAAGAAAGGGGGGAAGAAAAGAAAGAAGGTACGAATGAATGAATGAAGGAAGGTGAGAAGGAAGGAAGGAAGGAATGACGGAATGAAGTCTGGCAGGCTTAATTCAGAAAGGATGAAAGGAAAGAAAGGAAGGTAGAAAGGAAAGAAGGTAGGCAGGCAGTAAGGAAGGAAGGAAGAAAGGAAATAAGTTAGGCAGGCAGTAAGGAAGGAAGGAAGAAAGGAAATAAGTTAGGCAGGCAGTAAGGAAGGAAGGAAGAAAGGAAATAAGTTAGGCAGGAAAGACGGGAGGAAGGAAGTCAAAGCGGGCTGCCAATAAAATGTTTAAAAAAGCTCATAATTAAGTGAATAGTTTGAAGAGATTAACATGTTAGCATGCTAAGAGTCCTTATCACTGCATGAGATTGATACGTTTATTTAACGACGCCATCATATCGAGATGATAAGCGTGAAATCGCATGAGACATAAGATCCTCTTTATAAACATTGACAGCTTTATCTCTTTGACGTGCGAGAGATTACAACAAAATGGTCAGATTTTTAAGACGATGTCTCTCGAAAAGACGTAACTCACAATTTATCAACCCAACATTATCAAACGGTCTTCAAACAATCAACAGAAAGCTGCCTTACTTCAGGACAGATCTTTATATATATATATATGTGTGTGTGTGTGTGTGCGCATGTATGTCTGATATATATATATATATATATATATATATATATATATATATATATATATATATATATATATATATATATATATATATATATATATATATATATATATATATATATATATATATATCAGACATACATGTGCACACACACACATATATATATATTTGTATGTGTATAGGTCTGTCTGTATTATTTTTATTATTATTAATTAGAAACATCTAGAGACTCAGTGTCTAATACACAAGGCATCAACTGATGGCACAATATATGCACACATTTACACTTGTATGTATATAAATATATACATGTGCATGTATGTGTGTATGTATGCATGAATGTATGCATGTGTATATATATAAATGTATCCATGTATGTAAATTGGTATGCCTGTCTAGATATACGGGAGCGCTTCTGATGAGTCTATTCTTGAAGTGGCGCTTTATAAATGTCAGATTACAATTACAATTACTATTACAATATGCACATCTGCATGTACATGTGCCTGTATTTAGATAAATATAAAGCGCTTTCTAAGAATCTCTCAAAGGTGTTAAATTTTGCATCCCATTTCTTTACAGTGTTTTCAGAAAAACGTGAACAACTGACTAAAGAAACCCACTGTGCATTTAGCATTCAAGGAACAAAAGTCATAAATTAAGACCGTAACACACTTAAGATAAAATCATAAACTCTAGAATTCTACAACGCCCAAAGAAAGCCAAGTAGCGGGAACCAGCTTATTTGCAGGCACTCCGTCAAAACAAAATCGACAGGCAGGAAGGGTCCAGTTCCAGGTGATGTAAAGAGCAGTACAAGCCACTGAGAGTAAAGCATTGGATTTTTTGGCTGAGGCACTGGAATTGGACCTTAAAAATCAGCGACTCATAGCGAGGCATAACGACTTGTATGGCCTGACTACAATCAATGAACCGTTAATTACTATACCAGAATTAACTGGCTTTAGAGCACAGGTGGCAATGGTCACAGACATACATAACCATACAAATGGAGAGAAACAGACAAAAAAGGCCAGAGATAGAGATACGAAAGGAAAGAAACAAACACACACGGAGAGATACAGACAGAGACACAAACACACATGGAGAGATACAGACAGAGACACAAACACACACGGAGAGATACAGACAGAGACACAAACACACACGGAGAGATACAGACAGAGACACAAACACACACGGAGAGATACAGACAGAGACACAAACACACATGGAGAGATACAGACAGAGACACAAACACACACAGAGAGATACAGACAGAGACACAAACACACACGGAGAGATACAGACAGAGACACAAACACACACGGAGAGATACAGACAGAGAGTTAAAAACACAACTGAAGACGGAGAGTCAAGACATAAACAGAGGGAGAAACACAAATGGACAGAGATAAATGGGCAGAAACAGACACACACAGACAAACACATACAGACAGACAGAAAATGACAAACATGCCTGCAGGCATATATATGCAAATAACCAGGCAGACAGTCGGTGACACAGACAGACAGACAGACAGACACCACAATATCATTAAAAATTGTTGATTACCAGTATTCAACTGCACAAGGCTTATAAAGGCTGACCCTTGTGACTTCCTTGTGGGATATTTTTCTGTTAAAAATATTCTTATTATGCACTTCATAACAACAACAATTACAACGTCTGGAATGATTCAACTACAGCCAAAAAGTTTTTTTAATAAAACCCACCAAACATCTTCAAAAAAACCTTCTAATAAATTTTCAATAAAGCCATTAATAAATTATCATCAGTAACCAGCGAATCCAGAGAAGGGTCATGCCCCAAAATCAGATGGTGGGGCATTATATGTCCAGCACCTGAATTTGCACTTGTCTTCAGTAAATAATTATGGCACAACTTAAGGAACATATATATATATATATATATATATATAATATATAGCAGATTTACAATCATGCTGACTCAGCATGAATACATCAAGAGGAAGGTGGTTCACATAGCCTACTGATCATGACTAACTTTACAACTTGGGCTAGAACGGTCCATACATAACGAGACCTAAATTGGTGTGGCGTCCATTCAAACGGGTAGCGATGATGAGGGATATAACCAGATAAATTCGTTGAAAAAAGAGCATGGCTGAGACTATGCAAGGACCACAGAAAAATATTTACATACCTATGTAAATAGGTCCATAGAAAAACATTTACATACATACGTAAATAGGGCCACAGAAAAACATTTACATACATGCGTAAATAGGATCACATTTACATACATACGTAAATAGGACCATAGAAAAACATTTACATACATACGTAAATAGGACCACAGGAAAACATTTACATACATAAGTAAATAGGACCATAGAAAAACATTTACACACATACGTAAATAGGTAACAAAAACACTCAGCTATCACACTGTGTCTATGAACTAAATTTACATCCTGGGCTAGGATGCAGTCATTCATTCAGAGTCTTTATATAACGCCCCTCCAAGATACCTACACAGAGATGCTCCAAGCCCATCACCTTGTCACCTTGTGCTGTCAGCTCTTTGAGCTCAAGCGACCGTCATGATCAATCTTCTCCATTTCTTTCTTTCCAATGTCGCGTCCCTTAGTTGTGCCAAGTTCATTCCAGTTGCTTCGTGTATCTTGTCCATCCATGTTTTCCTTGGTCTCCCTTGTTTCCTCTTTCCCTCTCCACAAGCCAGCATCATTTCTTTTTCTAATTCGTCTGATCTCATAACATGTCCAAAGAACCTCAGCTTTGTGTGAAGCTCATACTTGGCAAAAAAAGTACAGATTTCAAGCGCTTATGGAAAGTGAGCACCCTTTTCGGCTGAAGTGAAAATTAACAACAGCAACCCAATAAATGGAAAACTTTTTCTTATGGCTTGACATTGAAACGCACTGAGATTCAAACCCCAGGTGCAGAGATCAATGGCAGATGCATTGCCAATCAGCCACTGTGTCACCCTAACAAATCACCTGCCAAGGTAGGATCACAGTCCCTTATGCCAACCTCAAACGGCAGCCAAGCGTACAAAGTGTTAGCGACTTCATTTTCTTAACCTCAGCATATGAGGGCGGGTTGCCAGTTCTCTCCCTCGCATCCGGTCTTCCCGCTGACAGTGTACAACCAGTGTATTCATTTTACAGCTGAGATCACCAGGAGGTGCCAACGAAGTAGAAATCTTGAAACATCTTTATTAATAACAATAAAAATAAGATGATTTATATAGCACAATAGCACGGCCAAGGTCAAAAAAGGGTGATATACATGAACATGTGCAGGGTTCTGTACAGCTACTCCTTCTGCCCTGGATGAAAGATTTAAACCCCCTGTAACAACAAATCAACTAAATAGCCTAAATAACACAACAAATTGCTCAATAACAAGTTAGCTGGCAAAACACTACATACTACGGATGAATCTCACTACATAAGCTACGTCGTATTCAAAATCACTGAGCTAGCAATGTAGAAATAAGTTATCACATTTGATATCCATTAGAAAAAATTCATAAAAATAAGCCAGTAGAAAAGATACTAACACTGGAAAAGCTTTTAACGTCAGTAACTATTATGAACACCTCTCATCGTTTAACTTCAAAACAGTAATTCACATCAGGTTCTTTCAATAAGAGCCACATACTGGAGCATCTCATTTTGCTGTATCCAAATGCTGTATCAAGTGAAAACAGAAGCAATTTGGCATAATTTGTTGCATGCAATAGAGGGACCGAACAATCAGTGCTTTTTTCTAGAAAATAAGATTCCAGAACTGGATAAAAATGGAATTTTGTGCTAACATTTCATTATATTTATCAATCAATAAACACTGAAAACAGTGTAAAGTTGTAAACACTGAAACTGAATTAAAATAAGTTACATTACATTACATAATTAAAATAACTTAGTAACACAATTCTTTTATTAAAAACTAAATTATTTTTTATTAGCCGAAAAAAGGTGCCGGAACGACGTTCCAGAGCGTTCCGTCTGAAATAAGCACTGCTAATAATTATATTAATTATAAACAATTACACATTATATAATAACTATACTCAAGCATGCAACATACAAATATATCCAGATTAAACTATTTAATATAACGCCTTTAAAGTACCTCTCAAAAGCACTGCACATGTGAGTATTATCGAAACAGAAGTAACCATACATTTAACAATATATAAGTGCCTCTTCAAGAAAACTACTCAGAGATGTCAATTAAGGTCGAAAATTTGTCTGTTGAAATAGAACACATATGCAGAGGATGTTAGTTCCAAAAGGATGGTCCAACAAAGGAAAAGGTAAAATGGGTTCGAATTCAAATATGGAATGGACGTTATCTGAAGCAAGCATTAAACCACTCAAATGATACAAGAAACTGTGTAAATACATATGTAAGTAGGTAATGTAAACCTTATCACAAGTGTCTACTAACAAAAGTCCTGGAATGCATGCATTCATTCATTCACGGCCTTTATATAGCACCTTTCCTTTCTTTTAGGAATTTCACAAAGATTCTGCTTACATGGACATTTGACTGATCTAAACAGTTGTGACTCAAGGTAAACAGAGTATGTGTGCTCAACTGAATCAGACGAAACATTAAGTACATTAAACGGAAAATTGTTCCTTTAAATATACTTACTGGTACAGATAGACATAACGTAAACAAAGTAATGTAATATAAACTGAGGTAATGTAAATGATCTTCTCAAAATTTTCCTGTATTTAATCATTCAAAAAGCCTCAATACAAAAAAGGGCTTTCTCACTTTGGACACTTTAAGTTGATAATCACGTTGATTTGATGATGGTGGTGGTAGTGATAATGATGGAATTGCCTGTGAAGATGATCACCGGTGTTCAACTGCACAGGGTCAAAGGTTATTCCGGAGTTCAACTGCACAGGGTCAAAGGTTATTCCGTTCAACTGCACAGGGTCAAAGGTTATGCAACAGGAAATGTCTTCTTCAGTCGCTGTCTGCAGAGACGCTGAGAATAGATGTTAATCCATAAAGAAGAAACAAGAGGCCACCAGATACTGTCACTAGAAAACAGAAGGACTCACGTTTAAAATGATATTCTTTGAAATAAAAACTCAGCTGCTTATTAACTTAGTCTTTCATCAATTCTCAACAGTTCTTTAAACAGCTTCCTCTCAAACAACATTTGTTTCATCATCATCAGCTGCAGTAGATGTGGCAGCATTATCATCTTCCAACCACATCATCGTCGTCGTCGTCGTCATCATCATCATCATCATCATCATCAATATCAACATCATTACTTCATCATCATCGTATCAACATCATTACCTTCATCATCGTTGTATCAACAGCATTACCTTCATCATCGTCATTGTCATCATCATCACCATCATCTTCATTCCTTATGATCATCATCATCTTCATCCTTCTCTGCCTTATCATCATCTTAATCACCATAACCACCATTATCACTACCACACCCACCCTCATCCATCTCAACATGGCATAAAAAATACTCCTAGAAAACAGTCACGTAGAGCCCTCATCCATCACGACATGGCATCAAAAATATTCTTAGAAAACAGTCACGTAGAGCCGTGACCCAACCTACGTGCACGAACAGAGACCAAATGACCGAGGTAACTGCCACCCACTGTCGCTAGGATGAGACAAAGCACATGGCCCAACAGTCCCCCCACAAGAACTGCACTCACTTCCTTCAAAAAACAATTCAACATCGACGTCTCAGTGTGTTCTGAAAAAAAATGGAGCTAAATAAATGAAAATGCTCAATTTACTTTACAAGTCAAGCAGCTACAATCATAGGTTAGAGGAACTTTATGGTGCACTATTAATTTTATACATGTGCTAAACAAAAGTGTTACTTGGAATTTATACAGCGTCTTCAGAAGAAAAAGAGCAATCCCTTAATCTTAATTTTTTTTCATTTCATTTCATTTTATTGCTCCACAAATAGACAACGGCATATAACATATTACATTAAAAAAATTTCATGTGGGATGCTAGCCACATGAGGCCCCCATGGGTATGAAGTGTCAGCTCATTTTTCTTAGTCTCGGCATACAAGGGCGGGTAGCCAGCCCTCTCCCTCGCCGTCTGATCTTTCCACTGACAGTGTACGGTCGGTGTACTCATTTTGTAGCTGGATTGCAAGTGGAAACATAGGAACCTTGAATATCTTTCTGCCTGGCATTGCTTTTAAGGATCCTATAAAATCCTCGTAGAATTGTAGGATACCATAGTCGTTACATTACATCAGATAAGTAAGATTATTGTGTTGCATGGTGGACTATTCAATAGTGCACTGGGTGCATCACTCAACGATTGTCAGTTCAAGCCTGCTGAGAAGACTCTGTGTAAAAACCCTAGACGAGTTGTTATCACACATTTCTCTTGCACCTGAGATTCTGACTTACTGACCTTGCACGCATAATAAATGCAACAAAAAAATAAAAATAAAATAAATCAATTAGAATTAGACTGGGTCAAATATCGGTTCAAATTTTTAGGTATGTTGCTTGCAAATGAAGACATACCATTCCTCCTTTAACTTATGGCATACCCCATCAGTACATACTCCATCAGCTACCTATGCCATCAACTGCCTACCCAATCAGTTGCCTACCCCATGTGTTGCCATAAGGACTGTGCTGATCTGGGATCTGTCACCCCATTCACAGATAAGGGTCAAAGAAAACGATTTCACTGCTGCTGCTGACAAATATTGGCCGATAACTCGAGACCCAAAATAATCGCTCTGAAAAATCAACAAACTGCAAATCAATAAAAACCATATTGGCCATTATTCCGTTACAAAGCTACAAAATTTCGCACCAAGAGCAAGGCAAGGTAAGTAAAAATTGTAAAGCTCCCATGTTCCTAGTGGAACCTAGGGAGGTGTTCACTTCATACTCTTCAGCCTTCAACTGGCAGTGGAAGAATCCCAAGGTCCTGGACATGGGGTCGATGCGTCGCAAGGCATCCTGTTTACTTCCCAGCTTACACTGGTACCAGATTCTACTGCTTGGCGACAGAGGCATGAGCGCACTACTCATCCAGGATTGTTACATGGAGTCTATTCCAGGCCCATCATGTCACCTTGAAGCCTGGTCTTACTGCATGACACAATGGTTTATTCATGTCAAATGTATGGCAAGTACCAAATATATGGTAAGTACCAAATGTATGGCAAGTACCAAACGTATGGCAAGTACCAAATATATGGCAAGTAACAAATATCTGCTACCAGTAGTTGCCTCATCAAGGTCAAATTTTATTAACCTCTCTTCAGTGCTAAATCCTTCTCTTACCCATAAAAAAACCGACAAGTTACCACACCCAGCAAACTCCGACTACCGGGTACAACACTGTGCGATTCAGTCAGACATCTGATCAGCATCAAAAACTTCTCATGAAAACTGCAATAGACATGTGTGCTATTAATTAAACAATTCGTAGAAACAGTCCTGTGGTCCTTTTGCAAGGGCAAAGTATAATTAACTGCAGGAACAAAACGGGAATCCCCTCAACGGGTGGGGTTCAGACGATGGATTTTCCCAATACATTTCGCTTTTGGTTATTTCTCTTGCCGCAAGTTGCCCTCTGATTAATGATTTGCCTGTTCTGAAATGTCATTCAGGTCTAAACTTTAGACTCATCAGTTTAATCTGGCTTGCCTATCACAGCCTGGCTTCAGATTTCCAAAAGACTTATCATATTCCAACCACGCTTCTTCAGCAGATACAGAATTTTTTTAAAAGCGTTTCACTTGAAGTAAACACTGATTGATGCTAAGTGCATTATGATAATGGCGCTATAGAAGTCATAGATTAGATTCTAGCAATGTAGTTGGGTACCTGTTGATGTCTGTCAATGTCCCTTGCAGCCTCTTTGTACTCATGTTCAGCCTTATCTGGTGACATGAAATAGCCTGGTAAAATAAAAATTCATGTAAAAATTAAATGAAATCTGAAGCCACAAAATGGAAATTAACATAAAAATTACCTGAAAATCTAATTTAAAGCAGAAAAAATGGAAATGAACAGCGAGGCTGATTAATAAAATGTCCAGCTTGTTGTAGCATAGCAATGCCTACTTTTTTGGGAATGGAGACAGCAATTACACATTCTTCCTCTTCCCGCTTCACCCAATCCCATTTCACATTATTGTTCCCGGTCTTATTTCTTGCATTTGCATAGCATTATTAATGGCCATAAACGGTTTACTAAGCAACCGCGCAAAAGGAACTTGCTGAAGGTCACTGACAAGCTTCAAACTCATGCACTCTGTATTACGAGGTGAGTGCTCAACCAGATGGCCAGTGTGTCACACAGAAGTGAAAATATGGGATGTCATTAGCTATTACATCCAGTGGATCCTGCCAGATCCGAGATCCAGCACCTGTGATTTGCGATCTGCCATGTGAACTACGCAATTTGCCACCTGATGGATGGAGGGGCTCTCTGCCACCCAAAATCTGAATTTTTGTTAAGTGTTTTTTATGTTACCACATCTGGTATTTTGACTTAAGCTTAGTCTTTTTTAACATGTCACTTAGCGGCTTTTAATAAATGTGCTTTTGGTTACAATAGTTGACAATATGCATTGTGTTCCATGCCTTTTATGCTTCATCTAAACAGCAAATAGCAAGTACTGGTTATAGATTAGCTACCGGTAGTTAGACTAATGTTTTAGATTTGCAAACACTTTGAGATGTGCCACCCCTGGATTAGCAATTTAACGACGGGGCACACGGCATCAACCAACAACACATCAAACAAGCCGCAGTCAGGTCAACATCCAGAAAGTCAGTCCGAAGAAACGCTGATGCACTGATATGAATCCTACCCCACTGGCTTAACCCTATTGCTTCTGATTTGCAAGTGAACAGACGCGACACAGTGGTCTGTCTAGCACGCTGGGTCTATAATCTTATGCTTGCAGGCTCTGTGAATGGTCTTGTGGTACTAGCATAGTAATGACAATAAAACTGGCAATAAAAATTGCCAAGACAAGAGGGTGGAACTATAACAGTTTTGTTTAGAATGCATAGATTATCATCTTAGTCTCTCATTTAACTTCAGTGCTCCTAATGAAACAGGTTGTCATTCATAATACATAAGGTTTTGTGAATATTTATATATACAGTGTCTTTGTGAGGTTGTTAAAATGCACTACATAAGTGTCTGAATACAAACATGCACTGGAACCCCACATAAGTGTCTGAATACAAACATGCACTGGAAACCCACATAAGTGTCTGAATACAAACATGCACTGGAACCCCACATAAGTGTCTGAATACAAACATGCACTGGAAACCCACATAAGTGTCTGAATACAAACATGCACTGGAACCCCACATAAGTGTCTGAATACAAACATGCACTGGAAACCCACATAAGTGTCTGAATACAAACATGCACTGGAAACCCACATAAGTGTCTGAATACAAACATGCACTGGAACCCCACATAAGTGTCTGAATACAAACATGCACTGGAAACCCACATAAGTGTCTGAATACAAACATGCACTGGAACCCCACATAAGTGTCTGAATACAAACATGCACTGGAAACCCACATAAGTGTCTGAATACAAACATGCACTGGAACCCCACATAAGTGTCTGAATACAAACATGCACTGGAAACCCACATAAGTGTCTGAATACAAACATGCACTGGAACCCCACATAAGTGTCTGAATACAAACATGCACTGGAAACCCACATAAGTGTCTGAATACAAACATGCACTGGAACCCCACATAAGTGTCTGAATACAAACATGCACTGGAAACCCACATAAGTGTCTGAATACAAACATGCACTGGAACCCCACATAAGTGTCTGAATACAAACATGCACTGGAAACCCACATAAGTGTCTGAATACAAACATGCACTGGAAACCCACATAAGTGTCTGAATACAAACATGCACTGGAAACCCACATAAGTGTCTGAATACAAACATGCACTGGAAACCCACATAAGTGTCTGAATACAAACATGCACTGGAAACCCACATAAGTGTCTGAATACAAACATGCACTGGAAACCCACATAAGTGTCTGAATACAAACATGCACTGGAAACCCACATAAGTGTCTGAATACAAACATGCACTGGAAACCCACATAAGTGTCTGAATACAAACATGCACTGGAAACCCACATAAGTGTCTGAATACAAACATGCACTGGAAACCCACATAAGTGTCTGAATACAAACATGCACTGGAAACCCACATAAGTGTCTGAATACAAACATGCACTGGAAACCCACATAAGTGTCTGAATACAAACATGCACTGGAAACCCACATAAGTGTCTGAATACAAACATGCACTGGAAACCCACATAAGTGTCTGAATACAAACATGCACTGGAAACCCACATAAGTGTCTGAATACAAACATGCACTGGAAACCCACATAAGTGTCTGAATACAAACATGCACTGGAAACCCACATAAGTGTCTGAATACAAACATGCACTGGAAACCCACATAAGTGTCTGAATACAAACATGCACTGGAAACCCACATAAGTGTCTGAATACAAACATGCACTGGAAACCCACATAAGTGTCTGAATACAAACATGCACTGGAACCCCACATAATATGCATAACTGTGACGTAAACTCAGAACTCTGACATAACACAGTTGAGGATAAAGATCCCCCGATCTGATTCAGCTTTGGAAAATGACCTCATTACAATTCAACATCGCTACGATATGGTAACTGATATGGCTACAAACACATTTTTAGATAATTAGTTTCAGTGTGTTAGTAAATATGACACCTATATCCGGTTTTAAAATATTTTTATAGATATTAAAGAACTTTAACCATAAATATATAACTGTTTAATATAAAGATGAAAACATTGTGAGAAATGCCAGTGAGTCATAGAAAAAGAACAAATATTCTAGACAGCCTATTTATGAGTAAGTCTTATTCAAACAGGAAACAATTTGGGGGTAAACCTCATAACCCAGCAGTGACTACTGTATACTGTGCAATTTAATGCACAATATACTTCTAGATCAGGATTTCCTTGATGTTCAACAAGACACTATACACTATAAGTGCTGCCTTGATACCTACATACATATATACATCATACATACATACATGATGAAAAAATACATACATACATGCATACATACATACACACATACATACATGATACATACATACATAATGATAAAATACATACATACATACATGCATGCATGTGTACGTGCATGCATACATACATACACACATACATACATACATACACACATTCATAGACGATTATATATATTGGTACCAGTATAATGGAATTTTACATTAAGCTGATGGGCAGTGGCCGACTGGACTGAGCACTCGGCTTGTAAAACGGAGAGAGCTGTTTCAAGCTTCCTCCTCAGAGATGGTCAGCATGCAAGGACCTTGACCAAATCCTTCACTCACAGTTGCTCAGCACCATCAATTGATGCTTTGTCATTATACAGTGGCGCTTAATAAATACAAAAATAATTATAGTAAAAAATCATTCGACAGCGTGCTTCAAAATGAGGGAACAATAGCGACAACAATTAGAATCATTCATCATGAGCAATTTTACGAAGTAGTTACCACATAATAATTCGAAAAAACTGCACTGACCATTCTTTAGCATCATCAAACCATAGCCGATCAGGAAAAATGAGGAAACTGCAAAAGCAATTTGCTGCGGAATTGCAGTTGCAACACACCCCAACAACACTGCGACAGAAAAATAATAACTCTTCAGACTTGTCTGTAATAATTCATTTGCAAGAGTAACAGATTCAGAATTTGAATTTCTTTAGAGGGCAATGTCTTCTACTGTAATGTAACAATGGCAATTTCAAAGTTAATGAGTTACTTCTAAGGTGCTTCAAATGTCAGCTGTCAGCAAAAATGCTAAGAGTTAACTAAAAGATCTAATTTCAACTCAATTTTCCTGGTAGTCGGTGGTCATATGATAGCAGAATTGGAAACAATGTTATATTTAAAAACAGTGTCATACTGTATTTAGGTATAATGTCGTATTTAGGAATAAAATACACTTATTTTGCACTAAGGCTGACTAAAAATGCAGCAGAAAACACAACAGAAATATCATAAAAACCAACAGAAAACTCAAGCCAATCTCCCAACTGGAAACTTAAATTCTGTAAACACACAATCTAACAGAATACCTACTGTCGTAAAGTCATATTTAGTAATATAGTAGTATCAAGGAATAATGTCATATTTAGGAATCAAGTCTACCTGTCTGAATGTCATCTCAGATTTCACTCTTGGTTTTTCAACCAGAGTTGGCAAGCACACTGATTTATCTTAGCTGCAACCATTGACTGATTGCTTGGGAATTTTTATTTATTATTATTATCTATTAGAAATTTCTAAAGCACCAGTGTTCAATGCACAAAGCATCAACTGATGGCGCATCAAATTTAAGCCGCATTCAGGTCAATATCCACAAGATCAGTCCATTAAGACAGTGGATAAGCCAACTGAAAAAGGTAAGTCTTAAGTTGATTCTGTTACAACATTAACAATTATTCAGTAACAATGGATTCAGCACATCAACTTGAGCCCATTGTTACTTTTCCCGTGTTGAATCTTCCTCTTGTAACAATCTTTTATTGCATACACGTAATTTTGCACTTGATTCTGTTCAGCATTTCAAGCTACACACTTCCCTAGCTCACTTAGATTGTCATTTGTGAATACCTGCCTATTCTCCTACATACATACAGTATGTACACACACACACATGCACACACATGCACACACACAACACAGTAATAGTTTGGAAGGTCATAAGTGGGCTGTGACTAATTTTCTCCAGATAAGTTTATAAAGAAAAGAAAATGGGTAAACAAAAAATGTACTGCCAAAAATGATCTGAAAGCCAGTTGTAAATGGTAACTCAGATCTGGTGTGACAAATTTTAGCACAAAATTACTAAACATTTGATAGATTCATCAGTTTGGGCTTGGCCAGCATCAGGCTTCCTTGTTTTGAGAATATCACATTCTGCATTCATGTTGCATCATCAGTAAGCCTGTATCCTTTCTTCCTCTTTCAGTTTTCATCTCACCATCATCGAGATCATAATCATCACCACCATCACCATTACACCCACAACCACTACCACCATCTTCATCGTCATCATCACCAGCACCAGCAGCAGCAGCAGCACGAGAACCACCACCACCACCACCCTCGCTCCATCATCATCGTCATCATACCGGCCAGTACGTGCAGGATAGAGTCGGCAAAAAGTGCTCCGCAGAAAACGGCCATTTTGGAGTTGGTCATCGACAGAATTACCGCAATGAAGAAGGTATTATCGCCCACTTCGGAACAAACCACCGCAAAAACCGACGAAAACAGCGAACGACAAGATGAATCAACAAAAAACATTGCCATATCGCATTAAATTATATTTCAATTAAACCTTAATAGATTATCTGATTATTTGGCATACGTCGGCTTTGTTAATTTTTAATTCGTTTTGAATCATATGGTTGACCAAATTGCAGAATAAACATACAATTTTTATGTAGGCTTATGTAGCGCTGTCTTATGGACCAATGTACTGTAACAGCATAAACATCCATGTACGTTATGTAGCGCATGTCACTCAAGACCGTTGTTTGATAACGCTTACGACTCAAACTTTCAGCGTGTAGAAATTTTAATCCTTAGCAAATTTTGTAAAATACTGAAAATTGGCACTTTTCTCTTGTGCTGGTGAGGCGTCCACCAGCTGAAATCCTCGCTCTCTCCTGAATATACCCTCTCATTCCTATCAAGCTCACGTACTTTGGTGTTTTCGCGTTTTCATGGTGTTTTCAGTATTTTTGGTGAGTTATGGCCCCTTGAAGCTTTCCGCGATGGTCTCCGATACCTCCTCATTCATTTACTATTATTGCCTGCCGTCTATGCATTGTCTAGGTACCTCTTGTTAGACTTTCTAACATTTAAAGAATATTAGTGATGCTTTTTTCTTTCAACTGTTTTCCCTCTTCTTGATTATTGTTCACTTCCAAACTGATCCTCTTTCTAAATTGGAATGTTTGGTACCATAAAAATCTGATTTATAATTTAAATTCGTACATTGAAACTGTCCTTCTGTTTGAAGCCTGTAAATAATCTCACAGAGCTCGATGGCTATAGAATGATGATGATAATCATCATGATGACGAACAGGACTAACGTCTTCTTGCAATCACCGACAACTGTGACGTTAAAAATATGGTATGAATGAAGATTTCCTTACTGTTGCTGTAATTACTCCAGTGGTACCATTTATTTCCTTAAATGAAACATTAAGTGTGGTATCCGTTATCTGTTGAAGCAGGTTTCTTCAGTTGGTGGCTGCGTTATACGCGAATGGCTTTTATGCAAACAAATAAAAGAAACAAAAAGGAATAAAATAATGAAGTTAAACTATTGACTGCTATATAAAATTAAACCTTTTAAAAATATAATCATCCAATATTTGGTTGTTCCTAAATTTTGTAAATTAAACCTTGTAATATTCGCTAGATGACGCAATGCTTGAGTTCATCGACTGTTCGGCGAGTCTTGGCAACCAGCATAGACATTATTAATAATTGTTAATTACTAGGATTAATATTAATAATTAATAATTATTATTAATTAGTGTTAAATATTAATATTATTATTCGCAAAGTTTATGTCACCTAGGCTTTTGTTTTCAAGCGAATGATTTTGCACATGGTTCAATAGCGTCATCTTTTGGGAAGCGCGCGTTTCACAGAAACCGTACAAAAACGGCAGTAAATGTGATATTCTTCATTAAGACCATTAATTTTACTTCTAACAATTGGTTAAAACATCTTCGTGATTTGTTTTGAAGAACAGTGTTTTCTTTAATCAGCCATTTACTGAATGTTGCGCATATTGTTGCGGTCTGTCGTCTGTTGATTGCGTCTACCACTCGGCAGTATAAAATGTGTGGCTTCCCTCGTTTTCCGACATGTCGCTGTTTTACTTCGGAGGTGAGGAGCTTAATTATTTTTAAAAAAATTCTCTTTATTCACTGTAAATTTCAATACTGGTAACTTGATACATTAAACATTTGTATGCAACGTAACTTGCATAGGCCCTATTGTAGATTTACGCAGCTTTAATTTAAATGACCCAAATTATTTACGCGATTTGTCAAAATCATACTAGCCTGGCAAATTCATTGCATCCTTAAAGTTAAAAAGCGTGATTGAGTGGAAGAGTCGGATGTGTTTCGATGAGCAGCTTCACTGGAGGGGTCATTTTAAAGCAAGATCAGCCGAAAACGCTTGTTATCTGTGATGGATACTTAACCAAATATACAAAAATATTTGAAACACTGAAACGATAAATTACCAACATTGATCTGTGGCACCCACTTATAGATGTGTCCCAATGCATATGAATGAAATTGTGCAATACCATGTTTGTAGATTTACTTTATCAATCACTTTTGGTGAGTTTAAACATTTCAAAATTTAAAAAAATAAGGTTATGTAATCTAGAATGATTGTTTTGTTAAATTAAACATTGAAATAGTTTACTGATGAGTGACTTTGCAATTTTGTATTCAGGCTGCATTAAAATGGCGACAAAGAGGTCGTTGCAGGAGTCAATTCTGGACTATGAAGCCATGTACAACAAGGCGTATGATGAGGTGATGAAGGAGAAAGTTGACCTCAGAAAGTACTTTTCGAAGGACCATCTTGAGACGATGCCACAGTTGGAAAAGATTGTCTTCATCAACCGATTACAGAACTACAAGATATTAAAGAAACTTGGTATAGTAATTTAAATGAAGAGATTTTTCATGAGCAGTTTTCAGAATTTTTGAAGTAATGTTTATGAGTCCCAATCAAACAGGAAACTTAGAAGTTTTGGTAACTTGAAAGTAAGTAATGTAAGTACTGAGAAAGACTATAACAAAACTTTTCTGTCATACAAGACCTCAACCTTGGTAAAATTGGCCCCTTTTTCTCAACTCCTAAATGTGCAAGTGATGTGAGAATAACTTAGTACATCATCAGCCTAACTGTTCTTCACAATGATCAGTTTTTAGCTATATGTATTAGTGTTTTCGCTTCCTGTTTTACAAAGTGAAAAACTGATTAGGCATGATTTGAAATGCCCTTTGAAATGTCCTTAATTGTTGAGTCTGACATGCCCCTCTGATTTTGGACTTGCCACAGCCTGGAAATGTGCTCAGAACAGAGATGGTTGGCAGCATGTTGTGGAAACAGTAATGCTACAGAGCAGGGCATGTTTTAGATGATGTTGGTGATAGTGGTTTGTGCTACTGTTTGCATTCAGGCAAACGTGTTGCAATAAATGTTGTAACATAAGCTACTGATTTTGATCGCTTATTAATGGATTTGAATTTCATATTCAGGTTTAGATATTGGAACACCTGATTTCCTTTCCAAGTCTCAGCATCAGAGAAAAATTGCTTTCCTGAACAATAGAGACAGTGACGAAACCTGGACGCCTGCCATGGAAAGAATGAAGACAAAGACTAGGATGGGAAATGGTATTATTGTTTTAGCTTTTATCTCTTTATTAATGCTTTTTTCTGAGTTCAGTTTATACTAGTTGTAGTTTGAGTTTTTGTTTTACTTTTTAATGTACATTTAGCTCTCACATTCTCAATGTAGACGTTTTGACTAAAAAGCTGCATAATAGGTGGAAGTCCCTGATAAAGTGACATTCTTATCTTTTTAGAATTGCCCCTATGGAGCAAACAGCATAAACCAGGTGAAAGCTTTAATCAAGCTGTCATTTGGTTTGTGGTGTTTAGGAATTAAGGAATTGTTTTACACAGTTAAACCAATAAGTTTAGACTGATATGGATTAAAGTTTTTATGGGAAAATAACTTAGAATCCAACAGGCCATTATATGTGGCAAGTATCTTTTACAGATTGCTCAAACAAAGCCAAGCATTAATTGATGAATAGACCATGGAGGTTACAAGACAGAAAACTGCTGAATATATCACATGCACTAAGTGACACTAAGCTGACAAAACTTCACAAAACCACAGATATTTACAAAGTATATGCTAGGTCTAATTCAAAATATTTCTTAAAATTGGTGATAGAAAGGGCATGAGGCAGAAAGTACGGGACATGGAAAGCCAAGTGTAGTATTATGGCTTATTTATAGTGGACCTCACTAACAGTTGTAGAATCTTGTTGCTAAAGCTATGACTTCACTTCATGAACTAGATACCATGCATGAACAGTCTGCTTATGGCTTGCATCATGCATGTTGGTGTTTGTGCATGTTCCCTATTTGATGGCATAATTAAATTAAAAGTAAAATGTTTTTGATAAGTTAGTAAGTTAGTAATGTATTAGCTAACACATCATATGCCCATCAGCTGAGCTAGAAGGACTCATAGGTTTAGTTATCTTATTTAACATAATTATTTTATTAGGTTCATCTTAAGCTTATTTGATGGGAGTAATTCAGCCAGCATGCCATGCTGTATTTTTCATTTCAGGTAGACAGCATGCAAGAAGACGAACACGATATTCTGATGTTGCTTTCACTGTAAGTATGGAGAAAAAGATGTTGGTATCCATGTGCATTTATTTTAAATAGGTGTACTTTCGAATTTTGTAACAGTACATAAACTGTAAAGGGAGGAAATGTTGGATGGAATAATGAATAATAACATTTCTAAAAGATAACGGTACAAATGGTCAAAAGACACTGAACAGAAGTTTGTAAGATATGACCAATAAATTTAGTAATGACAGGTGATTTAGTGTAAGCGCTGGACTTAATTTCATAATGTATATATGTTAGCTATATAGACTGTTTATTAGAATTGTTGGTCTGCAGTAAAATATTTACAATTAGATTTAAAATGGGAAATATTTAATGAGTAGTTGATTCATTTTTCTATTTGTGCTAAAAAATTTTAAAGTTGTTATAAACTCACACTAACTACAGTAAAAACATGGCATGAAAAAGGTCAGGTTATGTAATGGCGATTTCAGACAATTTTACCCAATAAATTGTCTTGAAATAAAGAAAAATTAAGAGTCTGTCAGATTATTCAGATCTTTACAGCAGTGTTATAATTTTGATTTAGATCCTAACACTGAGCTTGTTCTGTCCCTCTTTTTATCTGTTTTATAGGAGAAAATAAGCGAAGATTGAGCTTGCTTCATTCTTTTCATCTTGTAGGGAAAAGAGGTCAATGCTTCTGCTTTCTCAGATGTGTCACAGCCCCCGGAACTTCAGCCAGCTGGGAAACGACAACCATTCTTGGGATTTCGAAGGATCTTGGCACGCAGACTTCTGAACCATTTGCAGCATGAGCTCACTTGGAAGAAGTTCCTCCGAAAAAGTTTGACGAATCAATTAATTGATGCTTATGAATGTGAAATCCTAGATCCCTCAGGTACATGTTAAAATATGTTGAATATAAATGTCATTTATTTCACGTGTGAACAATAAGTATGATTGTATTGTACACAACAGTACATAATATCTTAGTTTGCTAACTGGACTCCTGATACATGTTGGTTTTTTTGGTTTTTCTTTCTGGTTGACCTCACTTTCTGGACTATGTGTATTTATAAAATCATTTATACAGCACCCTTTGATGTCTTGAACCCAACTATTGCATCTATTTTCCATCTCTGTCTTGCTGAAGGTTGCTGCCCTGCCAGTTTTGAACAAGCTGTAGTTTACCCTTTTATTAAAACGTCTCTCACTGTCTCCAAAAGATTTATCAAACTATTGCCACATCTCTATTCTCAGATTAACTTCCAAACTTCTAGGAAAGGTATTTACCTTTCACTAAGTTCAGTCTCAGTGAAGCTGGATTGTCTGTTTTCATGATACACATAGTTTACAGCTAAATGAAATGACAATAAACAATAGCTCTGTGTACAAAAGCAATTCTTGCAAGATTACTGTAAAACTGTGTTAAGGATTTAGTGTGTTATTATCAGATGAACAGAAGTTGGAGAAGGCAATGAAGAAGAAGCAAGCTGATTACAAAAACGAGCTGAGAAACCGGTATCCAAGAAGGAATGTTCCAGAAAAGAAGTACAATGAACTTGAAGTTCCCAGTGAAGATGAATATATTTGTATGTGATCTGGTAAAAGATTGCTTGTGTAATAACGATTAGCTTAACTGAAACTGTTGATGCGTACAAATGCTTACCGGTACACATGTGTATGCATCTGTTAGGGATATTAAAAACTTTTAAAAGGGGCTGTTCACCAGCCTAAATGGTACTCTTCTCTTTCTGTTACTCCAGTCCCATTATAATGCGCTTCATTATAACACAAATTCTGATATAACACTGTCATGATCATGGATTCCAAAGTTCATTCAGCTGTAGAAAATAATCTCAGTTAACAAAGTCTTATTGGAAGGTGGTTCTTGTTCTGGCTCCTAAAGATCGCTTTATAATGAGTTTTCCAGCGTATGTCATTTTGCAATAAAATTTTCCAGCTGTCCACTTTTGTTTCAAATTCAGTAATTATTACAGCGCAATTATCTGATAACAACAATAATAATAATAATTATTATTATAAATTGACTGTTTCTTAATCTTGCATAAGATTAGGTATTATGAAATTGCCAAGATTTTAGACACATGATCTGTTGAAGTCAAGTTGAATCTCTGCTGGTGTTAATGTTAACTTGCTTGTTTTTTTATAGTATGTGAGGAATGTAATGAAGAATATCTGCATGGAAACTGCCCTGAGCATGGTCCGGTGGAGTTTGTGAAAGACAAAACTAAAGGACAGGTTGAGCAGCCAAGAAAGAAAGGAAGGCCCTGTAGGCAGCTTGAGGCAGGTGTTCCGGAAGTGCCTCGGAATCCGGCTACCAGGAGCATACCAGATGGCCTAATTATAGCACCATCGAATATGCCTGGTGCAGGATTTGGAGTTTGGACCAAACGAGCCTTTTCTCGAGGCACAATGTTTGGCCCTTATGGGGGTGTTAAAGTTTACAGTGAAATGGCAGCTCATGCTTCCGGTTATACTTGGGAGGTAAGCTAATGCAGAATTCTGAAACTTTGTATTAGCAGAACAGCAAACTGAATTAAAGTTTGAAAACATTTTTTGTAGAAATACAGAAAATTTTTATGTGCAGTTTTGAAGATGATGGAGGATTGTTTTAGACTGCATGTGTCAGGTGTGACATTTCCAAATTTGAGGCATTAATGTTACCTTTGCCTAAGTTAAGTGTTAACATTGTTAGGGCCTATATGTATTGTGCCTCCTACTCATCTCAATGTCTTGATCCAACTTAAGTGTTATTTCAGATTGAAATAATGGTTAAAATAAAGGTAGCGCAGTAATTTACACACCTCAACATCACACTTCTCAGAACTGTGATGTTGAGGTTAGTGGTTCTGTCGGCTGAAGGGCACACATGGCCACTTAACCACACTGATCCATGACACCTATTTAACCTACCACCTTGCATTGCTACTAATTCATCAACACTATAGGGATAAAGGGCTGGGTCAGAGACAATTGGCACCTCGAGGGATATCTTAAAGGGGTGCTATATAAATGCTTGGAATGAGTGACACTGGGTGGTGTGGTATTCCATGGATGTGGTCACATATCGAAGTACTAACTGGGCTCAGCATTGCTTAACTTCACTGTACATAACAGCATCAACAATGCCATGTCACCACTATTGAAATATGTGGTATGCAAGGGTTTCCAATTGTTTATGGCTGATGTCATGTTTGAGCTTCAGTCTAGAGAGCATTCCACCATGTCTTTACTGCTGAAAGAGGCATCTAATAAATAAGCAATTACTTTATTTTAGCAATAAGACAATTATATATTGCCATAACAGCAGAGGCTGAAAAGAGGGTGCTATGCGTTTTCATTTAACCACACCTGACAGTGTATGTTTTTGTGATTGCCATGAGAACAGTGGTAAAGTTGTGGGAAAGTCTGGCATTGAACCCCGGCTTTTCTCGAGCTTAACCTTGAGTTCTGCACATATTCAGTAAAAATTGCTTAAATGGGACAAGTTACAAATATGGTTTTTGCATCACTGCTTAGTCATATTCTGAATAAACATGTAACCACTCCACATGGTAATCCCTCTACTTTTTCACCTAACCTGCTCCAATCCCAAACATCACCCACCGTAGCTGCCATGCTGTCTCTCTGCCTGACTTTTGGATCTTGACCTGGAACCAAACCCTTTTGCTATCGATTTTGTTTTGACTGAGCCTCTGTGAATAAGCTGGTCCTGTGACCTGGCCTTTGTTGGGTGCTGTAGAAATCTCGGAATTACAATTACGATTAGCTAATACTTGACATTTTTATGTTTTATTTAGATATACAAAGATGGGAAGCTTGATCATTTTATTGATGCACAGGATGTTTCAAAATCCAACTGGATGCGTTACGTAAACTGTGCCCCTTCTAAATCTGTCCAGAATGTCAAGGCTTTTCAGTTTTCTGGAAGCATCTACTATCGTGCCTGTGTTGATATTCCTGTAAACGTGGAAATGGTGGTTTGGTATGGAGAAGAATATGCAGAAGAATTAGGACTCTTAGCCAAACAAATCAACTCATTAGGTAGACTTCCTATGTTAATAGCTCACTTACTTCTATTCAGGTTAGGGTAGACATAATTAGCTTATGTAATCTAAGGTTAACAGTATTACTCTATGTGTGATAATAATTGAGTTAGAGAATTTGAGTTTTCAATTAATTATTAAAGTCATTGATCCATTGCTAGCCTGTTAATTCTTCACAATAATCAGTATGTTCTTAATTCATTTCAGTGCTCAGTTCGTTTTACTGGCAATTTAAAATTCATCTTTGAATTAATTGTTTATCTGATGATTCCTACTGTTGCTAATCTATTTTACTAATTTTAACTGTTCAACCACCATTTGTAATTAATGCATGGCTGCTATTGTGTGCCTAATGTGTTCACTCTTAGTGTTGGTGAGCTTACTACATCACCAATACAGATAAAGGAATTATTTATTTTAAGCAGTTTTACCTTGGTTGATCTGTAAGATAAGGTGTTAAAGGTGCATTTATTGTAAGCTACTGTGTCCTGAAAGGTGTGGTGTTGAGGTACAACCTCTTTTGGCATAAGCAAAGTCGTGGCAACAATACCTTTCCATTAGACATAATGTTGCTTGGCTAAACAAAAGTATCATTAAAGATAATCCAGTAGGATTCAAATTACAGGATGATTACTAGTAGGCTGCAGGGCTACCTCTTGCCCATGAAGACATCCATGATAGCCTGCAGAGCCATCTGCACAGTTCTGAGATTAAGGGGTGTTGGTGGATCAAGGTGTTTTGAATGCAGGCTTGGTCAGGCTTGTGCTTCATGTTGGAAAAAAATTTTGCAAATTGTTTTAGTCTTTGGCATTTAAAATGCAATGATTGTTCTCCAAGTCTCTGAAATTTCTCATGTTTTTTGCACATTGCAGTACTCAATTCCATCACACATGTTCTGTTGCTAAAGTTTACACCTTGTGCTCTTGGGCTGTTTCCCATTTCCTTCCCACAGACCTCCCCGGTTGTTTGGCACTCCTGAAAATGAAAAAAAAAATTAAAAACCCTTTGGGGCAAAAATGGGTGCCAAAGCCATCTGACCCCCAGTTTTTTCGAGAAGGGGTGTATGCCAGTGCCCTTAATAACCTGTCATTATCTGAACAGCTGTAATATTAACTACACCTATTACTAGTAGTTTTGGGTGGGGTGCAATATTTATGTGACAGGGATTCAGTGTTGATATTTTTACTTTATTTGTTTTGGTTTCAGGTTGCTGTGAAGCTGAAGCCGGAATATGTAATGTACCTCCAGTTAGAGCCATTTCCAGGACAGTAGAGCACAGGCGAAAGACGGCATCAGTTGCAGCTGAACAAAACCAAGCTCAGGACCAACAAACTGGATGCAGGAATGATGCTGGTTTGCATGTCTTGGATGGTGGAGATAAACAGCACCACTTCCTTGAAGAAGAGAAACTGAGGAGACAGTGCAGTGATGGCAAAGATAGGCCACACAAGTGTTCCTTGTGCAGCAAGGCTTTCACAACAAAACATGACCTAATTCGGCATATGAGGATTCACACAGGAGAGAAGCCATACACATGTAATGTATGTGCGATGAAGTTTAGTCTGCAATCACCCCTAAAAAGACATATGAGAATACACACAGGGGAGAAGCCATACACGTGTAATGTATGTGTGATGAAGTTTAATCAGCAATCACACTTAAACACACATATGAGAATACACACAGGGGAGAAACCATACACATGTAATGTATGTGGGGTGAAGTTTAGTGATCAATCAAACTTAAACAAACATATGAGAATACACACAGGGGAGAAGCCATACACATGTACAGTGTGTGGAGTGAAGTTTAATGATCAATCAGCCTTTAGAAGACATAAGAGAATACACACAGGAGAGAAACCATACACATGTACAGTGTGTGGAGTGAAGTTTAGTCTGCAATCAACCTTAAAAAGCCATATGAGAATACACACAGGGGAGAAGCCATTCACATGTAATGTATGTGCGATGAAGTTTAATCAGCAATCGACCTTAAAAAGACATATGAGGATTCACACGGGAGAGAAACCATACAAATGTACTGTGTGTGGAGTGAAGTTTACTTATTCCTCTCAACTGAAAAACCATGCAGGAGAACACTGAGTGAATGTTTATGTTGTTTTTGGGTCCAGTATCGAATATTTATGAAGACGTGTATACAAGTGACGGTTTAAAAGAAATGAATTTATAACAGCCACAGTCAGCTGCCTCACGAGTCACTTTAATCAAATTGATGCTCGTTTAATAAAATCGAATATACCTTATTTTGCAATGATTCTGCATCGCTATTCCGTATTAATTTAGTAAAAACCCAAAAATTAACTGCTTTCAAGATGTATTAAGAAAAAATTAATTAGAACATGTTTGCTGACATTAAATAGTAATTTATGAATTGATAAAAGTGATGTAACAGGCAAGCGACTGTACGGAGCCGTCGACCACTGTGTCACGAGTTCCAATCCGTGTTAAAATTTGCAATTTCTTATACAAAATAAAATATTAAACTTGTTTTATTGTTTTACATTACATACTGGAGGCCTAATCTCTTAAGCTGCGGAGCGGATTTACAGGATATTACTCCTTGGCATCATTGAAAATCGAGGGTCTGCGGACCCCGATGTTAATTAAAACCCCAGGCCTGAAAATCGTTACGTACGAGTATAATATTTCGTGTTTATTTCAACTTCTATAACTCTAAACATAAACTGGTATTTTGGGGCTCGGTTTAGTAGCGATTTATCTACAGAGGGTTTTACTACTGCACTGCATGGCTGTTTAACTGAAATACAAATAACCTTATTCTTGGATTTTACTGATTAATCCGCATAAGATTAAGAAATCGGAAAAAAACTGCCACAAACAAAACAAACATTAATTTGTACAAGCGCTACCAAGGATATCGCATCGTGCCCGGAGGCAAATGTAAATCGCTGAATAGGTCAGGATTCGTTAGCGCCACTATTGCCTGCACTGCGGATAACCATCTTAAGTGGCACTATATAAATTTCTAATTACAATGCAGCCCTGTTCATTGGCACCGTAGATGGCCCACATTGTGCTAATGGTCTCGGCTAGTGACCAGATGGGCCCAACGAAAATCACTCAAGAAATATATTCGTAATTATAAGTGCACATTTATTCAGTGGCGCTTAAACTCAAAGGTGCTCACCGCCAGACAGCATAAGTCCACGATGGAATAGGATGATCTTCAAACACTGGCGAAATTCTAACGAGAGGCCTATATTTTGCGGTGTTGAGAAATTTCTGTGACGTACAGTAAGTCGTACAAAACAATCCTCTTCCACAGATCCTATCCCGACACCCCTTCTTCCTCTCATCTGCCTCTGCTCTCCAACCCGAAACATCACCCACAGTAGCTGCCACGCTGTCTCTGCCTGACTCTTGGATCTTGACCCGGAACCGAACCCTTTTGACTATCGATTTTGTTTTGACTGAGCGCCTGTGAATAAGCTGGTCCCCGCGGCGCGGCTTTCGTTGGGCGCTGTAGAAATCTTGGAATTACGATTACATAAATGTACACATTTTTCTGCAGCCACCCCCATATGGCATCGACCGTGTTCATTTCAATAAATTTATCGGGTGAGATCCTTCACCACCGGTGCCCGTTTGAATGGTTGCCATGCCATTCAAAGCCATGTACGGATCGACCTAGCGCGATATTCAGATATCAAACTGAAAATAAGTCACGATCGGTATGTAAATCGGCATCCTCCTGCAGAGGCGCCTTGACGAACAAATATGTGGGTTCTTTGACCTGGCGCATTTAGACCTGGTTTCTCCAAAGGATTACGATTTTGATAACGATTTTAATTGAAGCTACTATAAGTTCGTTATTACTGTCTGAGTGCCTGACTCCTGGATCTTGACCCTTTTGCCTATCGATTTTGTTTTGACTGAGCGCCTGTGAATAAGCTGGTTCCCCCGACTTAGCTTTTGTTGAGCGCTGTAGAAATCTCGAGATTACGATTACGATTACAAAGTCTTCAGACTGGATTTATAATGGGCGTTTGAGAACATCTGAGTAAAAGCGCTACAAGAATGAGGCATAAGTTTCATTAGCAGAAACCAATGATATAAGAAGTATAACCTCCATGGCAGAAACAGTCGCCATCTTTTAATATTTAAAGAGTGGCGTGGATGTACGAGTTATAGCATTACATATTAAGCATAAAATGTCTTCGTTTCGAAAAATATCAAAATCTGTGCAGAGGACATACAAAGAACGGAGTCAGGTAAAACCGATCAATACTCGTAAAATAGGTCCTACTAAATTGTTCACAATTATTTACTAATGAACAGTATCACCCGACAGGGAAACAATAAGTAAGTAAGTAAGCTAATATTTATAGCGCGCTTAAACAAAACTATTCTTGCACGAAAGCGCGTGACATAAACTAAGTTAATCGTAATAAAGTCTAAATAAATGAGTTTTAAGTGCAGCTTTAAATGCGACTATCGTAGGTGAAGTTTTTTTCGAAGATTTCTGTATCCTGTACTATTTTGCAATCGCGGTGGTTGTATTTTAAACTAAACTTACATTTGTATTTTTTATATAAATCTAGTTTAAAATGTGTTGATGTTTAGCCTAAGGCACGTGAACATCTCGGACTCCTAGAAAAGAAGAAAGATTACAAACTTCGTGCAGAGTAAGTACATAAGTGAACTCGTTATTTGTACTAAAGCTGTGTAGAACTGTCACTTGTTTTTTATTTCTTAATAGTATATCATAACCTAATCAAGTGCTTCTAAAGCGCTATTGTATAATGCATAAGGTCGTTTCAAGTAGAACCATAGTAAAATAGGACAATGCTTTGAAAGAGCTTGGATAATATTCATTTAATGGCCGCTTGGGTCGCCCTGTTTGTAAACAATATGGCCACCTTAGATTGTGAGAGAAAGTATTTAGAGTGCTGTATGCTACCGACAGGACTGTCAAACACATTTGTAAGTAATCAGTAAGTAACAGAGGAACAAAAATAAAAGAACCTGTGCATTGTCCATTCCTCGTCACTCGGTGGTGCAGTACTCAATATATCTTCAACATATACAATAACTGTTAATGGCATGGTACAAATTAAGCATAAGTATTACAGCGAGGTTTCAAAAGCAGAGCTAAAAGGAAGTGGAACAACCTTACCACCTTAGTTTGCCAATCAAGAGGTTGGCAATTTGAAGTTTCTTTCAGAAGTTAATTTTATGACTGAAATTAGCACAGAACACATTTAAAATGTTTTTTGTTTTTTCTTGTTCATTTTTAGAGATCACCACAAGAAAGCAAATGCGTTGAAGGCACTTAGAATAAAGGCACAAAATAGAAACAAAGATGAATTCTATTTTGGAATGGTTAATTCCAAAATGATGGTATGTAGCTCTCTCTACTTGCCTAAAATTTGTGAGTGTGTTTATTTATAAAACTTCAAGCCAGATTGTGTACAGAACAAAATCCCAGACTTGCATATTAATCAGTAGCATACTTCACCATTCTGGTCTTAATCTTCTATTTATTTTCTAACTTGGGCAATTAATAAAGTTTTAGCTAATCAGAAATTGTTTTCTAACATATGACAATATTTTAGTAAATTTGTTTGTTCAGTGAAAATTTGCTCTGAAAATTTTGAAATTGCTTAACAATGACGTCAGCCCTGTGAGGTTACATATGTAGGGCAGATCACCTTAAAAGCATAGTTTAATTGCCCCTCCCAATATGGTTTATCTCCAAATCTTCAGGTTTTGCTGATCTAAAACCTTAGCCTGTCTGGTGAAATTACAACTGATGCTTGCTTTTGGATAAAATATAAAATGCTTGAAACAGAGTGCATATCATCGATTATTGTAGCCAAAACACATATGCTAAAACATTAAATAACATGATACAAAAGATTAGGCTTAGACAGATATGTCAAATGTGATAACATAAAAAACACATAACGACAAAATAAAAAATAGATAAAAGGTCTTTTCAGTTAAGCACCTCACTTTGATGGCAGGCCTTAATTCACAGGTGCTGGGTCTCGGATCTGTTGGGTTTGGCTGAATGTAACTTAACCACTGGTTGGAAGTGATCAAATAAGAAAGGACATCTAATATAAGTGTATTGTATCCATATAGAATGGCTAAATTTCAATATAAGTTTAAGTAAATAACAATGATTGTGGGGACTATGATAGTTTAAAACAACTGGTCTTTGTCTGAAATGACTTCTAACCATAACACTGCTTTGTATCTGGAAAGATTTTTTTCGAGAGGTGACGGCCTGAATTTTAATTTAAGTTTAGGTGAGCAACAGTTTTTTGCAGTTCATTATAGTTTAAAACAACTATTACAATGTTGCAATTTCTCATAAAAATCAGGAAAGGTAAAGTAGTCATATAAAGTAAACAAGTTTATAAAAATCTTGGAAACTAAACAATGATGGTCAAGATGCATTGCCGTACCTGGGTTCTCTTAGAAACATCTGACTCCGCTGGTGCTTGATATATGTGTCCTGTGTAGGTATTTCTTAAAATTTGTTTTAGGATGGCATTCATCATAACAAAGACATGACACCAGTTTACACAGATGAGCAGCTGAAAATGTTTGAAAGTCAGGATTTACGATACGTTCGCTACAAACTCAGCCTTGAACGTACGGTTGGTATATCTTAGAAGTCTTTCACACGTATGAACATATAAACTTTCATACACAAGTTCAGTTTTTCCGATATTTTGATGTCTAGAGGCTAAGTTAATCAACATTTGGCATACCTTTGCATGCACTGCAGCCAAATCAGACATTGCAGTAAAATGATGTCCTAGTAACAGTGTACTTAATAATTGGGCGACCTTGTTGTGTGACTGAATGTAAATGATCTTTGGCAACTGTGATCAAATTTAAGCATCTTGAGTTGAGTTTAAATCTCTCAGGCCTCTCTGGGTTTTTATAAGGGACTGCTATTCTCTTTCTTAAATCAACAACTTGCTTACCCTCAGTCACCCAGACTTCTAGTGTTCCTGATTCATCAAATTTTGACTAGTCCAACAAGTTCTGAATTTGTACTAAAAAATATAAAAGCAAAAAATTTTTACTTAAGGTTTCACTTGAAGCAATTATCGAATCATGCCCTTGGCTCTTTGATGATGGCACTATAGATGTTGTTGAATTAGATTAGATAATAGTGTAAAATAATATCTGCACAGAGATTTATTCCATAGCAAGGTTTTGCTGCATTTACTTTATGAATTTTTTATGCTGTTCTCATCCTGCAGAAAATTGAGAAGCTGAAGTCTCGTCTTCACATGATCGACTGCGCGGAGAAGCCCAAAGGAACGCATCTTGTTTTTGTAGAATCAAAGAAGGAAGGTCGGAATTTTGGTCTATGTTGCCTTATCTCATGTGACGCAATAATTCTATCGCTGTGTCTCTTCTGTCACTTATATTTACATATAAAATAAACTATTTTTATAATTATGAACCATTTGTAGTACTTAAGTAAGTAGTCTTTATAAACTATTTTTCTAATTATGTATGATTTGTAGTACTTAAGTAAGTAAGTAGTCTATATAAACTTTTTTATAATTATGTATCATTTGTAGTACTTAAGTAAGCAGTCTTATACTTAAGATTTTTTTCAGTTGCTTACCCACCATAGCCTGACTTCTGATTTTCCTTTCCTATTGGATTCGATTAGACTTAAATAACAATTTTTTACTCTGTCCGTTGATGGTGTATGCTTGATAACGGTGGTTTAGAAGTCATGTGTTGGTGAGTCATAGCAGTTAAAGACACATGTTCTATCCCAGATGATTTTATATTGCTTGTGCTATCGGGATTTTAATAGTTATAATTGGTGTTTAGTGGAGGAGTTTGATGCAGCCAAGTATTTCAATACACACCCTGACCTTGTTGATTCTCCGTTTGGAAGGCTAACTGTGGACCAGCTCCGTGAGAAGGATCTTGGGAAAGACGTTGATGACAGAACACTTGCGGTAAAACATCTTTAATTGCTATTCCCTTAACCTTATGAGGGTGTTTTTATTATTCCTTTACCCCTAGGTATACATGATACCTCTAGATTTAAAAAAATTAGTGCACTTTTAATTTATTTTATTAAAATAATTTTATTATTTTTACCTTATTGTTGAGGATTGTAGAATGGGTTGAAAAGCATTGTCTGGAGCATTATTTGAAGAGGATTTGGGGTTATGGCGTTTGATAATTGCAATGACAGCCACAATGACATCATTCACATTCTTTCGTTGGCTTACTGTGATTGATGGATGTATAGTATGTCATTTATAATCTGAAGACCCCTGCAGTCCTGGTATATGTAACAAGTCATCACTCAGTGTTTCAAATCAGCTTATCATAGTGGCTTTTTTAAAACCATTTTTAGACAGACCAGGAGGACAGTGTGGTTAAACCAAGTGCAAATGAGCTTTTGAAGTCATTAGGTTGGGTTAGACAAAATTTCTGTCTTTGTTGTGTTAACTCACACCTGTGCCATTAATTGCTTCCAGGAGATTCATTTGGAACGCACGAAGCTCTATGAGCAGCTGAAAAAGCGAATCCAAAGAGAGCAGGAGTTGGAGATAATTGAACAGAAGATGATTGTGAAGTCAGCGCTAATGGTGAGTCAGTTTGCTTAGCAGTTTGTGAATAATGATAATAATCATGTTAGCAAAAAAACTGGAACCATCCAATTTTTTCTTGGAATATTATGCATTTGCTGTCTTTATGCTGCCTCTCTCCTCTAAAATCCAGGACTGTCTCGTGAAATCAACATAGATCATTTTGAACCATGCATCACCTCGGAGGCTGTCATTTTCAGAACAATTAAAATTTGACTCGACCATACATTTAGGCATGAAATTTGAAAAATAGAAAACTGAGCCATTTCCATGCAAACATCTTCTTTTTCACATTCTGTTGACCTTTGGACATTCTATGAATTGTTTTTCAGGATAAAAAGGCAAAGAAGAAGAAAGTTGCTGATGAGACCAAAACTTCTGCAGCCGTCTATCGTTGGGTGTCCGAGCGAAAGAGATGAACAGAGAAGGAATGACTGCTGCTTTAGGAAATAATTGTTTAAGGAGGGAAAATGGAATGGAATGCATAGACATTTTCATTCACCAGAAACTCATTATTTATGCTGTCTTTGGAAGCCATGTCAAAGGTCATTTTATAAGGTTGGGTTAGAATTAGGTCATGTTGTAACGAGGTCGTGTTAGAATTAGGTCATAATGAGGATTTATAATGGGATCGTGTTAGGATAAGGTCATGCTATAATGAGGTTGTGGTGTAATGAGGTCATGTTATAGTGAGGTTGGGTTAATATGAAGTCGTGTTATGATGAGCTGAACCAAGTGTGGGACTGATATCCTTGAACATGTTATGTAACAATTTGTTTTATAAAAAAACACGTAATAATGAGTCTGCATTGTATTAGACATTTGCTATTCGTTCGTGTTATAAATGATGTATGTTGGCTTTGAGTATTAATTAAATTACTTCTGAGTTCTTTTCTGTCCATTGGAGTCGTCTGTAAAGGATGTCTGCAAAAAATTACATACTTTGGACCACTTCCTCCCCTTTTTTCTGCATATGATGTTACTCTCTTCATCCCCTGTGCAGACATTCGCATTCCTTTGGAGTACTAAATCCTAGATTAGGCTACCGTGTTGATCGGGCAGGGCTCACTGTGCTGTGGGGTGGGGTACTTTGATACGAAACTAAAACAAATGTACGTGTACATGTTTTTCTATGGCAATCGTATGGCCTCGACCCTGCTAATTTTTCAGTGAATTGATCAGGTGAGATCCTTCACCACTGCTGCTTGTTTGAATGGGCGACATGCCATTTAAGGTCCCTGTGTATGGACCGTGCTAATCCGAGTCTGAACGCTCTCAGAAACAGGACATGTGCTTTGTAAAACATCCATGAAATATTGCACACAAGTTGATTAAGGCATGTGGATTATACACTGATTTCAGAAGCAAAGGTCTATGATAGAAACCGTTTGTAGTTGTTTTCGCTAGGGGCGCCACTGGTAATCGATTTCTACCAATCGTTTACAAGATGAAGATCCCATGACTCAATCACCACGGTGGAATTTGAAGTCAATCAGGACATCCACAAAATGAGCTACTTTGGACCGCTGCCATAATCTTTCCATATTTGGCATTGCACCCTTCCCTTTATGGAGTTCCGCTTTTATTAGAGGCAGGTTTATGAATAATGTTCGAGTGTGAAGATGTGAGTAGGCCTAATCGTAATCGTAAACTCGATATTTCTACAGCGCGCAAAGAAAGCTAATTCGCGGGAACCAGCTTATTCACAAGCGCTTAGTCAAAACAAAATCGATAGGCAGAAAGGGTTCGGTTTCAGATCAAGAGTCAGACGGCTATTGTGGATGGTGTGTGGAATTGTACCGAAAGTGAGAAAAGAGGAAGAATCAGGATAGGATTTGTTGCAGAGGAGTGTTTTCAGTTTTGAGTGAAAGACCAGCGCAGAAATTGCAAGAGGTGAAATGTTGGTGAGTTAGATAATTGTCGTAACCTATTAGCGCGCAACAAAAGCCAGCCATTCTCAAACGACAATGCATGCAAAATAGTAAAAAACAAGCTCAGTATGTGACACTAAAAGGAATTATCAACCGTTGCAACGATTTAATAGCTTGAAAACGCCAATATAACAGTGCGAGTGAAACAAACATTAGGCCTACTTGTGTGTATACATATGTATATGTATAGGTTTTTATATAGCGACCGTATGCCCTCAACCCTGCTAATTTTGCAATGAATTGATGGGGTGTGATCCTTTACCACCGCTGCCCGTTTGAATGGGCGTCACGCCATTTAAGGTCCCCGTACACGGACCGTACTAGCCCGAGATTTAAATCTGTTGAATGAGCCACGATCTGGACGCGAACCGAGACCCTCACGCGTAGAGGCTCCTTGTTGTAGGCCCAAACATTTACTGATGTAGCTAACTAGGCCAGTCGCGTTGTCAACAATACCATTAAACTTCTTATAGAGGCCCGGGCTAATTTGTACAAGTCGTTTTACTCCGGAGACAGTTGGAAGTAGACGTTTAAAAGAGGCCGGCGTTTATTTGTATGGCTTACATTTCTTTATTTGGCTTTTCCATTTCTATCTTCCCACTTCTCTCAGCTTAAACACAGCCCACCCTCCCTAACAGCTCCTCTCTCTGTCTCTTTCTTTCTCTCTGTCTCTGTCTCTCTATCTCTGTCTCTGTCTCTCTCTTTCTCTCTCTCTACTCTCTCTCGTCTTCTGGGAACCGGACTTGGTTCTTGACATAGCATCTTCGGGCAAACCCCACTGACTTGACGCAGCGCTCGTGAATAAACTAAGCTGGTGCCCTTCGCTTAGCTTTTAAGTAGCGCTTTAGAAATTTCGAGCTTATCCTTACGATTTTCGCTGCTATGCCACACGGTAGCCTCAAATTTTATATTAATTAATATCATATTTGTTTCTGTTTACCAAGAAAACCACTGAAACACGGCTGTGAGTCTCAGTATCTTCACCGGCATACCTGCTCTGAAACGAGACCATGGTTTTTCTTCGGCCTTGGCTCTGCTACGGAGCTATATAAATTGTATTATTGTTATTATTATTATTATTATTATTACTATTATTTATTTATTTGTACAAATTGCTTTAACACCACAATGACTATGGAAGACCAGCCTTTTATTAGGATCCGGAGCATAAAAGAAGTTTACAGAGACCAGACAATGGGGGATTTTTGTGCATCGGTGCTTGACAAGACCAAAAAGGTTGAGAACCAGGGCCTACATTGTGAATGAATATCCAGTGTAATGAGTCATTTATTTAGCGCTAGAGGAAAGGGTTGGTCTAGGGGCAATCAGAGCATCCCTCGATTTGATTTCAGAATTAAACACAGCCCACTCTAATAGTTTCTCTCTCTCTCTCTCTCTCTCTCTCTCTCTCTCTCTTCTCTTTCTCTCTCTGTCGCTGTGTTTCTCTCTCCCCCTCTGTCTGTATGTCTCTCTGTCTCTCCCTCTGTCTGTCTGTCTGTCTGTCTCTCGTCTTCTGGCAACCGGACTTGGTTCTTGACATGGCATCTTCGGATAGACCCCACTCACTTGACGCAGCGCCATTGAGTTTTGAGTTTCCCCAGTAATTGTTGAAGTAATCGTAATAGAAATCTCAAGATTTCTACCGCGTCAGAAGAATTCTAATCCACGAGAAGTGGCTTATTCACAGGCGCTCAGTCAAAATGAACGGACGGGTGTCGACAGGTTCGGTTCCAGGTCAGGATCCAATGAGTACACCGATCGTACACTGTCGGTGGAAAGTCTAGGCGACGAGGAAGAGAACTGACCCTCGCCCTCATATGCCGAGGCTGAGAAAAATCCCTCTGCCCTGGGGTTAGTTTAGGAACTGATCTTTCTCTTGTTCTTCGTGTTCTAGTTTATCGTCATAATCGTCGTCGTCGTCCTCCTCCTTTTGCTCTGCTCTTTTTTCTCTACCTATCTCTTCTTCTTCCTCATTCTCCCATTCCTTCTCTTCCTTATCCTTCTCGTACTCCTCATTCTCCTCCACCTTCTCCTCCTCCTCTTCTGCTCTTCTGCCTCCTCTTCTCCTTGACCTCCTCTTAATCGTCCTCTTCCTCGTCCTCCTTCTTCTCCTCCTCGCGCATTTTTTCCTGCTCCTCTTCCTCTTCTTCTTCCTCTTCCTTCTCCTCCTCTCACTTCTCTTCCTCCTGCTCCTTCTATTTCTCTTTCTCTCCGCCTCCTATTCTCCCTCCCATCCTTCTTTTCCTCCACAGTCCAAAGTACTACTGGTACAGGAGTCCATGGCAATTCGATCATTGCGGAACACCGGGCTTGACGTATCGGCGTCGAGAGGCTTGGTTGACCCGATCGGTTGGGTGTGTATTGAAAGGACCAGTCTATAGATTTGTGTCACAGTTCAGTTGGCGAAAATAAAGGCCAGCTGAAAAGGGTAAAGTTCAGTGTAACTGTTGAAGTATTTTGTTATTTTAGAGATGCCATTGTATAAGGTTGAGTGGAGATGCGGTGCTGCCTGGTTTTTATTACTAGACAGGTCAGTAGAATGCACCTGGACCTACTTATTCAGGCGCATCTTATATTCTCCCCCCTGCTCCATCCGTGTGCCTGTGTGTGTGTCTGTGTGTGTTTCTGTAAGTGTTTCTGTGTGGGTCCGTCTGTCTTTCTGTCTGTCTTTACTTATTCAGCCGCATCTGTTATTCTCGTCCCTGCTCCATCTGTCTGTCTGTGTGTCTGTCTGTGTGTCTCTCTGCCGTTACTTATTCAGGCGCATCTGTTGTTCTCATCCTTCATCCATCTGTCTGCTTTCTGAGTCTGTCTGTCTGCCTTTCTGTCTGTCTGTCTACCTTTCTGTGTACCTTTCTGTGTACCTGCCTGCCTGTCTGCCTTTCTGTCTGTCTGTTTGTCTGTCTGCCTGTCTGTTTTTTCTTGCCCATCTATTTGTATATCTCTAAGATATTCTATTCTCAACATTTAAAAACTTTCATCTCCTCAGGTGTCAAATGTTTTACTTCCATCTATCAGTAGCAATTAAAACATGAGAAGTGCACTGAAAAATGCTGTGATTCATCGATTCTTTAAAGAATTCCATTTATTATTTTAAATATTTTTAATATTTTCAAGATTTTTCTTGAGTTGTTCAGACCTCGTGATTCAACCGTAACCAGTGTCGAGTCAGGGTTTGAATTTTGCTGAAAAAGGCGCTATACAAATTTCATTATTACAATACGGTGCGACATACTAGAATGCAAAACAAGGCAGTGCAAAGTAATTCAGTGCAGCATAATACAATGAAATAAAATACAAAAATAATGCAATAAAATACAGAAACAATGCAATACACTACCATGTGAATCTGATGGATCATTCCGAACTCGCCACTGAAGCCCAACCTTCGACACTCATTTATGACAGCGTGTTTACCCTTCTCAGTCCGTCTTGTTGTCTCTGTCTGTCTGTGTCTGTCTGTTTCTGCCAGAGCTTGCCTGTGTGTGTGTGTGTGTGCGTCTGTCTCTCGCAAGTACTATGTTCAGTACATCATGCTCTGCCCTTTCTGTGTGTTCTGTGAGTTTTTTCTGTCTGTGTGTATGTCTGTATGTCTTGTCTGCGTGTCTCTGTTTGTCTGTGTTTGTCTGTTTCTGCCAGTGCTTGCCTGTGTGTGTGTCTGTCTGTCTCTCTTAAGTACTATGTACAGCACATCGTGCTCTGCCCTTTCTGTGTGTTCTGTGAGTTTTTTCTGTCTGTGTGTATGTCTGTATATCTTGTCTGCGTGTCTGTCTGTATGTCTCTGTTTGTCTGTGTTTGTCTGTTTCTGCCAGTGCTAGCCTGTGTGTGTGTGTCTGTGTTTCTCTTAAGTACTATGTTCAGTACATCGTGCTCTGCCCTTTCTGTGTGTTCTGTGAGTTTTTTCTGTCTGTGTGTATGTCTGTATGTCTTTATCTGCGTGTCTGTCTGTATGTCTCTGTCTGTCTGTGTTTGTCTGTTTCTGCCAGTGCTTGCCTGTGTGCGTGTGTGTGTCTGTCTGTCTTAAGTACTATGTTCAGTACATCATGTTCTGCCCTTTCTGTGTGTTCTGTGAGTTTTTTCTGTCTGTGTGTATGTCTGTATGTCTTTGTCTGCGTGTCTGTCTGTCTGTGTGTCAGTCTGTGTGTCAGTCTGTGTGTCTGCCTGCCTGCCACTGTCTGTCTCCCGCTTTATAAACAGGCACACGACCTCCAACGATAAATGCTTCATGCATTGAGACAAAAACGACGCAGTGTAAGCCAAAAGCGAGATTCCATCAGATAACCGAAGCGACACAAGAAACGCAACACAGACCACAGCACATAAACAGACACGTCTTGTCACGACTCACAGCATGACGCGATTCAGTTCAGTGGCTTACAATGAAATCAACACTACACAATAAGATTCAATCTACGTATGCAAATATGGCGCCTCGAATTGTAAACGTTGGCTTGGCTGTTTGCTGCGAAGTCGATAAACATTTCAGCGAAGCTTTGTGACGAACGTTTACGATCGCTTCCGAGCATTGAACAGTTCTTTGAAAGCACTGTTAAACGTTTAAGGAAGTTAAGTTGTTGGATTACAAACTTAGCGAGACACCGACAGACCATCATAACACAACTATTGACTGATCGATGCCTCAACAAACATACACACACAAACATACACACGCAAACATACACACACATATGGGGGCATGCATTGACCGTACACTCTCTTTAAAACGATTCTAACACTATGCCTTATAAAAATCCTTTGTGCTTTATTCGTTTTACAACGGTTCACAAAAATTTATCAGAGAATTTTAACTTACACTAGTAATTCATAAATAATCATAATCATTTACAGAGTTAAATAATCATAAATCAAGCAAACATTGTGAATATGTAATCTATTTCATCATCTAATCTAATCTAATCTAAAGACTTCTATAGCGCCGTTAACATAATTCCCAAGGCATCAGTCGGTGATCCCGTAAAGTTAAAATCGCAGTTAAAAATCATAAAGCTTTAGGGAAGCCGGGTCTAATACACGAACACCGGGACTTTTATTGACTTCGTGTTATACACCTTTACAGTATAGAAGACCGATATGTACAGAGAAACATTGAAATGCGCTATAAAATACCCTATTTCATTACATTACACCTCAGTCACATTTAAATTTACAACAGTAAACTCGTGGTCCATTTAATACAATTAGGAAAGGCGACATGCAACGCTGTTGCCAACTCGCTAATAATACGAGAACAAAGGATTGTAGTTAACAAGGATCAACATAGGATCTTCCACAGAAGGGACAATTTTTGCAGAACTAGCGCGGGATAAGTTAGTTACGGTTAGTTAGCGTTTAATTTTTCCTAACGAAAGCGAGATTTCTGTAGAAGTCGTCGTCAAACGGAACTGGACAATCTTCCTTGTGGCGAATCCAGGCTTCGAGGCAGTCGAGGCCGAGGGGTTCGAAGTCTTCGTGGAACTTGTTGGCGAAGAACTCCCTTCGCTGGACGAGCACCGGAAGATCTCCCACCCCGAAGACGCAGACGTTGTGGACCATTTTCCCCCGGCAGCTGCGGTGGTCCCAGTCAGCGTACACCCCCAACCACGTCTTGTTGTTCGGGTAACCTGTATATTGTTTAAGCACTGTAACGCCTGGTGACTTTACAAACACGCCCACACACACACGCACGCACACGCACACACGCAGGCATGCACGCACGCACACAAACATACACACAAACATACACACACAAACATACACACACAAAACACACACAAACATACACACACAAACATACACACACAAACACACACACAAACATACACACACATATGGGGGCATGCATTGACCGTACACTGTCAGTGGGAAGACCATGCGGCGAGGGAGAGAGCTGGCCACCCGCTTTCGTGTCCCAAGGCTAAGAGAATGAAATCGCTAACGCTTCCTATACGCATTGATGCCTCTAGCTTAAGCGACTGCTCTTATATCTCCTATATATACATGTATATGCATATATATATGTACATATGTATATAGTGCATCTGTCATATGTACACTACTAATCGACTGGATGTAAAAAATAGAATTTGTGCCTTGTGCTATACATACATACATACATACATACATACATACATACATACATACAAACATATATACATACATACATACATATACATATACATTAAGACCACAAATATGTATAGACATTAAGACCTTATATATATATATACATATATATATATCGCACAAGTCAGACAGACAACACAGTAAGAAGAAATCACAAAAACACAAAAGATAAATTAATTACAGAACCAAAATGAAACTCAAACTGTCTCTCCACTACAGACGTTAAGTTCTTTTTGTGACATCCAGTCGAATAGCAGTGTACATCTGAATAATATGACAGACACGCTAAACCCATAAACTAAAACATAGTCTAGTTCCCATGATTAAACATCATTATACATTTTGTTGACCGACACACTTTCCGGTTTTCGTACAATTTAATACCACTTCAAATAGCATATAGGCATACATACAAAGCCATGTACGTAACTAAACGTAACGCAGTGGAGCATAAAAAGTAAATGTAACGTACGGTACTGGAACACGGTGGAACGCAGTGGAGCATAAAATGTAAAAGTAACGTACGGTACTGGAACACGGTGGAACGCAGTGGAGCATAAAATGTAAAAGTAACGTACGGTACTGGAACACGGTGGAACGCAGTGGAGCATAAAATGTAAAAGTAACGTACGGTACTGGAACACGGTGGAACGCAGTGGAGCATAAAATGTAAAAGTAACGTACGGTACTGGAACACGGTGGAACGCAGTGGAGCATAAAATGTAAAAGTAACGTACGGTACTGGAACACGGTGGAACGCAGTGGAGCATAAAATGTAAAAGTAACGTACGGTACTGGAACACGGTGGAACGCAGTGGAGCATAAAATGTAAAAGTAACGTACGGTACTGGAACACGGTGGAACGCAGTGGAGCATAAAATGTAAAAGTAATATATGGTACTGGAACACAGTGGAACGCGATCCATTTTGCTGGATTGCGGTTGACTGTAATGTATCCGTTATGGATGTACTGAGCCTTTTTTAAGAATCTTCTAGAGGTTCTGGAACGTGGCAAAATATACGAGAGTTAAAAAGCAGATCTCAAGAGATGAGTCGTGTGTTGTTCACCTGCAAATCCTCCAGGTGAGGATTAGAATATCAGGTCTTTTGAAAAGCTCACACTGTTTCTTACCTAAAAATCCTCCAGGCGAGGATTAGAATATCAGGTCTTTTGAAAAGCTCACACTGTTTCTTACCTAAAAATCCTCCAGGCGAGGATTAGAATATCAGGTCTTTTGAAAAGCTCACACTGCTTCTTACCTAAAAATCCTCCAGGTGAGGATTAGAATATCAGGTCTTTTGAAAAGCTCACACTGTTTCTTACCTGAAAATCCTCCAGGTGTGTACAGGTGGGGACTGGAATATTATGTCTTAAGATAACCTCAAGCTGTGTGGTTGATTCAGGTTTTTTATGCTTGGCATGTTAATCGCTTAATATTCGTTCATTTAATCTGTCACTCACCTAAAATTTTCAAGGTGAGTGCAGGTGAAGATTGGAATATTAGCTTTTAAGATATGATCACACTATTTCTTACCTGAATATCCTCCAGGTGTGCGCAGGTGAGGATTGGAATAGGTGTGATGAAGCGTTGCCCAGTAGTGTTCGTCGGGACTAAAGGTCTTTCTGGACCAGTTCAAGAGGTCAGTTGCTCTGTTGTCCCTCAGGATGAAGTCCACAAACCCTCGGCTGAAAACACCATAGGCGCTGCCGCGAACAATGTCAAGGTCATGGGGAGGTCGAGGGTAGGCCTTTCCAGTTCTGGCGACTTCGTTGAACTTCGTGTCCTCTCGCCACTCCCTCATGAACCGCACTTTGATCACCCCCTTTCCATGAATACCCTCGATGTCATTCGCCCCGTTGTAAATCTTCAGTATCCGCACCATTTCCTCGACCGTCCTTAGCGGATACGCTTGAGCGGCTGTGTTGATGAGGTACCTCCAGCGAACCTTGCTGTCGAAGTTGTCACGCATGCAGTTGATGTCCGCCTGAAGACGGCTGTATCCTGCATAGATGATCCTTTCCGATCTTGAAGCCAATTGCACGTTCTCGAAACACGACGCAATGGCGCGTATCGCGTCACGGAAGACTTGCGATGACTTTGCATCCACGTGGATACAGTAAACGTTTTGTGGACGGTAAATGGACCGTAACAATCGTTCCACCTGTTCGGCGTTCTCGTGCGCTAGAATGTTGAAGGCGATTGGAAAATTCGCCTCGTCATGGTTGACTGGTTTTAGGCGGTAGCCTCGCTTTCGCTTGAAATCAGGGCAGGCGGAAGTGACGCTGAGGAAACTGTCGTCCGAAAGTTGTCGACGAGGATGTTGCTTCATCAGCAAGCGCGCATGTCCGTAGAACAGGTCGTTTCCGCTTCCGGTTAGGAGAGAGCGACACGTGATCAGCTGACAAACCCCGTGCGACGAATTCGAGCAAATCTCGCGTCCGTAGTCGGTCAATCCGAGAAAATCTCGTGGACAGGTGGCGTTTATGATCTGTGACAGATCTCCGGATGTTGCATCTTCTTTTTTCGTTTGTGTCTTACGTTTGTTCAAAACCGGAAGTCGTTCAGCGGAAGTTAGGCGTCCGAGTTCTTGTTTTTGATCTTGACGTTTCAAAGTCTCTCCTTCGTCTATTAAATTGTAGACGAATTTGTCGGAGTTGTTGAACTGGAACAGAAGATTCATGGAAGTATAGAGGGAGACGACAAAAATCGCCAACAAAACGCGCCTTGCACCTTGGCGTTTGGTCTTCATGTTCCCTGAAAATTTAGCAGATCATCAAGATAGACTGCTAGGTTGCGACAGCCTATATAGTGCCAGGCTGTCAAATCTCTTCCACAAATCCTGTCCTGATTCTACCTCTTCTCTTTATCTCTCTTTCCGCTTCATTTCCAACCACATACACCGTAGCCGTCTGATTTTACGCCTGCCTGGCTCTTGAATCTTGACCTGGAACCGAAACCTTCCTGTCTATCGATTTTGTTTTGACTGAGCGTCTGTGAATAAGCTGGTTCCCGCGACTTAGCTTTCATTGGGCGCTGCAGAAATATCGAGTTTACGATTACGATTATGACTCAAATCTTCGCCAGGGCAGAAATTTGTTGCGAGATTTCGGCTCCACTTGCGCCCTCTAGTCAACTCAGCTATAATGAGTACACTTACCGTACACTGTCAGTGGGAAGGTCAAGCGGCGAGGTAGAGGGTTGGGCATCCGCCCTAATATGCCGAGGCTAAGAAAAATGTAGCCGCTAATAACTAATCCCAAATGTTGCCTCTTAAGGTTTAAGGGACTGTACTTCTTCTTTTTCTTAAAGTATCCCATATCCCATAAGTGAGACGTAGGAGAGGAGCTCATTTCCTTTTCTTGCCCTTTGACCCGGCATTGGACGAATCCCAAGGTCCTGGACAAGGGGCCAGTGCATCGCAGGACTTGCCGTTTACTTCCCAGCTTACTCCGCTACCAAATTATACTGATTGGTGACAGAGGCGCGGTGTGCGCAAACAACTCGCTCAGGGTCTTTACAGGGAGTCGAACCTCCAACCGTATGATCATTGACCAAACACGTTATCTTTTTCTCAAAACTATATTAAAATACACTTTTATTGATCCTGAGAATTAAGCTCTTTTAGAAATTCAGATAGACATGTTCCAGCGCCTTTGATAGGTAAAGGTTGCACGGTATGAATATTTTACAGGCATATCGTGCTTTTACGTGCATTGGAACGTCCTTCTGGAACAGTGTTCCGCTAAACACACAAACTGCTCCGCCACAGACAGCAAAAGAATATTTTTACAGGCATATCGTGCTTTTACGTGCATTGGAACGTTCTTCTGGAACAGTGTTCCGCTAAACACATAAACTGTTCCGCCACAGACAGCAAAAGAAACATCTTCAGTCCATCTTAAGTCGCACCTTTTTAGATCTGTCAGATAAGCTAAGACATACATGTTTAGTGCTTTTTCAGGTCGGAAGCACCTCTGTTGAGCTTATCCTCTAATAGGCGCTTTATAAATCTCATTTTACAATTACAATTAGCGCCCTTGCGAGGTTCCCAACAGGCGCCACATAAATAGCCGTATGCATACATTCATTCATGCATTCAGCTACATATGTACATTTTGAGCAATGAAAAAATTACAAAACAGTTAATAGCCTTATGAATATTCATGAGATTTTAAAAGAGCATTGTTAAATCAAATGCGATGTTTTTTGAAAACTCAGAGAGCGTGTTTTTAAAATTTGTTCTTTAATACAATACAATAAAATACAATGCTATGCAATACAATGCAATAATCGTATTTGTAATTATAAACTCAAAATTTCTGAAGCGTTACTTTAAAGCTAAGCCCAGGGCACCAGCTTATTCACGAGCGCTGCGACACGTCAGTGGGGTTGCCCAGAACTGCCATGTCAAGAACCAAGTCCGGTTGCCAGAAGACTAAGAGAGAAGGGGAGAGGAGCCGTTAGGGTGGGTCGTGTTTAAGCTGAAGGAAATGGGAATTATAACCAAATGAAACTCAACAGGGCAATTTAAAAGCCCCGCCCATCCATACGTGAAAGAACACAAAGCGATTGGACTGAACTTCACCTCATGTTTTGACAAACAGCTTTCATGTCCCATTCAAATGCAAAATCCGATCGAGACATATTTGCCTAATACGCAAGACATCGCTTTCCCAACATTTCTGACTGTAGCTGCGTTTTAAATGGCCTGAAACTAACGACTCGTTTGCATGACATTTCTATCTCTGAGAACCATACCCTGGGAAAACTTTCCAAAATTTTCTCATTAATCTGCGATCATATCGGATCCTTTGATCGCCGTGAGAAACAGTTTGGACAATATCAGTCAATCACTTCATTTCAATCAGTACTTCAGTCAACCAGTGCAATCGCTTGCTGCACGCAGAGTGAGCCACAACGCGTTTCACCGTTCACTGATAGGCTCTACATAAGTCTTGGTAAATTGCGCATGAGTTAATATTCACTGTTAACGCGAAAAGTTGCATACGTAGGAAAACGTACATGATGCGACTTATTGGGTATGACGCAGTAAGATACCATAGCTTGCAAAATATACTAAAATGAAGAAACGCTCTGGAAGACATAAGGACGGAAGCGAAAAGCATGGATAAAATGTTATATTCAACGTGGAAGTCTGATCCAGTGTGGAAGACGTTCCCTGTTAAATTACACCCTTTAATGAAAAGTATTCGGTCATTTAGGTCTAATCTAATCTAATCTAATATAATCTAATCTAATCACTTCTATAGCGCCGTTATCATAATCCCAAAGGATCAGTCGATGGTCGTTTCAAGTCAAAATCACAATCCAAAAATCTAAGTAAAACCGAGGTGAGGAGTCAGAATTCTTTAGACAGAATCAATCCCGATCCAAATTCTTATTTCATCAGATTCATAGTCTAATCTAATCACTTAAGCAAATTAATACAATTGAGCAACTGTTGCGAATATGATTCAATCAACAGTCTACATTTCCAACAATTTTTTAAAGTTAGTACAAGCTAAAACAGGAAAAAAGGAATCTCATACCTGTCAGCAGTAACAAAACAATAAAGAAAACATGGCTCAAGGCTCAGGCCGCTTCTTCACATCATGTACACCATACACCCGTTATAGCGCGATCATATATAACGCGAATTCGATTATAACGCGATCGCGACTCCCGATTTTCTCGACGAGAAACATTAATTTCAACCACAGTACGTGCTAGCGTTCAACTGTTCTCGCTGTAATATTGGACAACACAACTGGACAATAAATTTGCTGACATTTTCGGATGTTGTTACCAAGTGTTTTCATGTCCTCTGCCTTTTGTGAACGATAAAATACGCGCTAATAAATTTTCGTCTATGAATACGGGACCTGTGATGCATTGATGAGCTTTTCCAAGATTTTCAAAATATGTGTAGGCTATAGGCCCCACACCTAAACATGTTTGTACCATCCAATTCTGGACCATCCTCGCAGGCCAAACCTTACGGATGTAAGACACTAACGCGATTATAGGATCGCAATCTTCGTGTGCGTGAAGCTCATTCTGCTGATATTAAATCACTCGCTGTTTACGCCATTGTGGGCAACTCTTTATGACAGCCGCAGGCAAACACATTATCTTAGAATATGGCTCGCATTCTTAATAACAAATGAAAGCAATATTGGCCAAATAATTCGGCCTTTGTACAAACGTTTTCACTGCACAGAGAGCCGACCACATGCGGTTTCTATTCACCAGAACCAAGAGGTAGGTCTATACACTAAAACACAACGACTACTCATTTTGTATACGAAGTTTTTATAGCGTGGTAGAGGACCATAGTTCCGCGCTGAAACGGGTTATTGGTGTACTCGGCCAATCTACAAGTAGTGCTGCTATTGAAGCACGAGTCACTACTACGCAACCTGCACTTAATGGATATTCCCGTCTTCCGCACTTGTCTGCGCGTCTCTTACGTAGGCTGTTTCGGCAGAAGAACACTTAGACGTTAATGTAAATGATTTTCTATAGCGACCGTGTGGTCTCGACCATGCCCTTTGTGCATTGAAATGATTGAGTGAGATTCTTCTCATACAAACATACATACATACATACATACATACACACAAACATACACACATATATACATACAACGCTGCCCTTTTGAATGAGTGCAACGCCATTTAAGGTCCCCGGTACGGACCGTGCTAGCCCGATATTCAAATCCACAAGGTTTAATAGAGCGACGATATGGCCATACTTTGTAAAATTTAAATAAATTTACTGGATGAGATCCGTCAACACCGCTGCCCGTTTGAATGGGCAGAACGTCATTGAAGGTCACTGTGTGCGGACCGTAAGGTGGTTGTGTCCGATGGCCAGGAGCGTTCGATTGACGGAGAAACGAAGTTACCGGAAGTCTTGAACAACACGTGTCCGCAAGCGCAGTTTTGCTTCTGAACTATATCTATGGCGTGGCTGATCACGTGAACTGTCTGTCTGTCTGTCTGTGCAGGTCCTGTTAATACAAGTTGCGTCAGATACGGGTCATTTAGCTCAATATGTCGTTTAGCCCCGCAATGGTCCTATTGGTCCTAAGGCGCTCTATGTTGAGGATGCCGGTTCGGGCCTCATGGTGGCTCTATTTCAGTGATTTAAATTCGGGCTAGCACGGTCCGTACACGGAGACCTTAAATGGCGTGACACCCATTGAAACGTGCAGCGGTGGGGCAGGATCTCGCCCGATGAATTCATTGAAAAATGAGCAGGGACGAGGCCATATGGTCGCTATATAAATCCGTGCACATTTACAATTACAATTAATTCATTCGATCAACCTGCCACGCTTCGACTGGTGTAATTCCATCGCCGAAGTTCTCACTTATACCTGTTTACGTGGGAAACAGAATTGTAATTGTAATTGTAATTTTAGATTTATAAAGCGCTTCTTAGAGGATAAACTCAACAGAGGTACTTCCGACCCGAAAAAGTAAAATCACTGTTGAACAGTACAGTCTTCAGGCGCCTGCGGAACACTGAGAGGGGGAGAGAAAGGAGCTCAAGTCGCAATTCTCGAGGGAGACGATTCCAGCAAGTGGGACCAAAGCTTCTGGACTGGGCTGCAGCGGTACGCATGCGAGGGACAAACAGGAGATCCTGAGTGGCCGAGCGAGGGGTGCTACCGCCCGGCAACGAGGAGACCAAAGTGCAGAAGTCAATGAGGTAAAGGGGAGCAGAGCCAACAACACAATTACGCATGAGGGAGAGGATCTTAAAGTGGACACGCTGCTGGACGGGAAGCCAGTGAAGAGTGTCACTAATATAAGATGAGATGTGGCCATACTTTTGAATGCCCCCTATGAGACGAGCAGCAGAGTTGAGCACAGATTGTAGCTTAGCAGTGTTGGCAAGCAATAGCTCGGTAAAGGTGTCGTTCCCAAAGTCAACCCTGGTGCAAATGAGAGCATGGACCAGATTGGAGATAGCGTGAAAGGAAAGAGAACGGCGAATGGTGCGGAGATGATAAAAACAAGAGCGAGAGACGGCGTTAACATGAGCAGACAGGGAAAGCTCCTGATCCAGTACAACCCCGAGATCCCGGACCGTAGTAGGGAAGGAGATATCTGGAAATCTTTGGCATAAGGAGGAGAGATCGATCTTTGAAAGCTGCATGCGGCCATCAAGCCAGATGAACTGGGTCTTGTTACAGTTCAAGCAGAGGCGATTGGAGGACATCCATAGGTCAAGGACAGAGGTGGCATCAAGAATCCTCTTGACGAGGGCAGGGGCCGCCTCCGCCGGACCATGGGCATAAGCCTGGGTGTCGTCTGCATACTGAAGGACAGCAACAGTTAGTGGGAGGAGGGTCCGAGCTAGATCAGAGGAATATAAAATATAGAGGAGAGGAGAATGCGCTGGTTCCCCGTTGAGGAAAATAATACAGTTGAAGATTCTCCTCCTGGGGCGGGCTTATTGATCGGCAACACGCCGGCATACATCAGAAAGCTTTGTGCTACGGTCTCCAGTTATCATGGCGCTTTGCTACTCGCGGGGATATGCAGGTGCCGCTCTCCCACACATCAGCTCTAGCCCGTAAAACACGCTTGTTTAGATCAAAGTGAGGTACTCAGAGGCGCTATATTAAGTGTACTGATGTATACATCCATACATGATTAAATAAATAAATAAATTAATAAATTTAAAAAAATACATGCATACATGCATATATATATACATATATACATATGTACATACATACATACATACAGACGTACATACATACATACATGCATACATACATAAACACATAAATAATGTATATATATATATATATATATATATATATATATATATATATATATATATATATATATATTTACATTCGTTCATTCATTCATTCATGCATACATACATATATACATACATATATATATATATACATACATACATACATACATACATAGTAGGTAGGTATGTACGTAGGCTACATATGCAAACTCAACTTATTTTGTGAGGTCACGAATCTGCTTTCTGTTAGCAAATTCCAGTCTAAAGCTAAAACACTCAACCTTTCTTTATGATCAACTGCTGCCATCTGTCGAATATTATAAGAAACAATTTTCATTGAACGAACGATTTAAAGTTAAAAACTAGTATTTTTTTATAGATTGAACAAATCGTTAAATAACTTACTCACAGCTAAAACAGTTAATTTAATTAAAGTACAGCAAAATTGGTTTGCCCGATTATTTTAAACTCAGCACGTCGATAAAAATAAACGCATAAACCCTAAAAGTAACTACCAAAGATAAGAGAATTCGTGGTCTATAAATAATTTGGCTGCAAAAATAAATTGTTATTTGGTGTTTCTCTGTTTCAAAATGTATAGGCATTTATGTATGTATATATACTGTACATTCGATGAGCAACGCACATCGTCTTTGTCACGGAGGCGTCGTTAAATAAAACTATGATTGATTGAATTGCAACAGTATGATGACTGTCGTTGACAGGTTTTTCGCGTTTTTCTGTGACTGACCTTGATCAGTAAAAATCAACAAATTTAAAGAATAATTGTATAAAGATGGTTTTAAAAGTCTTATGAAGAACGCTTTTGCAATGAAACTCCTGACTCAACTCTTAATACCAAATTAACGGCAATATAACTTGTCCAGTCCACGCGATAATATATACCGGCGCTATATCAATTCAAGTCGGTTTAACCGGGTTGTCGAGGTCAGTTTAGGTAGCACGTCAGAATCAGGGAAGTGTCAGGCCGGGGGGTGGCAGAATGGTGTCAAGATGGGAAAGTGATTTTCGTGGGATGGTCCTGAATTGATGGTACAAACATATTCAAGTATGGAACGTACAGTCAACACATATTTTGGTTAAACGCTTCTTTAGAAACACTCGGGGATAATGATCCTGAGATCGAAATATCTTTCGGCTTTTCCAAAAATGGAAAAACGTATATTAACGAAGGATTATGGAAAAAATGAAAAACCTATTTTGGTCAAAGAAGATTCTGCCGCTACCTATCGAATAAATACTAAATATTTACTTTCCTTAAGGGGCTGAGAAAAGTCTAGCAAAATCCGCTCGTGAATTAACAGTGGCACTCAAGTGTTGACTTTGTGCGTTGCTTAAAAATCAAATCAAGTTCGTCATGAAAGTAAATTTAAATTGCTGTTTGAAAATCAAATGAGTTACGCAGTAATAGTAGCATTATTGAGTGTTTTGCGAAATTTCTTTTGCCATTAAGGCAATTGACATCATCCCACCTTATCTGTCGAATTAGCCCAGGATATTTGCGTTTAAACGAAAATGTAATTTATATAATGTTGAAAAATGCGACTTAAAGGTGTCTAAACTACACTTTAAGTTATTTAAGTTTTTAACTACATCTATGTTACTGCCAAGGCTGCTAACGCTTATCTTACGTTACAATGATTTATAATTTGACAGATAAAGCAGCGTGAAGCCCGTTTCATAGTAGGATGAGGACTTTTGATTTGAAAGGTGTCTTGTTGTATTACTGTGTTTGAGCATTCGTCTTTGGAAGCAATATCCTAGGAGATTCAATAAAGCCTCGTAGGCAATTTTTTTGACTATTGAAGGACTTTTAATTGAATCCTAGGCATCCGTACACCTTAAATATTTTTTGCATCGACCTATTACACATACTGATGAGGCATGCTTGCGATTTTTCGTGTAAGGGTTTTTCGTAAGTATCGCAACCTAAAAATTTAAACCATTCTTTTTGAAAGCAGTTTTCTGTTGTTAGGTCGGAAGTACCTCTAAGACGTTTCTCCTAAAGAACGCTACAAAAGATTGCGATGACAATTACAATCCCGCACTTGGCTGTATGTATTTGTACTGTGAAGATAGGGTAAGATGGACGTGAACCACCCTGGCGGGCAGTAGAAAGTGTTTAGACACCTTTAAATCGCTTTCTCCAACGTTAGAAAGTCCTCGTTTTCGTTAAATAGAGTAACTCCGCCATTACCTTGTGCAATAAGCTGTTGTAATACTAATAGGGTAACAAATCGTTTACTAAGAATGGAAGAGGTAAAGCAGCGACAAGATATCGTAAAACATTGGGAACTATTAATTTGTGGCTATTGGAATATTTTGGTCGAGTATGTCAGGAAACGTCAACCGCTCTGACAGCTGTAAGATGTCGCTAAACACTCGATACTTCTAAGGTCAGACAATACGGCAGTTTACGCATGTAGAGGTCGAGTCAGCTGTGGTAACCGTTAGTGTCGCCAAAACAAGGTTCAGCCATTATTCGCTGAATTTTGGGACATACTGTACCCCTGTATAGGTCGACGTCAGTATATATATTTATGGCCTCATTTTGCATGAAAGTAGATTGGTTGAAGTGGATGACGCAGCCAAGGTTAATTGGGCTGTGAATAACGTTGGACATGGTATAGCTTTGTAAAAGGACCTCGGTCCTTGTCCTAGGGAGTTATATATGTAATTTTTGTCAGCGAGGGGCGATGGTCCAATTATAGAATGAGGTACGTAATATATATAGAGTCCATTTTAATAGATACGAGTTTATATAATCCTTACCACATTAGTAATCTTATTTTAGTAAGGTAAGACCAATAGGAATTCGGTCACTGTTAGAAGCCTGGATATGACACAGCTTCGCCAGAAACTACTGTGAACCATGTAATAGTAGAGACCTATATGGACGGAATCAGCTATTAATGTTAAATTTCATCGTTGACAGCCGTTGACGAGCTTAACTTCCATGGATCTACTTGCAGTAGAAGTGAACGAAAATCAAAAAGAGCGATATCTCTGTTCACACAACGCCTTTTTTGGGCGCCACCAATGCCTTTAGTGTGCGACGTTAATCGAAACATCGTTAAACCAACACACACTCTTGAGACTATGTAGTAATCAGAGACACCTACAGGTCCAGGTAGAGGTGCTTTACCGAGAGAACCAAACTTAGGCCGACACTGCCCACCACGAGTGTAGTTCAACACCGTAGTATTTCTACTACGCCTGTGTTTAGACATATAGCTGTAATTTCACTAGTGGATGATTAGTCTCTTGTTATATGGTAAATTTGACGCCAGTCAGATGCAAGCTGGAGAACAACTGTCTGTCCAAAGGTTTTATCTCCTAGTTCATCAAGGTTAGCGTCAATAAGTACAGCTTTCATTATTGAAGTGTGTAGCAGCATTTCCATCCTGGATAAGACCTAAGCAGTGCCAACCGACAACTAACCCCACTGTTTGGTTGCTAGTGTATGTGCTCTGCGCAGTCATATGCGCCTTTTACACGAGTGTTAAAGACGCTGCGGTCGGTCAGATCTTATTTCGATACGAACGATGTCGTTTACTTAGTGTGAGAATAAGGCATCTAAGCTGTGGTGTTGCCTTAAACCTACACTTAACCACTGAAGGATCTTCTATTCGATCAGTGGCCTATTAGCTGGAGGGTAACAGTTTGCCATTTGTCTTCTAAAAGCTCTCACAAGCGCTGCGTCAAGCCTGAGGGGTTGCCCAGATATACCACATCAAGAAGGCGATTCGTGTGTTATTTGAAATTGCAATTGTAATCGAAAATTTATATAGCGCCGCTTGAACAGAATCTAAACAGAGGCGCCATCTATGCTAATCCTAATGATGCTAAATCATGAAGAACGAAAGCGTCATGAATAAGCCACATCTACTTCGCCAGTTTCAGTCATGACTGAGCAACGCGATTCACTGTGAAACTACTGCCCTACCAGCATACGAATGCAGGGCTTAAATGGGACCCATATCCCAATATGCACGGTATCCCAAGAAAATATAAGCCTCTGCTTGAACACCTTTAAATAAAATTTTCCGACCTTATATATTTCTCGATTACATTCCGTTGTTTTTTAGAGGGTAGTGCCAATCCCAAACCTGGATAAAGGAGAAGGGCGACGGCAACGGCCTTTGATGCCATAAGTTGTCGTTAAACTGAGGAAATACTACTACGTTGGAAACCTTTAATTCGCTTTCTTCTACGCTATATACTCCTAATTTTCGTTTAATCGTTATATTACACTATGTTGCTCCCAAGCCTGGATAAAGGAGGAGGGAGACGGCAACGGCCTTTGATGCCATAAGATGTCGTTAAACACTGGAACTACGGCTTCAAATGCTAATGCCATATATATAATATATTCTTTCTTTCTTTCTTCTTTTTTTATTGATCCAAAAAGAGAAATATAACAGCGAAAAGCATAATATTAATTTTAGGAAACAAAAGGAGAACCCAGAAGGGACCGAAGTCCCGCTTATTAGGGTCCCCTCTGTACCAACAGCTATTGCTAAATGACGAATGATTGACACCATCATTAACTGAAAAAAAAACATAGTAGAATCTGAACGAGTTGTAATGCAAAAAAATGAACCAAACAAGAATAAACCTTAACTAGTGAAAAACTAAAAAACACTAAAAAACAAAAACATATTTTTTATTTATTTAGATCATTAAGATCATATATATATATAATATAATATATATATATATATATATATATGATGCTATATGCCGTAAATGTGAAGTAATGAGAGGTCGACGTCAAATAGTTTGACAGCTGCGAGATTTCGCTAAACACTGTATACTAGCAATAAAAATATCAAGTCACAATTAGACACCTTTAAATCCTGTTTTACCGGGGTTATATATTTCCGATTTTCGTTTGGAAGCTGAGTTCCTGTGGGCTTTGATAGTGAGGCGTATAATGGATGTTAACGGCCCTGGCAGGCATAAGATGTCGGTAACACTCGATTCTAATAATAATAATAATTCGATGTGTTTCGTTGTGGTCCTACAGCATGTTCTATCAACTGGACCTTTAGTGGCAGGTAGAACAAAGGCTTAGCGCTCTTCTGAGAACTATGCATCCGGTTCGATCTTGCTCGCTATAGGTTAAGCTGAAAGGTTGACTTCAACGGCCTTGGAACCCGCAGGTTTGTTGTTAAAGACTGAATCATAAAATGTTAAGTAAGAATGACCGTCTGTAACGTACGACAAAGACAAATCCAAAGGTGCCAAACCTCCATCGCTCACCGGGCTTTTCTGCATAGGGCTATAACTAGCATATCCATATGCAGAGAATGCAGATTGCTACAATTATAAGGTGACGCATATATAGGCCTGTTAGCCTACCAAATAGAGCACATATTAACTTCTTTATTGCTAAAGCCAACCCTCCAAGATATTTATATTTATGTTGAGTATGTTATCTCTACGCATATACGAGTCCGTATTTACAAATTCATACTTCTTGGGGACAGGCCATTGAGCTGGCCCCAAACTGCTTTGGATGAGTGCTGCTCATTAAATCCGTTTAGTAAAAAAATGCATTCAAAACCTCGGGAAACTAAAAACAGTCATCAGATATCTGTGAAACTAACAAATGTTTTGATTTGGTAAATCACAGCTTGGTAAAATGAAGATGAAAGTAATTACAAGCTTCGCCTCTGCCTTGTTTGATGTAGTGCCAGTCCCAAGCCTGGATAAAGGAGGAGGGCGACGGCAACTGCCTATGATGCCATATAATGTTGTTAAACTGTGAAACTATTACAACGTAGTGCATAACTCCGCCATTGCCGTGTTCTTGTGGTGCCAGTCCGAAGCCTGGATAAAGGAGGAGGGCGACGCTAATCATCTTCGTAATGAGACAGCGACGCTAGAGAGAAACTATTACAACACCTTGTAGTATTAGTGGCTCTATGTGGAAAGAACTAGCAATTAATAAAATAATAGCATTCACTGTTTAGTGACAACGTGCAGTTAACTCGATATATTAGTTAATGCAGCCCAAGAACATTACGCCAATGGATTAAACGACATCTTATGTAACACTTGAAGCAGCGATATAAAGGTGTCTAAACGTAACCTAACACCTTTTATATATATATGTATATATATATATATATATATATATATATATATATATATATATATATATATATATATATATATATATATATATATATATATATATATATATATATATATATATATATATATATATATATATATATATATATATATATATATATATATATATATATATATATATATATATATATATATATATATATAATATTTGATTCTGTTTATGCGCCTAGAATCGCTTTTTTTTCGGATGCTGTATATTTCTTAATTTTGTTTAATCTCTGGCTGAACTCCTCCACTGCTTTAAGTCCGGCGGTTCCATTCCGAGGTTTGGACAAAAGAGGAGAGCAAAGCTAATCGTCTTCGTTATGACACAGCGTCGTTAAACACCATTATACATCCGGGGATCAGGCCTCACAAAGTTAGGCAAGGGTGACCGATGATGGGTCATTCTCGGAAGCTTTTCCCTACACTTGGAGGAGGCAGAGGTGAAGCGAGAGGAGTGCAGAGGGGCAGTTACCCCGTGTGCAGGACTTAGTGAGGGTAAATTGGGAGAACAAAATAGTACTTAGACGTTTGCATTTTCAAAATGTTTAGCTTCGACTTTGTATATAGGGAGGCAGATTTTCTGCCTTAAACCCGGGCGCTGAAGACCCACTGGCAAGAGTCGGTCGTTCGTCGAACCAGAACAAACAAAACAAAGAAATATTAGTAACGACAACAACCGTAGAAATGGAGTGAAAATCACCAGAGACAACAAAAGATCGAGCGGTCAGACAGGCGCTATACAAGTTTGCGATTACAATTACAATCCCGCTCCTTTTTGCATGCAGTTGTATGGTAAAGATACTATAATGTCGACCCTAACGATCCTGGCAGCTTAGAAACTGTTTAGACACCTTTAAATCGCTGTCTAAGTCTTTATAAAGATCTCGTTTTCGCATATTCTGTACTCGTATGAGAAATGATCATCATCACTTTTTGTAAGCCAATGTACGTAAGGAATGTAGAGGCCTGAATTTTGAACAGTAATATTTGGTAATGTAAATGAACAGTCATGGACGCCACAAGATATCTTTAAACATAGGAAAGTATTAGTTTTGTCGCTAGTTTAGATACATACCTTCCCCAGCTCTGAATTGACAGTGCTTCTGATTGCATCCACGCCGGTTTGCGCACGTGGCCTACCAATGTTTTGTAAGGCAGAGTACTTAAGGTATGTAGAGGCCTGAACTTTGAACTTAAGCAGAGGCGATTCGACTTAGAGACGACGTTTCGACAGTTGTCTACGCTGCAGAACGTCCGCCGACGCCGCGTTAGATGACAGGATAAGTGCTGTTACGATTAATGAAAGTTGAAACGTGAAGACTTTCGTTGATTCAGCCTTAGTCCGAGGATCGAATCCTAGACCGGGGCGCTGGTAGCAGTTGTCCCGGTGTGAAGCGTTAATTGAGTAATTGCTTTTTCCAAACTATATGTTACTCATTTTCGTTTTTTCTATATTCCTAAATCTAGAACAACTATTTGAAAAGCAAAGTATGGTCGATGCCAACGGTCCTGGCGGCTACAGACGGCACATATAATGTCCAGCTTCGGTTAGACACCTTTAAATTGCATTTTGCGTTGTTATAATTAAATTCTGCATTTTCGTTCAATTGCGTTACATTTTGAAGTGTTATTCAACAGAATTAGAAGGGTTTCGAAGTTCCCATTCGAACATAAATGGATTTGTGTGGGGGCGCGCTGCAGACCCGTCGTTGCTTTATGCTAAAAGCTGCGTTGTTAGCTAATATTTAATAATGCATTTATTTGGTTTCAACTTAAAATTAGGAAAGTCTTCTGTATTATTTTCTCTCGCTTTCATTCTGTATTCTTTTTCTGTATCATAAATTCTCTGCGAGGCTATTTCATTCGCCAGGAACGCTAGCGAAGATGCTACTCTGTAGTTCCGAGGTTGTTGATCAGCGGCATTGGATTGGGTCGCAAATTTGTCAACTCCGAAGAAAAATATGAACAATTTTGAATGGACATCAAGTGCCCTGATAGCCGTAAGATGTCGTTAAACACTGAATTCTAATAATAAATTAAGGTTGCGCTTAGACACCTTTAAATTGTTGTTTCCTGGTGCTAAAAAGGCTTATTTTTGTTGAATCGCAAATTTCTTGGAGTTTCTGAATAACGTGTCATCGATGTCAACTACCCTGACAGCAGCCACAAGTGCCCTTAAACACCCGATATCACTAAATAAGCACAGGCTCTGTTTAACTGATTGCAAGAATTGAACGATGATTGAAAAAATTGAAATCTGTAGTTAATTTCTTACGATTATCAAGATAGGAAGATAGCAAATGATGACGACGGCTTTCGAGTCATTCACAGGAAAACGTTTAGTAGGGTCGAAGGCTTAATCATAATCGAAATCCAGAGATTTTCACAGCGCCCAAAGAAAGCTATGTCGCTAAGTCAAAACAGAATCGACAGGCAGGCAAGGCCAAAATCTGTTCCAGGTAAAGATCAAAGGGTCAGACAGATAGACAGTCTGGATGGATGGTGTTTAGGATTGGAGCGGCGAAAGATGTAAGAGGTAGGAGCAGAAGCAGCATAGGGTCTGGAAAAGGAGTGTTTTCATATTTAGTGAAAGACCTGCGCGGATATTGCAACAGATAGAGTGTTTGTGAGTTCGTAGGATAGATAGGACGAAAGGCAGGTGGAAAAGAAGGAAAACATTTCATCTTTAAAGCAATGAAAGTATCTCTTTAAAAAAGTCTCTAAACAACACTGTCACTTAAGAATGGTGCTTGACACCATCTGATTTTCTGCAAGGTCACGAAAGGGCGGATTCAGAGGAGTCTATTCGGTCATGATCCACCCCTTGATTTTTTGAGGCCACCCCATTGACTTCGCCCCCATCATGGTTTGGATAATGGTTGCCCATTAAAAGTGTAGGCCTACACTAAAAATAGGTAATCAAAATCCCGGAAAATTAAAAGCGCTCTTTAGAAATCTACGGCGTTAATTAGGGATTTGTTGACATGACCTTTGCCCTTTTCGTAAACTTCTCAATCCGCCAATGAGGTAAAGAATACGCCGACGACCTTCGCACCTACAAGATATCAGTAAACATTCAGTAGTATATAGAAAATATTAAGCTATGTTTAGACAACTTGAATTATCATTTTCAGACGCTGTATGGTCCTCGGGTAGTGCTAGTCCCAAGCCTAGATCAAGGAGGAGGGCGACGTCAATGGCCTTTGATGCCACAAGATGGCGTTAAACATCGGAAACCAACCAGGTGTTGGTAGTGCCGTTCGAAATCAGAATTATTCTGAAGTAAGATGAGGTCGTTGTCAACGGCTCTGACGCCTATTAAATATCGTTAAACGCTGAATATTGTTAAAAAATTTAGGTCACTCTTAGACACCTTCAAATCGTTATTTTCGACGTTATATAATGCTTTATTTTGTTCAATGGTTGATCGTAAAAAGTACTTCAAGCATGTGTTCCTGTACTGTCAACGGCCCTGGTAGCCACCAGATGTCGTTAATTAAATACTTGTTACTATTAATAAGAAAAGGGTCTGTTTACTTCAGTACCACTTATGCTACGAAACTATTAGACGCAAAGTGTTTAAATTCATCGCAAGTGTTCATGCTAACCCTGACGGTATTGTTCATGGGGGTTAGAGTGGGCCCTCATAATCCAACTTATGACAATTGGGCCCAGTGTGGCTCGGACGAACATGGCTGTCAGATAACAGATGCAATGATGGTTTCTGGCAACAAACCGGTTTTGAGAAGGCTTCCCACAGAAATTTTGAAGAAAAAATTAGCTATCGTAATAATCCTTAAAGATAGTAAAATAGAAGGAAAAGTCGTTAAAATCTGCAAAAGTGAACATATAGCAGAAAAAGACTTCATAAAATTGCTAAGATCTCGGCTGAGTCAGAGACGTGTTTGCCAAAAGCCGACTCTGGCTGTAGAACGCTTAATCGGAACTGAAACTGTTACATTACGTGCAAACTATTATGCACAGTCTGTGCAACAGATGGCGCAAAGGCAGAACTTAACGCTTCTCTATGAACTGCGTCCGCTTGGGTCATGTTCGCTGAAGGCTAAGCTGTAAGGTCGACGTCAACGGCTTTGGAAGCCATAAGATGTTGCTACATTGCTTTTGAGAGATGCTTGAAAGGCGCTTTATAAATGCTTGTTACATTACATTACAAACTAAAAAATACAATGTTAAGTAACAATGGTGTTTGTCATGATTTTCTGCCATGTAAGACAAGGACGAATCCAAGGACGGTATGCCGCCATGGCTCACCGGGCAGCTATACATAGGACTATAATTACAGTATATCGATAGTATAGAATGCAGGTCGTATATAGACCTATAACCTACCACTTTTAAATCATTAATTGCTCAAAACCAATACTTCCACACATTTATATTTATGTTAAGCATGTTATCTTACGCATTCATGCGTCCGTATATAGAAATTCGTGCTAAAGTTTTTCGATAGAGGAAATGCTTCTAGGACACCTTTAAAAGACAAAAAGATTTTATTACAAAAGTCTCTACACCGTTGGGAAACAATAGTGTACTATATAATCTGAGCAGCTGTCAATGAAGGACTTACTTAAAGTCCCTACACTGTAACCTTCTCTGTGGAGGATCGAACCCATACACTCTGTGTTATAAGCCAAGCACTCTAACCAAGATATCGTTGAACAATAGTATTTCCTCATTTTAACGACAGCTTATGGCATCAAAGGCCGTTGCCGTCGCCCTCCTCCTTTATCCAGGCTTGGAACTGGCACTATCCCCAAACAAGGCAGTGGCGGAGTTTCGTTGAACAATCTTTTTAATCCTCAGTTTAACGATATCTCATGGCATCAAAGGCCGTTGACGTCATATAACAAATCAGCTATTTCACAAACAACCTGCACATTAAACTATTCAGTTAGTTAACACATTTGCTCTTTAAACAACACAAATAGCTAACATCAGTGGACTGCAATTTCAATTACTAACTAGGTTTATGTGAAGGAATTTTATGCAGTATACAAACATAACATAACATAAATCGTAGCTTCCATACTACTTCGTAGCTCCATACTGATATTCAGTGAACAGATATATTGTATCAGTTGGACGTGAACAGAACGTAACATATTCACATATGTATGGCTTATGTATCAAAGTATAGTTACAACAATTTAACATGACTAGATGGTGTCACGCCCCCTAAGTGATCCATTTTCTCCAATGCAATTTCGCCCACCTCTCCAAACAAACGTGTGACTCCGCCTCTGTACAACGAGTTATAGTTTGTAAGTTTTACATGTAACAAAAATATAACTTTCCATTAATATTTTAGACCACAGAAAGAAATAAGCCCTCTTTCATTAAGCATACTATGTCCTGTTTGATAACTATTTAATAACCAATGGATACTAATGACAGGTATATAGCGTCAAATAAAATGAAAAAAAAGGTGTGGGATAGTTTAGTCGCGACCAACGAAAGCAAATAATATGTAATGCAGGGAAACGTGATTGAAAGGTGTTTAAACAGAGGCCTATAATTATTTATAATATATCAAATGTTGACGACATCTTACGGTTGGCTGTTTAGCATCCTTATAGTCAAGTCAGCTCGCAAAACCTGTATACTGAGGAAATATAGACGTAAGCAGCCCTGACAGTCACAAGGTGTCGTTAATATCAGGTTTGAGTTAAACGCTGCCTGTATGTAATGAATTTTATGTGAGATATTTCGCGCATAAAAAGGTGACAGACATCACAACAACAAATCAAAATAAAAAATTGCAATGTAAGATAACTTTGAAATCAACGGCCCTTGTAGCCGTAAGGTGTCGTTAACATTTGATATATTATTAGAAAATATAGGTATCTGTTTAAACACCTTTCAGTAACTTTCTCCTGCATTATATATTATTCATTTTTGTTGGTCTAGATTGAAAATGACTCAGACATTTTTTTAGTTTTCTTTACCGTTATATGTTCCTCATTTCGTTTAATTGCTACGCTAAAGGTTTGTGCCGGAGATGCTAGAATGTAAAGCCGACATTAACGGTTCTGGAGGCCACAAGATGTAATTATATCAATTATATTACAAAATACTAAGCTGTATTAGATTCGTTTGAAAGGTGCTGCACTTCTGCTATATATTCCAGTACATTCAATCAATTCCGCGACCCCTTATTTCCGTACTCAGGCAGTGCCAGTCCCAATTCTGGAAAAAGGAGGAGGGTGACGTCAATGGCCTTAGATGCCATAAGATGTCGTTAAACACTGGACCTTCTACTACTACTACTACTACTACTACTACTACTACTACTACTACTACTACTACTCCCATACTACTACTACTGTTTAATCTTCGTTTTCGTTAAATCGCCAGATTGATTGAAACTCTGCACTAGGAAAGGTCGACGCCAACGGCCGTTGTAGCCATAAGATGTCCTTTTAAACTGAATATCAACTACGTAAACTTTTCTTAATAGGATTGGTATTTCATGGGAACTAGCGGCAAACATAATCGTAATTTACGAAATTCAGCTTTCCTACTTAGTAGGGAATAAGGTGACGTCAATGTTATAGTCCTAAAAACCATAAGAAGTCTTTTAACTCTTACCAATCAATAAAATTGTACTTCAAACTACTAATAATAGCGACTTCAAGCGTTTGTGTTTAGACACCTTTAAATCGCTCTTTCGGGCGTTATATACCTTTCGTCAACGGCCTTTGATGCAATAAGATGTTGTTAAACTAAGAAACTACGAAGTGGACGTGAACGGCCCTGGCGTCCACAAGATGTCGCTAAGTGTTTTATGCTACGATAAAGGAGGAGGGCGACGTAAACGGCCTTTGATGCCATGGGGCGTTGTTAAACACTGGAAACTACTTACTCCGACAAACTTTGATCTTAGCCAAACGCCGCGAAGCTTAGCGTTAGAAGGTAAGTTAAGGGCGACATCAACTTCCCTGGTAGCCACAAGATGTCACTAAACGTTGGATATGACTACTGCTTAATTCCACCACTGCCTTTAGTCGGATGGTATCTGCTATTCGTTATTGAACAGCGTCGTTAAACGGAAACTGCGCACAATAGCTAATATTCTCCAAATTGTCTAGGGTACGTTAAACGGGCGGCCCGTGCGACGCAAGGGAGGGGTTTATGGAGACAGATCGTCCATTGTGAAGTAACCAATAGGGAGGGCATCGACGCTTAGGCGACGTGAATGGCCCTTGGCAGCCACAAGATGTCGCTAAGCCAACGGCCACGCAAACCATTTGGCGAATCCAGGAACCGATGAGTTTCTAGTCGAGATCTTAAGGCTGCACGAGAGGTAATTCTAGCGTTTCCGAGAGGTTCTAAATGCGCTAGATAAAAAACCAGGCGCATACATACAAATGATCTGCTTAGGGTTGGTGTCCGTGTGCACACTTAAATACAGGCCTACTCAATTCGACTCTGGATTCAAAATTGCTAGAATCTCTATCATATATATATTTATACGTATATATAAGACAGAGAGTCTAGCGTTATATATATGATAAAGATTCTAGCGTTTCTTGAATATATATATATATATATATATATATATATATATATATATATATATAAGTATATATATATATATATATATATATGGACAACATCACTAGTAGTATTAAAAGTAATATTAAGAGTATTCCTCAGTTGGTGAAAAGGGGAGGAGACAAGGAAGCAGCAAAGCGAGTATTTTCGAGACTTTGTTCACAATTTTTTCAGAATTTTCATTGCATGGAGCTAATATCTGAGGCTTGGAGGAACGAGTCGGCCGCTGCAACCCATCTCCGTTAACCAAATAACAGAAAAATACATTGGAAGAAAAAAATGGAACAGAAGATAACATCTGGAAACAAACGACAACAGGATGTGTTTCGTGTTACTGAGGCACGCAGCGATGACAACGAGGAGTAGAGGCAAGAAGAGAGAATCGCAAGAAATACAATATAATACAACACAATACAATACAATACAATACAACACAATACAATACAACACAATACAATACATCACAATACAATGCAACACAATACAATACAATACAACACAATACAATACAATACAACACAATACAATACAATACATCACAATACAATGCAACACAATACAATGGAATACAATACAATACAACACAATACAACACAATACAATAAAATACAATGGAATACAAAACAATACAATACAATACAATACAACAGTAATTTGAAAATGAGGTCCATACAAAGTTCAGAACTGCACAGTGAAGTTGGGGGGGGGGGCAGAAAACGTCAAGAACCATAATTTCAACATAACAGAACAAGCGAACATTGCGAAAATGACATGAAAAAGCTCATCGAAAACTGGAAAAGAAAAAACGATGATGCTGGAAAGCTCCAGTTAGGAAACGAACGGAAAATATCAACCAGATATGAAGAACGCAACCTTAAAAAACAACATAGAAAAACCTCAATGAAATTTACAAAACGTAGTCTACACAAACGTCAACTCTCCTCAATGCCATAAGATGTCGTTAAATCTTTGAACGGATGATGCTAGTTGTTCACGAATAAGGCGGAAATTTTGCAGTACAGAATAATATCAATTGAATCAGGTTGATAAATATAAATGTACAGTGTAAATGTACACGGTTTTCTATAGCGACCGTATGGCCTGGACCCTGCTTATTTTCAATGAATTTATCGGGTGAGATCCTTCATCACCGCTGCCCGTTTGAATGGGCGTCACGCCTTTTGTATTAGCGTTCAGTGTTTGACGACATCTTGTGACTGCCAGGGCCGTTAAAAGACAAGTTGGCGATTAGTAGTTCCAACGCTTCATGGCATCTGAAGGCATCAAAAGCCCTTGACCTCGCCCTCCTCCTTTATCCAGGCTTGGGACTGGAACTAACCGAAACAAGGCAGTGACGGAGTTGAGTTGGCGATTGTCATCTACAGTTTACCGACATCTTATGACGTCAAAGGACGTTGACATTAACGTAATTTAGTTGGCGATTCACACACACACACACACACACACACACACACACACACACACACACACACACACACACACAAACACACACACACACACACAGAGTTCAATCGTTTATTGTCATTCATATGATTACAAAGATCGTTGACGACATTTCAGAGAATGCATTTAGTATTTAAAGTATTTGTTAAAGAATGTCTGTATTATTTTAGAAAATGTCATATTTTCTTTATGAAAACTATTAGAAAATAACTAAAATTATACTATCATATATTTATATATACAGAATTACAAGCTTCTTAATTACCAATACGCAATATAACATTTTGGGAGATTATTGAATCATTTATCTATGCAGATGATAGTTCATTGATAGTTCAATAAACCTTGGCATAGGGCTAGACAATAACTCATTTTTTATATAATAAATACATGAGAACTTTTCCAAAGGTAATGTATTTTAAGCAACACACTTATAATAGGAAACATAGTCAAATATTTAAAGCTCTTTTATCTATGGCCAAACCAAGATTATCCTGTTTCAATTCAGTTATTTGCAAATGTGTACTGTTATGTATAGGCGAACACCTCCCAGCAATCAATATCCAAAAACAAAATTGACAAGTATTATAGCCTTGTAGAAGAACGATTTAAAGGTGTCTAGTACAACTTAAATGTAAAATGTAATGTAAGCGTTTTTCTATGGCGACCATATGGCCTCGACCCTGCTCAATTTTCAATGAATTTATTGGGTGAGATCATTCACCACCGCTGCCCATTTGAATGGGCGCCACGCCATTAAAGGTCCCCGTGTGCTGACCCGAAATTGAAATCAACAAGGGTTTATATAGCGACTGTATGGCCTGGACCCTGCTCACTTCAATGAATTTATATCGGGTGAGATCCTTCATCACCGCTGCCCGTTTGAATCGACGCCCCGCCTTTTGTATTAGCGTTCAGTGTTTGACGACATCTTGTGACTGCCAGGGCCGTTAAAAGACAAGTTGGCGATTAGTAGTTCCAACGCTTCATGGCATCTGAAGGCATCAAAAAGCCCTTGACCTCGCCCTCCTCCTTTATCCAGGCTTGGGACTGGAACTAACCGAAACAAGGCAGTGACGGAGTTGAGTTGGCGATTGTCATCTACAGTTTTACCGACATCTATGACGTCAAAGGACGTTGACATTAACGTAATTTAGTTGGCGATTCACACACACACACACACACACACACACACCACACACACACACACACACACACACACACACACACACACACACACACATACAGAGTTCAATCGTTTATTGTCATCATATGATTACAAAGAATTACAAGCTTCTTAATTACCAATACGCAATATAACATTTTGGGAGATTATTGAATCTTTTATCTATGCAGATGATAGTTCATTGATAGTTCAATAAACCTAGGCATAGGGCTAGACAATAACTCATTTTTATTATAATAATACATGAGAACTTTTCCAAAGGTAATGTATTTTAAGCAACACACTTATAATAGGAAACATAGTCAAATATTTAAAGCTCTTTTATCTATGGCCAAACCAAGATTATCCTGTTTCAATTCAGTTATTTGCAAATGTGTACTGTTATGTATAGGCGAACACCTCCCAGCAATCAATATCCAAAAACAAAATTGACAAGTATATAGCCTTGTAGAAGAACGATTTAAAGGTGTCTTAGTACAACTTAAATGTAAAATGTAAATGTAAGCGTTTTTCTATGGCGACCATATGGCCTCGACCCTGCTCAATTTTCAATGAATTTATTGGGTGAGATCATTCACCACCGCTGCCCATTTGAATGGGCGCCACGCCATTTAAGGTCCCCGTGTGCTGACCCGAAATTGAAATCAACAAGGGTTTATATAGCGACTGTATGGCCTGGACCCTGCTCACTTTCAATGAATTTATCGGGTGAGATCCTTCATCACCGCTGCCCGTTTGAATCGACGCCCCGCCTTTTGTATTAGCGTTCAGTGTTTGACGACATCTTGTGACTGCCAGGGCCGTTAAAAGACAAGTTGGCGATTAGTAGTTCCAACGCTTCATGGCATCTGAAGGCATCAAAAGCCCTTGACCTCGCCCTCCTCCTTTATCCAGGCTTGGGACTGGAACTAACCGAAACAAGGCAGTGACGGAGTTGAGTTGGCGATTGTCATCTACAGTTTACCGACATCTTATGACGTCAAAGGACGTTGACATTAACGTAATTTAGTTGGCGATTCACACACACACACACACACACACACACACACACACACACACACACACACACACACACACACACACAAACACACACACACACAGAGTTCAATCGTTTATTGTCATCATATGATTACAAAGATCGTTGACGACATTTCAGAGAATGCATTTAGTATTTAAAGTATTTGTTAAAGAATGTCTGTATTATTTTAGAAAATGTCATATTTTCTTTATGAAAACTATTAGAAAATAACTAAAATTATACTATCATATATTTATATATACAGAATTACAAGCTTCTTAATTACCAATACGCAATATAACATTTTGGGAGATTATTGAATCTTTTATCTATGCAGATGATAGTTCATTGATAGTTCAATAAACCTAGGCATAGGGCTAGACAATAACTCATTTTTATTATAATAATACATGAGAACTTTTCCAAAGGTAATGTATTTTAAGCAACACACTTATAATAGGAAACATAGTCAAATATTTAAAGCTCTTTTATCTATGGCCAAACCAAGATTATCCTGTTTCAATTCAGTTATTTGCAAATGTGTACTGTTATGTATAGGCGAACACCTCCCAGCAATCAATATCCAAAAACAAAATTGACAAGTATATAGCCTTGTAGAAGAACGATTTAAAGGTGTCTTAGTACAACTTAAATGTAAAATGTAAATGTAAGCGTTTTTCTATGGCGACCATATGGCCTCGACCCTGCTCAATTTTCAATGAATTTATTGGGTGAGATCATTCACCACCGCTGCCCATTTGAATGGGCGCCACGCCATTTAAGGTCCCCGTGTGCTGACCCGAAATTGAAATCTACAAGGGTTTATATAGCGACTGTATGGCCTCGACCCAGCTAATTTTTTCAATGATTTTATCGGGTGAGATCTTTCATTACCGCTGCCCGTTGGAATCGGTGCCACGGTTTTTGTATTAATGTTCAGTGTTTGACGACATCTTGTGGCTGCCAAGGGCCGTTAACGTCGACCACTAAAATAGGATACACCCATATCAATTGCGATTAAACAAATTGACGATAATATATAGACTCGGTAAACAGCAATTTAAAGGTGTCTAAGTACAACCTAAATGTAAATGTACGCGTTTTTCTATGGCGACCGTTTGGACTCGACCCTGCTCAATTTTCAATGAATTTATCGGGTGAGATCATTCACCATCGCTGCCCGTTTGAATGGGCGCCACGCCATTTAAGGTCTCCTTTTCATAGTCAGTTTTTATCTCTCTGCGTGGGTTCTTGTTGTTTTGTTGCAGCGATTCATAGGACGAAATTTCGGGTGAAGTGTTCGGCGTCTCTACATTTTCGTAGACGTCTTGGTTCAAATTGTTACCTCTTGAATCCAAACCTAAATGAAAAATGACAGCTTAAGAGGCTGAAAGGGAATACGATGAAGATACTTTGTGCGAAATATTCCTGTAGACATTGGTGGCGACACATGAATATTCACCAAGATATTCAGGTGTTATGGTTTGTTGGTAGATATTTTTATTCTGCTGCAAATCTACCCAGTACGTTTCAGCCTGAGGATGAGCATTGGGTTGGCAGGAGAGTGTTTTGGCCTCACATATGTTGGACTCACTATTGTCGATCATAACTGTACATAGATAGCAACTTTATTCGAATTTTTAAATAAAGATTTGAATTAATTATTCTTCACATTCGTCTGGGACCTTAACGGATGATAATCTCAACATTTACAATGATTCCATTTTAACTAGTTTGGTGTCAAGCACATGGTATATGAGGGTGGTATGGTTTTCGAAAGATATGTTCTTATAGAAATGTTACAGTAAGTTAGGGAATATTCGCTGTTGTTACAGTTGCTTTAAAATAAATTCTTCTTCTTCTTTATGTTCTCTGCCCCTCGGCAGGTTCGTATGTCCAATGACGCCATCTTTCTCTGTTCTGTGCCTCTCTCTACAGTCCACTGTATGTCCAATAGCATTGCGTGTTCTTTTACCCTTGGGCGACACTCCATACCAATGTTTTAACCATTCTCTTTTAATAAATTGTGTCATCTAATACTACTAGTGTCTTCGTCTGACGTATGTCGCCGTGTGAGTTCCTGGTAGACAGACACCGTGGGTTGCTGCAGCGATTCATATGGCGAAGGTTCAGGCAAAGTATTCGGTTTCACTACATCTTCAAAAACCTCTTGGCGCAAATTGTTATCGTTTGGTCTTGACGTCGACACTGTGCGAACAAAGATAATAAAAGTCCTTAATAAAAACGCAAGTTTTAAAAATTCTAATGCATAGGCTATGATTATGACTGATAAAGAGAATGTGACCATTAGCCAGCATTGCTTGATAATTCCAGAGACTGAGATGTTTTTCTGGATTGTTGATCTACCCATTTGCATGCAGACTGCTAAAATTGCATTTACTCCAATAGGTATTTTTCCTATAGGGCCTATTGTTTGTACAATTATAGTTCGTCAAATAGGAACCAACTTCAGTCGTGATTTTTATTCCCTGAATTTCTAAATAACCTGATTGTTATTATGTTCCCTTGCAGATTGGAAGTCGGGCTTGCCTTGACAAGGCAATATCTGTCGCATCCCAATCGTCTCAGGCAATGTTAGTTGATAAACAGAGAGCGGAAATCTCGCTCTAAAGTAGGCTCAACCATTTTGATATGAAGGTTAATAATAACTTGAACACAGGGCCTCATTCAACAATTGCACCATGACTAGAATGTGGCATTTTGGCGATTTATCCTTAGCCCATTCAAGATGAGGGTTCGATTATTGATACGAAAGCATACCATTGACTTCCTTATTGATTAGGAAGTCAATTATATGTAAAAATGAACTTTGGATAGTGGTATCGTCGCTTTATCGACAGTCTTAATACTAATTTAAAGCAATAGCCTCTTACTCAAAGAAGGCAGTTCTTTTCAAAAATGTTAACTTCGTATTAATAAGTCTTCAAATGCGCCAAATTCAGTTTTATATTGAATTTAAATAGCGCCTAGAAACGTCTCGCTTGTGATAGGTTCAAAGGCGCGGTATACGCGTATGTGTGCACAGAGAGGTCCTCATGTGCACAAACAATCATACACAGAGTTCTGGACAAGGAAACACTGAATCATTGTTATAAAGCCTTCCAGCCAGCTGTCGAAGGCGCTCTTCGGAAGCTTTAATGATATATAAGTACATTAATAACTATATGTTCATCTGTATTTATTCCAGCATAAACATTTCCCGTTAATTCATTAAAAAGAGACGATTTGTTGTTTTTCTTTTCTTTCAGCATGTCAGGTCGATTTCCTGGTCGACAGGAACAAGTACATTTTTCTAAGAGTATAATCAACGCAGTTCAACAATCCATTAAATTAAATACCTGAAATTGCTCGTATTTTAGGAAGCAGCCAGAAGACGATCCAAGCGACTAAACCAATGATGACTATCAGGGAGGTAGCGAGGAAAACGCTGAGCACAATGACTGCAGTTTCACCAGAGGCAGGACAATTTAGTGAAAACTCTTCAAAACAGAGGAAAAGGTTCCATAACTACATACAGTGATATTTGACATCTTCGATCCAAAAGGAAAACTCAACATAGATATTCCAAAAATCTTAGAGTACACTGAGATCTCTAGATATGGCTTACGCCACAAAATTTGATAAGCGCACTAATGGAGATATATATTTGTTGAAATATGGATACAATTGTAATCTTCTTATTTGTTTAAAGTCAAAAACCCAAGTGGTAGAACTGAGCTTACTAGACGAGCGCTTAGTCAAAAACAAAATAAATGAAGCCGGTAAAGTCCATTACGTATTCTTTGTGTTGCCGAAATATACTTTTCCTAAGAATGAATGTATGTAAAGGTAGGTAATATCATTACCATAAAAGTGTGAAATGCTTATGCTTTTGTTTCCAGTAAATCGCTGATTGTTGACTGTGTTGCTAGCAATGCAGGTGAAATTTCCATCCGCCGCTGGCTTTATAGTTGGTCCTTCTGTCTCCGTATCTCCGAACAACCATTTGTATTCGGCCTCAGGTAGAGTCGATGAATAGCACCTGAGAACTGCTTCGGTGCAACACAGACAGGTGCACGTGAAGTTGTTGCAGCAAGCCTCGTTCGGCAAGACGATCTCCATCTTATCGCTTTCAGCAAATTCTTTTTAAGTAAGAAAATCAAAAGTTCTTTACGATGGAAGAAAACGGTCTGTTAAAGGGCTATTTGATATATGGTCTGATATTAGTTTGTGAATTAATCGAAAGTTCATCATAACTATATTATGTAATAATAAAATTACTGGACATTTTATCACAATTACGATGCGATTTATGCTATTTGCAAGTGAATTCGTTTAATTGGATTTTACCGTGACACTAAATGTTAAATGAAGTTCATGCGACGATGTGCCTTAAAGCAAAGTTAACTAGTTTAGCCCAACTTTGTTGAAATCAGTTGACAAATAGTAGCCATAGCAATTCAAATTATGGGTTTTATTTATAAAAGCGTATGTCTGTTAACTTACCACAAGGCGTTTTTGAGAATTGTCCCCGATCTGAGAAGGAATACGATGAATTTGTTTGATGAGAAGTATTCCGGTAGACATTGGTAGCCACACATAAATATTCATCCTTATATTCAGCTGTTATGGTTTGTTGGTAAAGATTTATATTCTGCTGCAAATCCATCCAGTATATTACGGCAACAGGATATGCACTGGGTTGGCAGGAAAGTATTTTGGCCTCACAGATGTTGGATTCAAAATGAGGAGTCGCCATTATGATGGGTGGAAGATTGTCTGGCAAATACGATAAAATTACAAAGTATACAGTCCAATAGCTACGCAGATAAATGTCTTTAATCCTTATGCGTGGATTTTAATGGTTTTCAAAGGCAGTTTAATCAACGCGAGTCTCACTCTACACAATATTAAGCTTGTTATCTGTCTAACAGTGTGTGTACAAATTGGCATTTCCACATGATGGTAAATGTGAATGTACACGTTTTCCTGTGACGACTGCATGACCTTGATCCTGCTCATTTTTCAATTAATTCATTGGGCGAAATCTTTCACAACCGCTGCCCGTTTGAATGGGTCCCAAGCCACTTAAGGCCCCCATGTACTTATCGTTTTACACGAAATTCAAATTTATAAAATATAGCCACAATCGATATGCGAATCGGCATCCTCACCCACAGAGGTGCCCTGAGGTACTCTTTAACCAAAAGCAGCTTACCGATCCAACATGTGTAGAATGTTAAGCAATGAAAGTCATGAAAGCTTTTAAGCAGATTAAATCATGTAGCTTATACTAAAGTAGTTATATCTATATTCATTTTATGTAAAAGAAATCTATCTGCTCTAAAAAGAGGATCAAGACTCACACGAAACGTGATATGTAGGCGTACCCCAACTTCTGCTGTAAGTCGGAGCATTAGCTGCACAGCTTGGCGGAACATACTTTGGCGAATTGAAGAAAAGACTGCACAGATAGGATGGAACAATTGGCGGTTGGGCCGTAACAACGATATACGATGATGCACTTGAGTCTGTTGTTGATCCTGGGTAACTGGTAATGTTCCGACTGGGATCGGACTTCAGCGTCCAGTAAAACGACAGAGGCAACGGAGGAGGTTGTGGTGGTGTCGAGGGTCCTCTGTATGAGACGCTGCTCGATATCATGACATCTTCTCCAGAAATTATTTCAGTTGAATTGGTAGTAATATTGGCGTTTGAATCTAAAATAGAAACCGTTTTATTTAGAAAAATATAGTAAAATTCCGGAATTGTAAGAAAAAATTAGTGTGTGGGTTTAGAAATATTGCCTTGTTATTGCCTTACATTGCTTAGTATGTATGGAAATGTGACGAAAATACATAAACCTGAATCTACTTTCTTCAGCCTGCTAAACAGATATTCCAGATACATATAGTCAAAACATACCTCAGACTGTCATGAATGATTTTTTCCTAATCCTAAATAAGTTAAATTAACCCAAACATTTAAGTAGAGCATTTAACGATTTGCATGCAGTCTCTATATTATCAAAGCAGTTCTGGTACAAATTCACAAAGCAGATAAGCCAAGTTTCACAGAAATGAAACTAAAACCAAACAAACAACACAAGACATTAAGCCTTTGCTTGACTTTCTTTTAAAAAGCAAGTCAAATATGACTTGGACCAGTCCTTCAAAGAGATTACAATGAATCAATTAAGAAGGTCGTCTCAGAAAGAAGATGTATTACTGAGCTGCCTACCAACGATAATTAACATTGCTTGGTACAATCTTCCAGCCCCGTATCCATCAGCGCAAGCGTAACATCCTCCAAGAGACAGAACTGCATCGATTACGATCAAATTGCACATGAATCCACCTGGTTTCTCTGTTCTGTAATGAGATGCGTAGCTGTTGTTCAGTTCGCAGTTGTTCACAGTTAAAACGATTCCGGCGGCAGCGTTGCAATCAGTTGTATATAACCACGTGATAGCATCCGAAGCATTAGTGGAACAGTTGAAAGTAGTTTGACCACCAACACTTGTAACTGCATTCAGCGGTCTCTGAACCAAGGCTCCGTTGACGCCTATAGGAAAAAGACGAAGTTTATTAACAAAGTTTAACACAGTTTTTGTCTTATTCATAGCGACTATTCTTAACTGGTGATTAGAACAGTGCAACGTTAACGCACTACTCTTAAGAAGTTCAGAACGTTTTATGAACATTCCGATATCGTATGCTTTTATGCTTCTAGGCATATCAGCATGGTCAAGTTTATTAAAGGCTCAGGTGCTCATTAGGTCTAGTAACTTAAAGCCAGTTTACCGAGGAAGAAATCTGGTTAACTTCAATGACGTATGCTTGATTGTGAAACGAATCATCACTCCTCTAATTGTAATTCTCTTGATATTCCTCGATTGAATACTGTTCTTGGCAGCAGGGATTGTTCTGATCTTGGACTAAGGTTCATGACCCTTGGAACTGACTGGATTGCGAATCTTTTTTGGATTGCCTTCGATTGATGCCTAATGCATTATTATACTGGCGCTATAGATGTTTTACGATTAAATGAAAAAAGAAATAAAATATTATACAACGAGGCGATCCTAATTCATACCAGTCGTAAGAAGTGTATGTGATTGTGTACAGTAAATGATTTAATAAACCAATTACAGTAAATTATTAAATAAACCAATTGCAGTAAATGATTGAATAAGCCAATTACAGTAAATGATTAAATAAACCAGTCTACTGATCGGCAACAAAGCTTAACAGAGACGTACAACTTCTTTAAGTAGTTGTCCAGGTGATTTGAGCAAGAATCAATATGTTGAAGAAAACGGGATTAACATCGTATCAGCCAGCAATATCCGAATGACGTTTATCGCAAAAGTACTCGTATACAGCAATACTATTTAAATCTTCTTGTCCACTACAAAGAAAGATGCCTACTTTTAATTAGTAAATAATTAGACTACCTGCCAGGAAGAGAATACTCAGGTGAGCAAATTTTATATTTTCTCTATTCGCCATCCTTACTGCACGAATACCAATTTATTTACTTTTAAATCTTTACAAATTCTAGGCCTGAGTGTTGATACCGCTAAACGTATTGTAGACCAAAGTGTAGGTTCTAAATAGCGCAGCAGTTTATCCCGAAAAGTTCACTAGATCTAGTTCACAAAATATCTAGACCATAGACCTACACTTGACTAAATAAATGGATAGCGCAAGTCGTAATTAAATGAGGTGCATGAAGTCTGAAAGCACATCGAAACAGATAAGGTACGAGGACGCTATCATTTTCGGTGGTGGAAATCTCTGAGCTGCGGACTTTTAATCAGATGAAAATATAGGCCTAACATAAAATGCTGAAGGAGGTGAGCGATGGTTTCGTAAACACTCTATCTAGACTTATCGTACATATAGACAGCGAATGGACCAATTAAAAGTAAACAGTGACGTAATAAGCTAACCTAATTATAACATATTTAATAGTTGTAGCTTAGGGATTTAAGTAAAGCTTCCTTGTCTGTTGTAAAACGTAGGGAAGGGGTTCATTTCTCACTCCGGCACCTGAGCCGAAAAGCAGCACTTTGAAGGTGAAGACACTAGGGACCAGTGTACCGCAGGACTTGCCGTTTACTTCCCAGCTTACGTCTCTATCAAATTCTACTACTAATTGGCGAAGGCACCTATAAGTGAACAACTTGTCTAGGTCGTTACATGGAGTCAGCTCAGCATGCTCAAATCCGCAATCGTTAGATTATGGATCCAGCGCACTAACCGTAAGATAGGTCTACAAGAATGCTTGATTGTGAATGGTGAATAACTGAACCACTATAATTACGACTACAATATAGATAATATTCCCTCAAGCATGGCTAGCTGAGCCATCTTAAAATGTTACACTGTTTTTGTAAACAAAGTAAACTGAAGACATTCTTAGTTGCTTCTGGCTGAATAATTTCATCTTTCGCCTACAGTTGTTTTCAGGTGACTCCGAAGGAAATGAAGCACGATGTGCTTGAGTCATCTTACGATAGCGCGGAACTAACAGATCCACACGTACTGCAGAGCGTAGTGACCATCGACTAAGGTGATTCAAGAAATATCTTGCATATTTTGTGGCCGCATTCACTTTTAAAGCAAGATCTACAAATCTTGTCTTTCACACACATTTGATATTAAAACGTGTGGCAAATAATGGCTTGATTTCACTACGTTTGAAAGATCCTGCCAGCGGTGGTGGTTAGCAATATTACTTGTATGCACCTTTGCCAATGGTAGTCGATTATGTCGTTGAATATAGTAGGATCTATATACTATTTGCAAATTAAATAATTGTTAGCAATTAATAATATTTGTAAATTAAAGTGTTATGAATAGACTCGCCAGATGAATGTGAATACATCTCATTCAATATGGGCTTTTAAGTTGTCTTATACGAAGTCTTCTCATTGACTCTTGTTCGTGTAGGCGACTTCTGTGCCAGAGTCCACGATGGAAGGAGTTAATTGTTTAAGGTTGCCTTGAATTTTTCGCAATTTGGGTGATGGTTGGGTCCATCTATCATAAAATCTTGGCCAGCATTTTGAAAGAGTTAGTCTAAGACCAGCTTACATCGGTGAGAAGATATTGAGCTAGGATTTACGCGTCCTCTTTTGACTAAAAATTAAACAACGACTTGTATATCACATCGGCCGTTACCCAACACAAATGTCAGCGGTAATCTATTACCGAGTATGGCTGGACCTATATATTATTTGTAGATTTAATAATTGTATTTTGAATTGAATATAATAATAATACTAATAATGATGATGATGATGATGATGATAATAATAACAATAATAATAATAATAATAATAATAATAATAATAATAATAATAATAATAATAATAACAACAACAACAATAAGCTTAGCATGAGTCAGGACCTATAAGCTGTCATTAGTCTACTGTGGAGGAGACAACGCTGTCTACGACCGTTCAGGAGCCTATCAGTGTGATACCCGCAGTTTCCAGCATACTGAATGAGTCCAGTATAAGGACTGAACATAATCCTTTGCGACTCTCAACTTAAACTAGGAGAAAGTTTCGACGCCCGTGTTTACCACCCAATTAGCATTTTTCTAAATATATGTGAACCTTCCGACTTCGAAACTGAATGTCGGGCAAGTCTAAAGAGCTAACGCATAACACCTAAACGCCTACATTACCTAACCGCAGAATAGATTTTCATTTTTACTTCCCTTTGTTTTGTGCATTAGCTCCCGTAAGAGTTTTAGCAATAGTTGGCACATTTTAAGTTGGTAGATTATGAGAGGCTGCTATCATTTATAACTGTACATTGATAACAACTTTACTTAAGATTTTTGAAGATCAAGATTTACTTAATCGGTGAGTCTTCACATTCATCTAGAGCCTACCGGTAGGCCTACATTAACAGGTAATACTCTGAGAAAACAATAAAAAATGAGTCAAATGTTATTACCTATTGTTATTATAGAAAAGAATCAAGTGGTAATCGAGAATACTATAGTAAACAATCGTCTGTTTGCTATACGAAACTATCCAATAATCCAGCCTATAGGTGGGCTTCAATTATAGGAATTAACAGGGATTGTTTGCATCAGTAATGTTAGAGAAAATTGGCTGTTGATACATTTGCTCTTTAACACGTTGATTTACTCGGAAATAACAACATCTTAGCCTGGCTTATGCCTCATAGAGAGTTCCTGGTAGGCACATGTCGGTTGCTGCAACGATTCGTATAACGAAAAACGTTGATCTAAAATGTTCGGCCTCATTACAGTTTTATAAACATCTTTGCATAAGTTCTTATCGTTTGGAATTTTGATCCTACGAAACAAAGAAAGCAAAGCAAACAAAGTTTAAGAAAAGCACAAAATTCCAGTGTATCAACTAACGGCTGAACAAGAGAGTTTGAATCCAGACTTTAAGCGAACTTTCAAACTTCCCTATCTTGTTGAAACATAATCGTACGACCATCAGTATCCTCATAACCGCTTTTCGCATTAGAACTACGCTGTCCCAACCCGGTTGACCCCCAGATTCTGACCTGGCACCAAAAGTAATTGACCTCAAAACCTGACTCTTGCGGTTTCGATTGGATAAATTGGTCTTCCTTCACACATGTCATAAAATATTCTGATATATTTTACATATTAATAAAACGTTTTCTCTAATGATCCTTACTTTATCTTTAATTTTAAAAGACTACTCCAAAGGAAAATTTTCATTATGACAATAAACTGAATCTCACATGACTGTTACTGAAGACTCGTTTCGACAGTTGTTCATGATCCACCAAAGAGGTTTAACTTAAGTACTGATAAGGAAATTTAAGAAGAAACTTAAAGTACTTAAAGAAACTTAAGTATTGATAAGGAAATTTAAGAAGAAACTTAAAGTACTTAAAGAAACTTAAGTATTGATAAGGAAATTTAAGAAAAAACTTAAAGAAAAGTCAAAGTTTAGGACAAACTATAGGCAGCGAGCAGAAATTTATTTATATGAATTACAGTTGAGCCTTACCTTCAAGCCAAATAGCATTTCCTTAAGACATGAAATCTGTCTTTCAGTTTATTGTGACTGCGAGTAGTACACAGTAAGATTTAAACAAAACAATGTTACGATGACAAATAAACCGTTCCAATTAGGTTCGGAAATCCCCGCATTTGCTGAAATTATCACATTGTACAAATGCATAAACTTAGATATTATGAACGTTCTCAGTTTAAGTAAAATTAATCCGTAATATAATATGTCGTATCTACCTCTGTCTTTGTAAAGTGAAAGCGAATGCACTCTTATGCATCGAACTGCATGGTTATCATTACTGAAACTGCAACTGGATAGATTCTAGCACATTTATTTTGGTGTAATAAGAATGTAACTTCAAACCCGTCGTTGGACCTTACTACGTTCTAATACGTTCAGACAGTTTTTCGCTTGTTTGTATAGAGGTCTCTATGAGCTAAGGAATATGAGACGCAATCTTTAAAAAAGTTAAAATAGGTAAGCTGTAAAATATTTTAAATGCTTACATGAAACGTTGTAAGGCGGTGTCTCCGAGCTGGTGCGAAAGGTCGGAGCATTAGCTGCACAGCTTATAGGAACATAACTTGGCGGATTGAAGAAAAGATTGCAGAGATATGGAGGAACATTTGGCGGTTGGGCTGTAACAACGATGTACGATGATGCACTTGTGTCTGTTGTTGATCCTGGATAACTGGTAATGTTCCGACTGGGATCGGACTTCAGCGTCCAGTAAAACGACGGAGGCAACGGATGATGTTGGTGGGGTATTGAGGATCCTCTGTAGGAGACGATGCTCGATATCATGACGTCTTCTCCAGAAATTATTTCAGTTGAATTGGTTGAATTGGTAGTAATGTTGGCTTTTGAATCTAAAATATAAGCGTGCTTGTAAAAATGTTTAGAATGGCATACATGCTTGTGTAATAGAGGGCATTCATCAGTTAAGAAATATTGTTATGTGTAATTATTTAACATCGTTTGCTATGTATACTATGCCCAAAAGAAGCATACTGTCAGAAGTCTATGGCTAATATGGGTTTATTTGCGAATTTATGAGCTTTGGTTTTGAAATTTTAAAATAACAAAAGCAGTGCGGCAAAACGGTAATGCTTAAACGCAAAAACACAAATTTGCAACATAAACGTCATTAAACTGCTTTAGAAAATGCGTTACACATTGACAGGCTACACAAAAGCAGTGTATTCTGATCAGGTGCCCGGTGACTTTTCTATTAGAACCCCTATACTCTTGAGGTATGCCCAGTCCATACTATGTTTGTAGGAGTCTAAGATAACAGTTCAGGAGAACTTTCAGTACACTATCGGAAGGCTGAGGTAAGTACACGCATAGAAGCAAATACACATCATTCATATATACAAGAAATTTTGAAAAACACCAGTGTCTTATATTGCATTCGGTATCAATTACCCACCCAGTCATATCATTGTGTATTTGTGTTTTAGTCTAATTTCCTGGAATCTGTCTTCTAGCGACAATTGTCTGGGTTCAAATAATCCCTCCTCATGAAAGAGCGGAACCGTAGTTTTCGTTTGTGCTTTGGTCTATCAGTACTAAACATATTTTTCAGACACTTCACTAGAATGTACTGATACAGCAAAATATCGAATTGGCCTATTTATGTTTTCTTATCATAATAAAATGTTGAAACTAGTATTTATTTTAGCTATTGCCAAAAAGGTTAGGCAAGAGGATAAAGAACATCATTAATAAGTAAATAATAGGAAAAGTACCCCAACAAACGCGATAAATAATACCCCAAAGCTCTCATAATGCTGCAGTTGCATAGATATGTAATCGCATTGAAGAAACTAGTATTATGGGCTGATTCCTGCTTTACACCAGGCATCTAAGTGAACCAATATACAGTAAGCAATCTGTATATGCATAGCAATGCTAATTCAAAATCTCAAACTAGCAAACAAGACAATTCATTGTTAGGCAAACAAAACTAAAGCCAAGAGAACATTAAACAACAGGGACCAGTAAAAACTATTTAAACTTAAGCTTGACATTTCTATAAATGGCAAGTTTAATATAGCTTAGGCCAATTCTTCAATGAAGTCAAACCCAGAGGCACATAAAGTCGTGATATTCCTACCAGGCGATAAATTTTATTCATATTCTAAGTATTTGCAGATACAGCATGTCTAATAGAGCTGCCTACCAACGACAACAAGCATCGCTTGGTACAATCTTCCAGTTCCGAAGCCATCAGCGCATGCGTAACATCCACCAAGAGACAGCACTGCGTGGAATGCGATTAAGTTGCACACGAATCCACCTGGTTTCTCTGTTCTGTAATGAGACGCATAGCTAGAATTGAGTTCGCAATTGTTTTCAGTTAAAGATGTGCCACCGGCAGTGTTGCAATCCGTTGTGTATAACCACGTAATGTCACCAGTAGCATCGCTAGAACAGTTGAAGAATGTGTGACCACCAACATCCGTTGCCACATTCAACGGTCTCTGAATCAATGCTGCTCTCAGGCCTGAAAAATAAGGAAAAGTCTAATAACAACGTTTTAACAGTGATTTGGCCTAGACTACAAACTAATTATTCTTGCATGGTGAATCAAACAGAGAAACACTAACATTCTTCGTTCACTAAAATGTGCGTTATCCATATTAAGACTGCGTATGCTAACAACCATGGTCAAGTTTGTTAAAGGCGTATTTCGGCCATTAGGTAGTCAGCCTAATCCAGTTTAACGAGAAAGGAACTCCATAAAAATAGCATAGAGAATCGGTCTTAAAGTATGAACGTAGGTTCAACTTCAACATGCAATGTTGAGGTATTGCTCATCAGCAATGTGATGATTTCTCTTAAACATTTTTGTAGGTGATCAGGCTGTCTAAACTATAATGCATGTCCACACTTTTTACAAAATATCCACATTGGTGTAGAAAAGTCAACCTAACAAAAGATGGAGACAAAGTAAAGTATTTTGCATTTTTTAGAAGGTCCGAAATCAAGCAGCCTGTAACTTAGGCCTACCAGTGTATTTGACTGTGATTGGTACATAACTAAATTAACCAATCTAGCGATCGTCATCAAATCTGAAGAGACATGTAACGCGTTTATGTAGTTCAAAAGGTTCAGAAATGTAAACAATTTTTAAAAGACGCTATTAGCAAAGATACCTGGCAAATAAATCTATATAACAGTAGTTGTGTTAAAGGCTAAATAAGCACAGGTTACAGTAATAAACATTTCCTGCCTATTTCAGTCAAATAGCTGATATTGACTAGTAAAATAATTAATCTACCTGTTACGAAACTAACAAACTTAACAAATTTTATAATCTGTTTATTCGCCATTGCTGTTCAGAAAAATACGATTTGCTTCCTAAATAGAAGTACAAAGCCTAGGCATAAGTGCTGGTACCATTATGCGTAGTATGCTTAGCTGTTTATCCAGAAAAGCTCATTATATCTATTTCACAGTACATCCGGGCTTTTGTCCTACATAATATGACAAGATAAACAGCATAAGCGACGGTTAAGTAGACTGCATGATGTCTGAATCATTTAGGCCACGAAAGTAAAAACTCCATTGATTTCGCTCGTATCTGAGCTGCAGACATCAATTAGTCACAAGTGTGTCTTGAAATGTTGAAGTAGGCAAGACAAAGAATCGCTGACGCTACACACAAAGATTTCACTTGCCTATAAATAGGGATGGACAAGTTTCAAAGTAAACAACGACGTAATAGAGATCGAAAGAAGATAACCTACTTGTTACATGCTTAAGTGAACACCAAAGGTTTGTAGCCCATGACTGAATATTAATATAGCGCATTTAAAACTGCCTCAAAGTCGCTGAAGCTTGGCTTACTGAGATTAGTTCAACTTGAAATAAATACAAGAAACTTTTAAAATGTTCAGGTTTTCAACTGAAGATCATTTAAGAAGCACGATGTAATACTAAGTGCTCTAGTCGTCGAGCGGGAACTCGTGAATAACAGATACTCAAGGGCTGGCTCAAGAAGTCAGTTGTGTACTGTATGACCGCACCAACTTGTCACACAATATCTTCTACAAATGATATTATTTTCCATAGTTTTTAAAGGAAACATATCAACAAAATAATGGATTGAATCCGATAAGATTGAAAGTTTCTGTCAGTGTTGATGCTTGCCAATATTACTGACGTGAACCTTGGTCAGTGGTTGTTACCGAATCGATCACTGAATATGGTGCGTTATATATCGCATTTCTAAATTTAAAAAAAATTATAAATAGTATTTTGAAAAGTGTTAATTAAATTGATGTATATACTCGCAGCGATAGTTAAACGCATCTTTCTGTGTGGGCGTTTTAGCTGTCTTGTCCGAAATTTACCTGGTAAGTCTAGTTCGATTAAACGACTTCTGTGCCAGAAGCCTTATTACTTTCAATCAGTGTTAAACTAGTCCTAGTGATAGAGCCAGCATTAAACGACATTGCTAGCTTTACGACAATATCTGTGTTACTTAATCTCTCTCTCTCTCTCTCTCTCTCTCTCTCTCTCTCTCTCTCTCTCTCTCTCTCTCTCTCTCTTCTCTCTCTCTCTACTGGCTGGAATTAATCCCTCTTAGGTGAGGAGTCAGTCACACGGATCCTTCTTTCCATTTGCTTCTACCCCAGTATCTTATTGCCTTCGTATCTCTTCTTTTGTCGTCCCCGACTGCGGCATCCGTAAACATAATATTATGTGTTAGGTAATAATGAATCGTGATTACCTAATCAAGAAAGTCTAACGCTTTTTAGGCTGTGCCTTTTTATAAGTCCCCAGGGATCATAGGTACCTTGGGCAAATAATAATACTACTACTAATAATAATAAAAACAAAAACAACAACAGCTACTGAGACGATGTGTAAGTCCGAGCTCAACATATTCTAAATTGCACTGAAACTTTTTACAGTCGACTCCTTTTAGATGGTGGCTGAGCTTCGGCGATGTAGATATCCCAATGTCTTCGATTTTCTTTTGTCCTGGACCTTTTTCTGTGCATTCCTATTGATCTATAAACTAAGATATTACTTGATATTACAGGTAATCGGTAGGACGTTTTTTTAGGGTCGTTGCACGCCTTTGAGGCTGTTGTTAAATGTGCGCGTTGTAAGTGTCTGTTAAATAATAATAATAATAATAATAATAATAATAATAGCAACAACAATAATAATCAGTCTTCCGCTGCTCATACAAGCGGGTGCATTTCAACAAACGTTTTAAAATTGTCTTAAGAAGACTTTGTTTATGAGTGAAATAGTATAGCATGCAACGCCTTTGTGAGGTTTTTAAAAAGCTCTGTAATAAGTGTCTTGAGAATAAGTCTAGTACATGGACAGGGCATAGGCCTAATCCTTGGCAACTCTCAACTGTAAACTTGGCGGACGTTCGACGCCCGTTTCTGCCACCCAATCAGCATTGATCAAAACATATTCCGACTTCGAAGACTGAATTTCGGGCAGGTCCAAAGAACTAACGTACAACTCCCAAACGCCTACATTACCTTGGCGCAATATAGTTTTGTTTTTTACCTCTCCGTTGTTTTTGTCCAAAGCTTCCCGGAAATGAGTTATAACAATAGCTGATACGTTTAAAGTTGATAGAATGTGATCGACTGGTATCAGTTATAACTGTTAATTGATGGTAAATTTATTTCATATATATTTAGCAAAATCTATTTAATCGACATTCATCAAGAGCTAACTGGAAGACCTATACTAGCGGGTAACAGTCTTAACAAACAATTAAAATGGTTCGCATTTTACTTGCCTGGTTTCAATGGCAATTAATTCGACCTCGCTTTCTTAGATCAGTAATGTTAAAGAATATATTTATTTGATACATTTGTCACGCACGCAATGTTAGAGAGTATATTCATTTGATACAGTTGCTCAATAATACACACAGTAATAGTAACATCTTAGTCTGGCTTATGCCTCAATAGTGAGTTCCTGGTAAGCAGATGTTGTCGATTGCTGCAGTGATTCGTTTGGCCAAGTTTCATTAAAAATGTTCCGCTTCACTACATTTTCGCTGACATCTTTGCGCAAATTCTTATCGTTTTGACTCTGATCCTACGAAACAAAGATAGAAGTTGAGGTAAAGCACAAAATTCGAGTGCATGTATCGACGGCTGAATAAAAGAGTTTCAATCCAGATTAAAAGCGAAAATTTTAAAGTATCCCATCGTGTAACCGCTTTAGTATCATCTTACGAACCACCGTTATCATCAAGGTCGCTTTTCACATTAAAAACCCAACCCAATTAAACCCCGGATTCTGACCTGGCACAGAAACTGAACTCAACTACCCGACTCTTGCGGACCTGATTTGATACAGCGTTGTTTGTTAGCTGGACTCCCTGACGCAGCCTTTGTTTGGCGCTGAGAAACTTCAGAGATTTACGTTACATACTTTACACATATGGCCTCGCACATTTCATAACATATCTCAATAATATAACACATAAATAAGATAAATTTTCTTTTACAATTACTAAGTGATCCTTAATTTTAATAGAACACTCTAAAGGAAAAGTTTCATTATTACAATAAACTAAATCTCAAAAGAATTCCACCGATAACTGGGTTCGAGAGCTGCACGTGATCACACCAAAAAGGTTTAATATAAGTATCAGTATGAAAGTTCAGAAGAAATTAATTATTTTCAGTATAGACTATATGTAAGACTAAACCAATAGGGTGGATATATTGTAATTTATATCGCTGTAAATAGTTTTGCATGTAGTGGAGCTTTGTTTTAGCTTTTGTTGACAATGAGTAAGTCTCATCTAGCATTTTAGTTGTATACCTTGTTTGTCTTACAATGAAGATTTCATCTGGAAAGCTTTAAAACGGATCAACTTGAAATCAAAGTAACCAGCAGGAATTTACCCGCATAAATTACAGCTAAGTCTTACCTTCATGCCCGGTAGCATTTTCTTAAGCATTTTTTCATGGAATTCGGTCGTCAAGTTTATTGTGACCATGAGTAGTGTGTGATAAATCCAATGGAGATTTAAATAGAAAAATGTTGCCGCGACTAATACACAGTTCCACTCAGGGTCGAAGATTTCCAGATTTACTGAAATTATCAGAATTCAGTAATGGATAAAATTAAGTATTACGAAAGTCCTCAGTTTTAATGCAAGACGTAGACCATTCATGTTTTTGATATCGTCAGGGTCGTCATCATACTTCTTGAATAATGAGCGCGAATTATTACTGCAGAGATGCCCTAAGTGCAGAACTGTGTTTTAAAACCAACAGCTTTCGAAATCTGATCTAATGTAATGACTTCTGTAGCGCTGTAATCATAAGGCATAAGGTATCCATCGATGCTCGCTTCAAGCGAAACTTCAGTCAAACTTGTAATGAGTTAGAGAAGCCTTGTCTGAATCCAAGAGGTGAGGGAAACGAGCAGTCAGAGAATACCTTGCGAAAGCAAGAAGACACAGACGAGTCTTAAGTTTAGAACGGAATGGCATTAAAGACCTGACAGATTGCTCATTATTGGGTAATAAATTCCAAGACTTCGCAGAAGCCACCGAGAACGCCCGAGTACCCAACACTGTCCTGGTAGGCGTCACAGCGACAAAGCATTCGTTAATCGAGTGCAATATTTGTCGGTTAGCGAGACGAGTAAAGAGCTTAGGTATGTCGGTAGATTTAAATGCAATACTTTGCGGCTATAAAACATGAACAATCTCTTTTCAAAAAATTTATTTACTTTTCACAAAAGTCGTTCTCTTTTCATGAAATTCATTCTTTGATCCTAAAGCCAACTTTAAAAACGAAGGTTGCATGAAAAAGCCCATATGCATCGACTCTGTTTTGCGATGCATCTCGCACCTCTTATTCGACTGACCCCAAAATTCGAACCCACAGATCTTACCCTGTTCTTCAGGATACAAAGGATTGAAGAAAATGAGGTGAAAGGTTAAACTTTATCTTACCTCCTGTAGAAGAGACTGAAAAATAAACCTATTTAAATCTCCATTGGATTTATCACACACTACTCATGGTCACAATAAACGTGACGACCGAATTCCATGAAAAAATGCTTAAGAAAATGCTACCGAGCATGAAGGTAAAACTTAGCTGTAATTTATGCGGGTAAATTCCTGCTGGTTACTTTGATTTCAAGTTGATCCGTTTTAAAGCTTTCCAGATAAAATAAACCAGAACTTTGTTAAAGTTTGCAATTGTTATAAATGATAAAGTACAGTGTTTGGAGTTCGTCCATTAGGGATGTCTACAAAGTGTTGGAAAGAGGGTGTCACGGTCGAGTCTACGGACACGCCCGTGTCAGCCTGTGATGTATCATCAACAGACCGGAGTGGGGTGGGGAGAAGCGGGAAGATTATCAAGCACGTGGTGGCGACATCAATTTGCAGGAAGGACGCCACACGCGAAGACCACCCTGGAGCGGACGGCCAACATCAAGGCGCAGAATCCGATCAGAGGAAACGACAACCCTCCGCAAGGACCCCACCACCTCTCTCCCTCCGCACGACCACCCGAACCCACGGATTGGGGAACGACAGAATGACAAATCTCTCGCAACGAGAATGAATCAAAAAGGGCGGACTCGAAGGGGCTTCATACCCAGTTAAATGGTAATCTGTCAAGGACCCGGGGATGCAATGTTACTCGGGCCACCCTGGTAGTCAATCGAGATCGGTTGCCTCTATATACACAAGATGGAACGCCGAAGAGTGGATCAGTTCGGACTCACACGTCGAAGAGAGCGCCAAATAACATCTTTGGCCTACGACGTATCCTCACACAGATTCAGAGACTGTGACGCTTCGTACCAGATTCGATGAGAACTTCGCTAGATTTAGAACCAGTTATATAGGCGTAGGCTTTAGTTTCTTCGTTAGTTCCAAATTAAAAGAATAAACCTCCTCCGTTTCGAGATTGAATGTGCCGCGCCCTCAAGAGGCCACGACAACAGTTTGTGAGGGTCGCGACAGAGGGGTCACTCAAAACCGGACAAATGCGGATAAGGTGAAGGGGATTACACCCAGAGCGGATATCCGCTTCAAAAACGCCGTATACGCGGTTATTTCTGTGCAACGTATGCTTTAAGCAACCACTTCATCAAAGGATTACACCCCGTAGAACAGTTAGTCCTGCAAGTCAACACAATAGTCAAATGTAAGCCTTAGTACTGCTTAAAATGAGGACGACCACAAAGGGGATTGGAAGTGTAATGTAAATGGTAACAAATGCGAATAAGGAAGAGGGAGGGTCCTACGTACGTCAAATTTGCTGACGCTCTTTATGGACGATTCCAATGTAAAGTATTAAATATGTAGAAACTAAACTGAGGAACTGAACTATCAGATTTGGCTTTCGTAATGTTCATGGACAATCTAAATGTTTCATCGAGGTACTCTGTTATCTTGTCTTCGAGTCAATAGTTATATTAATGCAACTTGCTTTTTTGAAATTAGAACAACTTAAAACAATACAATCTATAGTATAATTCATTGGGTCGTAGAGTGATAAAATGTGCAGTAATTAAACCAAATCACATACTTCATTTATACTACGCTGCTTAACTGAAGCTGAGATCCATGCCGAACTTAGGTAACAATTTGAATTCGATCCGGAATCTCTTATTGTACAATTCTAGTCTTATTTAAATAAACTTGTTATTTTTTATGAATCCTTCACATTTTGTCTTGTGGTCGGCCCGCCCAGTTTTCTTCACGTTTGCACTTTGAAGGAAAATCTCCACTTACCGCAGTTGGAAACATTGGCAATGGTAAATATGCTGTACATCACACCTCTGATTGTGTTCGAGGCAATGCACTTATACAATCCATTTTGTTTAATTGAAACAGTGCTTCCTTTGGATATGACGTTGCCGCTGGCTAAGTCGAACCACATAAATGTTGGTGGTGGATAACCCAACGCACTGCATGTCAGCTGTACAGTATTATACAGACATAGATTTGGGTTTCCTGAGATACTAATATTTTCAGGCGGATCTGTTGTGAAAGAAATAAGCACTGTATCAAACACGATAAAAGGTTGCAGAACCAGTAAATATCTAAGACATTTTGTCGGGAATGTCAGTATTATGTCTCCCTTTTCGTCGCCCATACGGTGCATTTAGTAACAATATTTTATGATGATAATAAACACAAAATAATAATAATAACAGCAATACTGATAAAAACAATAATAACAACAATAATATTTTTCATTATTAATTACATTTTTGACAAGGATGCCATAAAAAGTCCTAATAAAAGTAAACTGCCATATGAAGTGAAGCGACTAGCAAGACGGTCATATGTTGGGTGGAGAGACAAGGTTTTGAGGAATAATGGCAGTCATTGACCGAGATGATAGTTTAAAGAGATGGGTTACTATGAGGTATGAATTGGAATAAATCTAGAATCTCTTGTGATTGTTGAGTTAGCATGCAAAGCAGAACGCCTATTTAGTGTATTTGTATGTAGGCCTATGCATGTGTGTATATTTGTATTGGTGTATATATGCATATATGTGTGAATGAATGTATGTATGTATGTTTGTATGTATGGAGGTAAGTATGCGATATGTATGTATGTGTGTGTGGGTAAGTATGTATGGTAGATATGTATACAAAAGAAAGTGAAGAAAGTTTTGAATTTGAGTTAAAACTGTTTTAGTAGATTATACAGAAATACTTTTTCTCAAGGAGACAAACAACATGCAAAGAACCCAAGGTTGGGTAGACAAAGATTGAATTCAAAGAATGTTGAATATGATTGCATATTAATCCAAAAATGACCGTCTCCGTAAACATGCATTAAATTTTAATATTAAATAGATGTTTGATGTTTGATATGATGTCCAGCTTGAGAAAAACGTATCTATACTATATTCTGTCGTCCCTACCTCTGACTCAGTAGAGTTAAAGAGGGTACACTCTGTTGAATCAAACCGCTCAGTTATCATTATTGAAACTGTATTTAAATAGATTCTAACTCGTTTATTTTTGAGTAAAAAGAATTTTTTTAAAATCATTTGATTTTTGTACGTTATAATAAAAGAATATCAAGTCACGCAGACAAACTATCAACTCAAACACCTTTCTCGTTTTTATATGGAGGTCTGTATGAGTTAAGAAGTATAAGATGCAATGTGTGAAACAACGAAATAATTATAAGTAAGCTATAAAATATGTAAAATACTCACATGAAACGCTGTAAGTTGGTGTCGGCCAGCTACTGCGATAGTTCGGGGCATTAGCATCACAGCTTGTAGGAACATAAGTCGGCACATGGAAGAAAAGATTGCAGATATATGGAGGAACAATTGGCGGCTGGGGTGTGACTATGATGCCAGAAGACGCACTCGTGTTGGTTGTTGATGGATAACTGGTGAAGATCTGACTGGGATCCGACTGTAGCGTCCAATAAAATGATGGGGACAACGGAGGAGGTTGTAGGGGGATCGAGGGTCCCCTATAGGCGACGCTGCTTGATATCATAACATTTTCTCCAGCAAGGAAATCCGTTGAATTGGAAGATGTGTTGACTTTTGAATCTAACATAGAAACGTGCTTGTGCAAATCACTTAGATTGGAATGAGTACTTTTGTATAAGAGCTGTGGGAAGCGGTGGTGTAGTGGTATGGTCTGTGCCTCGTAACCGACTTTTGGACAAGTTGTTCGCCTACAATTGTCAGTCAGAAAGGCAACGAGATACCAACTCACTTACCTCATCCCCGGGTGGCATAAAGCCAATGTACTTACCTTGGGGCAGAGAACTCATCATCATCATCATCATCATCCTTATGAGAGGTATATACGCCTTTGCACATACATGACAAAACATAATAAAATAAAATTCGTAGCTACATGATACAAAATAGATCATTTTTAATATGTTATATGTCAGCATCGAAACAAAGAAATGTGCTGTCTTCACTGGTTTTTAAATATAATTATACAAGAAACTGTTGCCCCAAATATTACTCAAAATCAGAAGATCATCACAGGTCAAAATAAATGCTTTCCATAAAAGATTGCTAAGCTGGATATCATAACTTCTTCTCCATGAAGTAAATGGCAAATTAGGAACAATGTTGCCGCTTCTATACAATAAAGGTGCCATTTTCTTAATATATAAGAATGGGAAGACTTGGAAAAACAGGCTCATCGGGTTGGAAATACTGTCTACTTTCTTGCCTCCGAAGTGGTCAATTTTGAGATAAGGGTGAGTTAAAATAGAACGTTATAACGAGCTAACAATAAGTAAAGTGTACCAAAAAGAGAGAATAATATTCCAAGCTCTTATACCTCTGCAGTTTTAGGGATATGCAATCACAATGAAGAATTAATATAGGCTCATGCCTACTTTACACCAGACATCTAAGTAAACAGATTTACAGTAAACATTCTATATATGCAAAGCAATGCTGATTCAAAATCTCAAGATGGCATACAAAAGAAAAACCTCTTTAAACAATGAAAACTAAAATCTAACGAATATGAAACGACAAATAACGGCATTAACGACTTAAAGTTAAGTTTGACTTATTTCTTAAACTGGCAAGTTCAATTTAACTAGGTAATTCTTCATTAGGGTTAAAACCAAATATGCATCTGGTCGTCATATTCCTACCAGGCGATATACTTCATTCAAATTTTTAGGATACTCAGAAATAACATATGTGATTGAGCTGCCTACCAACGATAATTAGCATCGCTTGGTATATTCTTCCCGTTCCGATGCCATCAGCACAAGCGTAACATCCACCAAGAGACAGCAATGCATCGAATACGATCAGATTGCACGATAAACTGCTTGGTTTCACTGTTCTGTAATGAGATGCGTAGCTGCTGATGAGGTTGCAATTGTTTTCGGTTAAAGAGGTGCCACCGGCAGTGTTGCAATCAGTTGTATGTAACCACGTTAGATTACCAGTAGTATCACTAGAACAGTTGAAGGCTGCTTCGCCACCAACACCCGTAGCCGCATTCAACGGCCTCTGTATCAATGCTCCGCTCACGCCTTTAAAACACAGACGAAGGTTATTAATGACAAAAAAACAGTGTTTTGTTTTAGATTACAACTTAACTTTTCTTGGATGGTGTACTAAACATAAAAATGCCAAAACTCCTCAATCAATAAGCAAAAACTGCTTCATCCACGTGGAGACTTTGTAAGCTACGCGCCATAATCAAGTTTAATAAAGGCTTACACGGCCGTTAGGTGGTCAGCTCAAAGCTGATTATGGAGAAACGAACTCTCTAAACATAGTATAGTGAATTATTCTTGAAGTCTGGACTTAGGCTCAACAGGTAATCTCGAGGTGAGGGCCATCGGCAATGTGTAGACTACTCTTTAACAATTTTGTAGGTGACCAGGTTGTCTACACTACAGTGCATACCTACACTTTTTTTTGCAAAAAACACCAATACTCGTGTCGGAAAGTCACAAAAAAGACGGAGACAAGGCATCCTGCACTTTATTCAACAGAGAAGGTTTTAAATTAAATAGCCTGCAATAAAGGCCTACCAGTATATGTTAATATGAGTGGTAAATAATTAAATTAACCAATCTAGCGATGGCAAACAAATCTAAAAAGAGACATGCAAGACGTACGGAGCTCAAAAAGGTTCGGGTAAGTAAAAAAATTTGAAAGGACGCTATTAGTAATTATACCAGCCTACTATCAGTGCAGATCAATTGTGTTAAAGGCTGCTTGAACATAAGCTGCAGTAATTAACATTTCCTGCCTATTACATTCAACAAAGACTTCTCATTAACTAGTTAAATAACGAGAATACCTGTTATGAAGCAAATGCTCAGCAGAGCAAATTTTATAATCTCTTCATCCGCCATAGTTTCTGCACGAATACCGTTTTACTTCCTTTACACAAGTATGAAGCTTAAACCTACGTGCTAGTACTCAAAAGCGTATGTGTAGGCCAAAGTGTGGGTCCTGAATAGCTCAACCGTTTACCTTGAAAAGTTCAGTAGATTTATTTTGCAATATATCCAGGCTACAGTCCAACATGTGACAACGTAAACAGCTAGCACAGGTGATGATAAAGTAGGGTTGATTGGATATGAAATTATTTAGGCGACGAAAGTGAAAATGCTAGTACTGATTTCGGGGCCGAACGTCTGTGGGTTGCGGAATTTAATCAGTTACAAGTGTGTCTTGAAATGTTGAAGCAGTTACGACTAAGAATCGTTATCGCTACATATACAGATTTTATGTTCCTGTATATAGCGGATAAACAAGTTTTTACAGTAGGCAATCACGAATGAGATCGAAATAAGATAACCTGCTTGTTATATGTTTTAATGAACACCAAAAATTTGTAGTCATTTCTTAAATATTTTTGTAGCGCATTTAAAACTGCCTCAAAGTCGCTGAAGGATTGCTAACTTAGACATCTGGTAAAGGTAAAATTAAAATAAACAATTAAGTTTTTCCTTGGGAAATATCCAGCTTTTCGTTTGCCTTTTTTTTGTTACAGTGAGCCATTGGTGTATCACACCAAAATTATGTTTTTAAACAAAATTCTAGTTAATTTAGTGCTGTTTGAATAAATACGGTAAATATTATATGTTTATATATATATTTTTATATTTAAATAAATAAGGTAAATGGTATTTAGTTATATTTAAATAACTACGGTATAGCGGATTAGCTGTGCAGTCAGTTATATTAACTTGTGCTACATATATCTCCTTGAAATAATTACGAAAGTGGATGTAGGAATTATTGCTTACCATTAAATTTCGAAACGCTGATGCTTTTGTTTAAAGTGAATCGTTGATTGTTGACTGTGCAGGTGTAATTGCCCCCCGCCTTTGGCTGTACAACTGGTCCGTATGTTTCGTATCACCGAACAACCATTTGTTGTCACCCTCCGGCAGAGTGGGTACCTAGCACTTGAGGACTGCTTCAGTACAGCAGGGACATGTGCATGTGAAGTTGTACCAACGAGCTTCTTTGGCAAATTCTATTTCAATAATAAATTCGAAATTCTTGTTGATCATAGAAGAAACGGTGTATAAAAGCGTTAAACTGGATGTATGGTCCAATATTAGTTGACAAATCAGTCACAAATCTGATGGATGGAGGAAAGAATCGGTTGAATAGGAGTCAAATGGCGGCTTCAGACATCCGAGACCGGCTACGCAGTATGTCGGGACATCGAAAGTTCAGTAAAACAATATGATGCAGCGATTAAATATTTTGAAAATTAAGGGCAATGGCTATTGAAATCGGTGCTATTTGAAATTTAGGCAATTGAAACAGATTTACTGTGACACTGAAAGGAAAGTAAAAGCATGCAATGAAGATGTACCTTTTTCTTTCTTTTTTCGTTTACCTCCACCTGTCAATCACGGGCGTCCTATCCGCCTCGGTTTAATGATGGCCTCGCCTAACTGTTCCCTAATGTTCCGTACATATTAATTACACAGACATATAAGCTAAATTATCCAACATAATACGATCTACAATATGCAAAAACCTAAAAGCCTTATTGTTTTCCAAATTTTCACTATATACCTTTAAAGCGGATTGAGCTTACTTGCATTTGGACACCTAGGCTTTAAGCAGGCCTAAACTTAACTACATAAACTCAACTTTGTTCGAGTCAATCGAAATTCTATATTGCCACACTAATCTTTTGAAATCAATTGGAATTGACCATGTCTCATATTTCAAAAGCATTGAGCGAAACAAAAAACACAAGGGAGCATTATAGTCAATATTATTCCAAAAGCTCATCCCTCTGTTGAGATTTACAATAATTTAATTAATCTGAATGCCCCCATTTATTGAAAAAACGTAAATATCGACTTACTAAATGGCGTCTGTGAGAACTGAACTAAATTCGAGAAGGTATACCATGAAGTTGCTTTGTGCAAAGCGTTCGGGTAGATGTTGGTGGTCTGATTATTGGCTAACGACTCGAATTGATGATATTTGACTATCGAGACTTGACAACCTACTCATTCTCAAACAAATACTGCTATCTATGTCACTATACAAACCTTTAAATCTAAGCACATTGTGAAGAAATTTACATCGAAAGGTTGGCTGGCACTGCAGATTGCGATTGGTCTTATGTTTCACATACGTTAGTATCATTCAATTCCAAATCAGATGCATACTCAAATACAACATTGTCGATGGACTTATAGCATGCAGCCCAGTTGTATGACCTATGTTAATTCACTCATTACAGTTCAGCTGTATTACTTTAAATCTGATTCATTCAGTGCTAAACTAGTTCTAGTTATTGAGTCAGCGTTGAACGACATTGCTAACAATATTTACGTTACATAATTACGAAGCGTAATGTCCCAATTAATTTACGAGAGTGTAATGGGGAAGGCTAACAACTGAGTGATTACTGATAGTTATACAGCGCTGCCCTAAATCACAGTTAAATGAGACCAAACAGCAGTTTGTTGATTTAGAGCTAGATATGACCGTCTCCTGAGTAAAACGTTTTATACTGTCCGCGACGACCAGATAGAAAGCGATAACGTAGCATGGTGTTAGAATCCAGGCGCCAGTGCATCCATCGTACTTTGGATGGATGGAGGAAAGCAGCGGTTGAACAGAAGTAGGATGGCTGGTCCACATATTTTGTATCTGCTGCCTGGTGTGTCAGGACTTCGATCGTCGTAGAGTTTGGTAGCAGCAACAGGCGTGCCCATCCGGAAGTGGTCGTGTGCAGTGGTCACGGTAGCGACGAGGTTACTCTGCCCTGGCAGCCGTGTTTATCCAATGTCCATCGTCGCCTTCACAGAAGATGAGATGGCTCTTACAGACGGTAGATGGCGAAGCGAGAGGCAACGTGGGGTTTTAAACCCATCTTCCGACGAGAAATGAAGGGTGAGACTTGTTGAATCACCAAGAGGTACAAAACGGAGTTTTATGTCGATTCGTCAACTGTGAGATATTCGAAACTTCTCATTGATAAAGTTTATTCGTCTTTTAGCATTGCAGCAGTGTTCTTGTGTGTATCGAGATTTGATTGACATCCGACCTTTGGCTAACGACTCGAACAGACTCGAATCGTTATTGACTATATAACCATCTACTAATTTACAAATTTTCAGAAAATAGTGTCATACATGTACAGTAATTAAACAAAGCGATGAATTCATCGAATGATTGGCTGAATATTAATGACTAGGCTTGAAAAGGCGTTGCTGATCGATCCTGTTTGAGTTCTAACAATGCGTTTGCTAGTCAGTCCCTGATTCTTGTGCTATAGTGCTAAACATCACTCGTCAGTACTTGTTCAATACAAAATTACAAATGACCAGTAAGCACAATAAGTTATTATGAAACTATTAAAAATGCTAATCATGTGACAGTTATAAATTTGTTAAGGTGTCAGTCAGTCAGTCAGTCAGTCAGTCAGTCAGTCAGTCAGTCAGTCAGTCAGTCAGTCAGTCAGTCAGTCAGTCAGTCAGTCAGTCAGTCAGTCATTCAGTCAGTCAATCAGTCATTTAGTCAGTCAGTCAGTCAGTCAGTCAGTCAGCCAGTTAGTCAGTCAGTGTCACTATCAATATCAGCGTGGGTTGACGTGTTGACGATGATGCTGTGACTCCCCAGTTCATCACTGATTAACACCAATACTCTCTCTTCAGCATCCAAAGCACGAGGACCAAGAAGCATCCGATAACAGAAGACAAGCTCCGTTGCCGTTTGAATGTCTCATCTTGTCGCATCAACAAACCAAAATTTAGAAAAAAAATGCACGCGATCGATGTAGAACTTGCTGGGACTGACAGCAGGCGTTCGCCAAGAGCCGAAAAGTGAGCACAGGTGTCTAACTTTGTCAATGTCTTTCAGCACTCCTTTTCGCCACAATCTTGATGAAACCTTCATCATGACATCAGAGGAGAAATGTACTTTTGCCGGCAAAAATTATGTTTGCCATGACGGTTTTTCCAATGGTGTAACCGGTTTTTCCACCGGCTGATCAAAAACAATCCCAAAAATTGCCAACCCTGAATATTAGGCCTGACACTTGTTTAATCGACTGAAATTCACAGAGCGTTTAATTAATGGTATTTATCATGTTAGTACAATAATGCATAGTTTAATAGCAACGGATGTTATGAAAGCTTTAACACTGTTTCAATCATTAAGTTAATTATCAAAATATCTATAGACCATTTAAATTTTACATTAAAAACAATTTGAGCTGTAAAAAGAGGATTAAAACTAACGTAAAACCGGATAAGTCGGTGTTTCCCAGCTCGTGCGATAGGTTGGAGCATTAGATGCACAGCTTGTAGGAACATAATTTGGCGAATTGAAGAATAGATTGCAGAGATATGGAGGAACATTTGGCGGTTGGGCTGTAACAACGATATAAGATGACGCACTTGTGTCTGTTGTTAATCCTGGGTAACTGGTGATGTTCTGACTGGGATCTGACTGCAGCGTCCAGTAAAACGACGGAGGTAACGGAGGAGGTTGTAGTGGTATTGAAGGTCCTTTGTAGGAGACGTTGCTCGATATTATGACGTCTTCTCCAGGAATTAAATCAGCTGAATTGGTAGCAATGTTGGTATTTGAATCTAAGAGCAGGAACCGTTTTTATTTCATAAATTTAGTAGAGCATAGAGACGTTTGGAAAAAATAGATATACCGGTTTGAAAATATTGTATTATTTATGGCCTTAAAATTGGCGATTTTTTCAGATAAGGCTAATCGTTATAGTAAGGTTATGTTATAACGAATAAACAAGAAAAGTAATATCTCAACAAACAAGAGAAACAATACTTCAAGCAAGGTTATTTTTTTGCAGTGGTTGCAGAGATATGTAACTTGTTCGAAGGAAATTATATAAGCTAAGATGTTCTTTCTTCAGCCTGCTAAAATGCGCCTATACAGATATTCAGCTATGTTTATACATGCTTCAGACAGTTAATGCGTGTTTTCCAATAGCTATTTAAATAAAATATGCCAGAGAGTGACCAATGCACTTTAGGCTATCTAAATGGGCAAAGCAGTCATTGGTGAACTTAACCGCCTGATCACATCTTAATGCATCTTAAAGGTCTGAGTGCTTATGTGTAATTGTCTTGTAGGCTGTGCTTCATCCTATCTCAGGTAACTATTAGTATCGGTCTCATGCAAAACTTGCTGCAAATTTCTTCGATTTGCTGCGCAAGTTGACCTGATTGTCTCGCCGGCTTGAACCATCTTTCACAGGCCAGCATAGTGCTTTTGCTCTGGTCGGTCGTTTTTTCTCAAACAAGTAATATAACAACCTGCGATATTAGCCTCTTTTCCGTAAGCGCTTGACACCATTTTTTAACATGGTTTCTTGTTGTCAGGTCGGGGCGCCTCTGATGAGCTTATTCTGAAGCGGCGCTATATAAATTTGCAATTACAATTACAGTTACTTAAATGATAGTGGCAAAATAACAGGGAAGGTAGAAAAACGAAAAAATTGCGGAATTCCAGCGTCGAGATACAAGGGGGTTATGGATTGGTAAGAGAACGTGAGATGAATTATGGGATACAGGCAAGAGTGAGGTAAGATTATGATTGGGTTTATTGGTAGGTGAAGAGTTTACGAAAATAAGTCGTTTGGGAGTACTGTTAGCGAAGAACTTTGATATGCATCATTCGGTTTTTTCAGTAATTGGAGTTATTTAAGCTAAGGAGTGATATGGTGATGCTTGGAATCACTCAAAAAACAACATGTCTAATAGATTTGCCTACCGACGATAATTAGCATTGCACAGTATGTTGTTCCAGCTCCGAAGCCATCAACGCAAGCGTAACATCCACCAAGAGACAGCATTGCATCGAATACGACTAAATTGCAAACGAATCCACCTGGTTTCTCTGTTCTGTAATGAGATGAGTAGCTGCTGTTGAGTTCGCAATTGCTCACAGTTAAAGAGGTACCAGTGGCAATGTTGCAGTCAGTTGTATATAACCACGTAATGCCAATTGTAGTATTACTTGAACAGTTGAAGAAAGTTCCACCAAAAACATTTATAGCCACATTCAACGGTCTCTGAATTATTGCTCCGCTGACTCCTATGAAACAAAAGACAAGACTTATTATTACTACTGCTATTATTATGATGATGATGATTATTATTATTATTATTATTATTATTATTATTGCATTTATTACGCGCAAAGTCAGTACATCTGAATCATAGGCGCGAAGCAATTGTGAGTGAAGGAATTGCTCAAGGTACCTACAGTAACCGTCTCAAGGGATGTTTGAACCCATAGTCTACGCGCTACAAGCCGACAGCTATAACAAATCGGATACCCTGCCCTAAAGTGGTACTTCGGTCCTTTCTAGGTTTTCCTGTTGTATCCCAATGTTACTCTGTATATTGTGTTTACTGCTGTTTGTACTGGGAACAATAAATATTAATCAAAAGAAAAGCAATCGATTACTGTGCCCTATATAACAGCAACGTTTTATAGTGCTTTTATGTCTTTGTTACAAGGCCACTCTTTTGAATGGTGGACCTAACACAATAACGCTAACAATACTGAGACATAGAAGATGATCAAAAATCGGTTTACAAATAAATCGATTTCGTATGCTGTACAATGTTTGGCGCCATTGTCAAATTTATTATAGGCTGGTGCACCCATTACTTAGGAAGTTTCACCAAATGCAAATGTAAATGTTACGAGTCTATATAGCGACCGTATGGCCTCGACTTTGCTCATTTTTCAATGAATAATTCACCACCGCTGCCAGTCTTAATGGGCGCCACACCATTTCAGGTCCCCGTCACGTACAGTGCTAGCCCGATATTCAAATATCTTAAATAAAGCCATGAACGGTGTACGAACCGGCATCCTCACGCATAGAGGCGCCTTGAAGTACGCTTTAACCGATGTAGCTAGCCAGGCGAAGCCTGTTTAAACAGTATGGAAAACAGGTCTAACCATACATTGTGCAAAAAGGGTTCTATTTAAAAAAACCGTAACATTGGCCTATCAGAATATGTGATTATGATGGGCAAATCTCTAAATTAACCAATCCAACGATCGCAAACAAAACTGAACAGCAACGCATAACATCTTTATATATGTTCAGTTCCGGATGATCGGACATTCATTAATGGTTTTAAAAGGACAGAATTAGCAAGATATACCCATGATGTTTGTTTGAAAAATTAAAGTGAACCAGTCACACTATTTAACATTTTATGCTTATTACAAACAGAAAGTCATACTTACTAATTGGCATAATAATTAGGCTACCTATTATGAAAAATATACTCATTCTAGCGAATTTTATAATTTCTTTATTCGCCATAGTTTGTGCAGAAATCACGATACACTTCCTACATACATATACAAAGCCTAGGCCTAAATGGTTAAATCAGTGGCAGGCCAAAGTGTATGTCCTATATGGCGCTGTAGTTTATCATTAAACGTCCATTGTATATATTTCACAATGTATGTAGGCTATAAGTCTATAGGTCTGCCTGACTTAATAAACAGCCAGTGTAAGTCGTGATTAAGAAGGCTACATAGATTTGAAAGTATATAGGCTGTGGGAAGCTCTCGACGGTAAATGCTCTGATATGCGGACTTTAGCCAGTTCAGTTATCTGAAAATTATTTGCTTACAGATTAATTTTGCTTTTAATAAACATTGACGCCAATCAGGCTAGTGTAGGCAGCTCTTTTGTAAGGTAATAAAGGCGCTATATTAACTATAAAGGTTGTCATGTGGTGCGCAACCTTAGTCGTTGCGAGCCTTCGCATACAAGTCAACTGTCTATATATATATAATATATAATGTATATATATTATAACCTATAATATATATAATCTTTTCACTTACTTGCAACTCATTTATATCCTCCTGGCCATCTTATGTACGTAAGTTACTCTCAAGACAGAGCAAAGTATTTATTTTAAAGATTTCTGTCATATATATCATTTGCATTAAAGATTGCTAATTTAAAGCAGCTGTTCGTTTTGCGTAGAGAACTTTAGAGCACGACTTACCATGCTGTAGGTCTCAGTGAGTAAGTAATCAAGATGATTTCTTACGAATGGTAGAGTACACACTAGGAACTTAAAAGGCTACTGCGTTAGACATGGATTGAGCGCTACATAAGCTATGGGAGGCAAAATTAACTGGATGCGAGAAAAACTGAACTATCATTATTAATAGAAAGATAGAGAGAGACACAGAAAGACAGAGACAAATATACAGGCACACACAACCACAACCAAAAACATACAGACACAGAGTCAAAGAGGCAGAGATAAAGACAGAGTCGTTGGATGAAAAATTACCAACACTTGGTGAATGGGTTACAGCATAGCAGTTGAAGAGGAACACTGGGCGCCTGAATGTATTGCAGAAATTCATGCTATACCAGGAAGAGAGATGCGAACCAATTACAAAACCAATGCGTAGTCTAGATGTAGCAACTTATACAGGCAGCTAAGATAGATAGCATAAGAGAAGTAGTCCCAGAATCAGAAGAGTTACTTAGGTCAGCAGTCAGGCTACAGTCGGGCAGAGTAGCAATATTCTCTAATCTGCATCATATCTGGATGACGATTACATTCTGTAATAATTACTGTAAGGTAATCGGTTAGGTAGAATAGTCGATATGGTCGTCGAGGGTCTTTAGAGCAACGACATCGTTCTGTATTATGCATCTAAATCATTTGTGTTTGGAAACATATTTATTGGCGGATAGACAATAAACTCGACTACAAACTTCTAATCCGAAAGGTTAGATTTTAGATCGGTTTATAGATAATTTGATATAGATGTCTCGTTATGTGAGGGAGTTTCAATGAATGTCTCTGAGTTCTTCGTAAACAGATGTTGTCGATTGTGCTGTGGGTTGTTGCAGCGATTCGTATGACGAAGTTTCATACAAACTGTTCGGCACAACTACGTTTTCATAGATATAGGCTTCTTGGCGCAGATTAATGTCGCGTGTATTCACACCTGAAAGAATAACGACAACATAACAGGCCATTGCAACCCAGGTGTCCACAATATAAGTAGTCATATATATGCACGGTTCTGAAGTAGCGATTGTGACCAAGAGTTTGTAATGCCCAGAAAACGCAGCCTTGACCGTATATCTAATAACTCTAGCAATAATAAACATTACACTATACAGGGCAATTTCTATCATTTAGAACGCCTGCGTAACTCTCCTATATGATAATTAATAGGAGACCTGGGCCTTGTTCAGGACGACTTCAGCTACCATTGGAACACATATATTGATTACAGGGTCTGAAATGCAAGCATATGCTCGTGCAGACCTAGCTATATAATTAATCAGACTCATTTTCGATTAGTTCCTCACAAGTCAAATCCTGGATTCAATAAAGATTAATTGAATGAAATAATTGGACTCATAAGCAGAAGTATCTATAATTGTTTGAGGTAGACATTGCATAGCAGAGCTTTGGCACAGTCTTTCAAGTTCAATATCCTTGTTCGATATCCTTGGTGACACTTCTCCAGTTTTCCCACAAAAACAATATGCGTTTAGTCATTTTTCTAATATCTAATAGCATACGCCTTTATTGAAGCAATATGCACTTGGGTCTTGCAAGTGATTTAAAACAAAACGAAAGCTTTAAGAAAATATGGCAGGCAAATCTTTCTATTTTTACAGTTCACAGCTCAACTATCAGGTTAATAGGCGACTGAAATAAAATCGTACCTTGAGACGTCTTCGTGTTTTTCTTGCAACAGTTGGCCATAATTATTATTGTTGGAAAGAAAATGATTGCAGTAAATATCGATAAGATGACGAAATAGAAAATCCACACGGAGCACTTGCACCCTGAGAAATGAGGTCCGTCAATAAAATTCATGAGTCCTAACTCCATTGTTAAGACTTAATTATATGTAAGGTTATGGGAACATACTTTGTGTATATACCATTATAAAATTTTGTAAAGAATCTTTATATAGAAGTTAAAAAATATCATAATAGAAAAACTCAAATTATGATAGTGAACTAAAACTGGAATGAGTTTTACTGATCATTTATATCGATCGTTGCATACGATTACATCAAGCAGGCATCGCTATAGTGCCAATCCGGAAACTCCAAAGATAGCTAAAGAAACTGCACTTCAGATTTTAGTAAAAATTATGAATAGGCAAAAAAAATATACATTGACATATTCTAGTGTACACTGTAGAAATAATTTGACGCTTGCTTTTGCTTTGTTTTAAACTTATTCTGAAAAGAATTAGTCTTATCACACATTTTATCTGTCAGTAGTAATAGTAATATTTTATCTATAAAGGCTTAACACGAAGTAAGTTGAATTTATGGTAACCAGAATCAATATATCTATTTAATTTACAACGGAGACTTACCTCCATCATTCATGAACCGTAGCATTTTTTTAAGCCATGAAAATCTGTCGTTCAGTTTATTCCGACCACTTTCAGCAAGTGCGTAATACAAGATAAATCCAGTAAAGGACAACAGATTCAATCCAACAAATGTCAGGATGACCAATACAGTGATGCATGCAGGGTCGGAAATCCCTAGATTTACTGAAATTATCACATTGCAGAATCAACGAAAGCAAAAATGACACAAAGTTCGGTTTAATATAAATATTAGAAACACTTCATCTACTGTCATTGTCTTCGTAACCTATAACTTGGATAATTCGCTCAAATTACTTAAGGCAAAGACGATCTAAGTGTTCGAAGAGGCTTGTTTTTTTTTGCAACGGGGATCGAATGGATTGGAATATCATAAGAGTAATCATAAACGCTAAGAAATTCTAAGCCACTGAACAACCTTCTTCACATGGCAGTCAAAATTGATTGTTGTGCTTCAAGTAATCTTTCTGCTTCATTCTATAGCGAATATCGATATAATGATCTATGTATATTTGTATGTATGTGTGTATGTATGTAAGTAAGTAGGTATGTTTATATGTATGTCTGTATATATGTGTGTGCATGTATGTATGTATAGACAAATAATATAGCGCGTTTTAGGTACCACACAAAGGGGCTGTTTAATGAAATGGCCCTGTCATTCTCACTCACTTAACAAAAGGTAGTCTGCATCAATGTATGTATGTATGCTTCATCAATGTAACTTTGTCATTCTCCTTTAACAAAATTAACGTTGATAATATAATCGACATGAACAGTTCCAAAGCTCATTTGCAGCTCCGCCTGCTATCGATGGGTTTGGGTTACTTATAACTCGATTAACGTTACTTGCTAAACCTATGGCGGCCCCTATTGCTCAGCCCAACCTCTGAACTTCATCTCTTGGCACTTTCTCTGCCTACAGGTCTTACCAGACTGTACGAACCAACAAATCGCACTCTGTTCTTTAGGATACAAAGTATTGAACAAAAGCGAATGAGAAGTAAAACGGCATCTTACCGCACATAAGAGGGGCTGAAAATAAAGAGAAAGCCTGTCAAAGTTTTATATTTAGAAACTGAATATGTTTATAGTAAATAGAATCCAAAACTAAAGCTAACAATGAAAAATTAAACTATCAGTATTGACTTATGTAATATGCACTGACAAATATTCAAATCACTTACTTAATCAATACACTCTTATTGTTTAAACAGCCAAAACCTTGCCAATAGATTCCAATTCTTGCTTAGTAAGTAACCGACGATGATAGATTAAATCGATCATTAAAATACTTACTTAACCAGTATTCTGTCAATGTAGAGAAGCAGAATGTGTTTGGTCGCTATAATAATTTGTTGCGATGCATTTACATTCAATATTTTTCTTGTCTTATCATGTTGTCTTCAGCTGCAGAGTAGCACATCATTTTCCCAAAAAAGTTCTTAGCTTATGCAAAGTTGAATAAATAGCGTATTATAAAAGTGCAAGATTGGGTTGTCGTTGGACCGAACTTTACAACGAAAACCTTGCCAGTAGTTTCCGATTGTTGCTTAGTACAGCAGCAGATGATGCTAGATTGAAATTGATCATCAAAATACTTACTTAGCCAAAACACTGTTAATGCAGAAGAAGCTGAATGTGCTTGACCGCCATAATTGTTTGTTGCTGTGCATTTATATTCAATATTTTTCGTGGCAACAATTGTAGGTCCAACTTGTCTCTCTCCAGAATAAGACCATTCACAATCTGGTTCAGAAAAGGCGGAAGCTTCGCAAGTCAAAGTGTCGGAAGATAGTCTTTCACAGGAATCAGCATTGCCTTCACAAGGACCATTTGAAGCAGTTATATTTACGTTTCGCGGTGATTCTAAAACAGGAATTATGATCTTTTGTTTATAGCAATAATTGAAAGGTGAATTCAAGTGAAAATAATTACTATAAAATCATTGAATTGATACTTCCATTGTTTTAAAAAAAAACAACATAAACCAAATAATCTACATTTAAGTTCCATACGGCCTCATCGGACCAAACAATGGGTTTAATTTATTGTATACAGGCTAATCCAGCAAGGCTGATTAAGTGAAGTCGAGAGCCAATCCAAGACCTAGATAACCAACAAAAAAGAAATTAGACTAAAACAGAGAAGGAAAGTCTTGATGAACAGAGAAGTTTTCAGTTAGAAAATGTAAATGCTTGATTATTTTTAAACCTTGAGAATCAGAAAACGAACACGAGGAAATGTGAGATATTTACTTGTTTCAATTTATAAGTGCAACACGATGCATGAGAACTCCATAACAGTTTGGGATAGGGCTGTAGTAAACGTGAACTAAAGACAAATGACAATTGGTGAAATATTTTCCTTTTTTGTGTCTTTTTTCGAGACTGGACTGTAAAAGTTATTCCACTTACGGCAATCGTAAACTTCGACAACTTTGGATGCAGTGTAAGTCATATTTCTGATTGTGTTCGATGCAATGCACTGGTAAGATCCCCCGCGTTGAATTGTAACAGTGCTGCTTTCAGAAAGGACGTTGCCGTTGGTTAAGTTGAACCATTTATAAGTCGGTGGTGGATGACCAGATGCACTGCACGTCAATACCACAGGTTCATGCAGACATTGATTCGGGTTTCCTGAGATAATTAGATCCTTAGGCAGATCTGTTGTTGAAAATATATAAACTGCATAAAACACGATGAAAATTTGCCGAAACAGAATATATCCAAGTCACCTGAACATACTGAATATGTCTGTCATTCAGACATATTCAGTATGTTCTGGTTAAATACCACAAATTTCGTGCGTTAGGCCTCGTATCTTTTCTTCGTATATTTTATAAACCTTTGTGCTTCAAGAGTGTATTTTAAAGCACCTAAATGCACAACCGGTGATATATACAGAATAACAGACTTTATGGTACGAGATCCAGAAAAAATACGTGCCACTACAGTGGTAAGTTTTTTAAAGAAAAGCATGGCACAAAAATAAGATTGCCACTGGCAGAAAATGGTGATTGGCAGAGATTTGAATTTTGAAAATCTAGAGATTGTTCAGTTTAAAAAGCAGAACACCAGTGAGCAGATTTGGTATAAACTTGTAGAAACTTAGAATCATAGAAACTTGTTAAAACGGTCGGATAGGTAAAATTTGAACCAGTCTAAGCCAGTGCCTCAAATGCAATAATGATAAAGTTTGGCAAATACTGTATTGGTATATATGTCAGCGAAAGCTTTAGATAAATCAACAAATAAAAAATACTCAAAACATGTAATTTCCATCATCCATCAATCTAGTGATATTTTCAACTATTTCTGAGACAGATAAATAAGTAAAATTATTATTTCTAAATACAAATTGTTCATCATATAGAATATTTTTAGATATATAAAGAAATTATAAAAAAGCTTAACGTTCATAAACGACTCTCCTAAAATCTTGGAAAAGCAAGGTACTTTCAAAATAGGTCGATAGCCTTACATGTCATGACAATTACTGGATTTAAAGATAGGGGTTACGTTACCTATTTTCAAAAATTTGGAAACTATACCAGTGCTTAGAGATTAATTGACGAAATGAGCAAAGCGATTTATAATATCAACCGAAAGAGCAGGAGAGCCGCAGGATTTGATATTCTTCAAACTGAATATTATTGCTTAGATTTCATTTCCATCCGCAGGATTAAAAATAACGGAATTCAAATTGTCCTTTTGCAAATATTGGCAATAAGAGTTGTTACATGAAGAATTTTAGAAGCCAACTAGGAATGATATTAACAAAATAAATATTAAAGGTATTAACTACTGGAGTTGAATAATTGACTAATTGGTCATTGATACATAAGGTAATACTAGTGGCGACCATTCTGATACATTACAGCCTTTCTTTCTTAAGATTATCACTATGTAATTCCAACTTATTGAAGTAATAATATTGTTTTTCACATTTTCACAAGGGTTGGAAATTTCTTTTTATAAGACGAACATTTAGTAAGTGATTTAGCAGTTCTTTTCTTCAAACAGTTTTTAAACAGCAAAGTTTTTTCTTTCAAGAATTTATTAGCGAGGGTGTCAACCATGGCTTTGTTTTATATATCCTAGTTTTTCTCTTCTTGACAGGTAAACATAAATTAAAAGCACTATTGAGCTTACTTATTAGAGATTGGATATATCATATGGTTTACTATGATATAGTATTTCGTCCTAGGGTGCAAGATGTATTCAAACTCTGTGTCATGCAATCAAGTTATCGACTCAAATATATTACATCTTGCTTGTTGAGAGGTACTCAATAGTTAAGAATATGAAATCTTTAAAATTATAAAATAAACGTAATCTATAAAATATCACAAATACTCACACGAAACATTATAAGACGCTGTTTCCCAGCTGGTGCGATAGGTCAGAGCATTAGCTGCACAGCTTGTAGGAACATAATTTGGCGACTTGAAGAAAAGATTGCAGAGATATGGAGGAACATTTGGTGGTTGGGCTGTAACAACGATGTACGATGATGCACTTGTGTCTGTTGTTGAACCTGGATAACTGGTAATGTTCTGACTGGGATCCGACTTCAGCGTCCAGTAAAACGACGGAGGCAACGAAGGAGGTTGTGGCGGTATTGAGGGTCCCCTATAGGCTACGCTGCTCGTTATCATGACGTCTTCTTCAGGAATTATTTCAGTTGAGTAGATAGTAATGTTGGCATTTGAATCTAAAACAAGAACTGTTTTTATATTATAGGTAACAGAAAGTTGGTGTTTAGACCCTGTTTTGACCAACTGATGTATTGGTAATAAAATATTGCTTAAGCTTGGTTTTTATATAGTAGGTCTCGTTTGCAAGAGATTACGGTAACTTGGGTTATCAATCGCTTTAGTTCAACATAAAATTTAAGTTTAATATTTATTTGTACTTTGTACAATAGTCGTTCTATCTTCCACGTTCACAAACGGCACATATTTATTATAGTCATAAACAAAAACGACCAATTTGTAGAAACAAGACTACTCAGAACGCTATCATATCACTTATTCTGGTGATGCTTTACTAGCCCAATATCGCAGAATAGCAAACTGAAGCCAATATTTAGTACAAACAGTCAACATTACAATTAACAAATAATGAAAAGAAGACCGTTGATTCAATCCTGATCTCAGTTTATACAAGAAAAGTAAACTTTGAATCAAGTTGGTCTTTAAATTTGTTGAAAAAAACAAACCCTATGTTTGGTAAAATACCCTATTACTATCATACTTACCTCTTTAAATTATACCAATTTTGAAAAACATGTAATCTTAAAAATCTTAATCACTAACACAGATGAAACCAAATTTATCTATTAAGGCTGCTTACCAACAATAATTAGCATTGCATAGTATAATGTTCCAGTTCCGAAGCCATCAGTGCAAGCGTAACATCCACCAAGAGACAGCACTGCATCGAATACGATCAAATTGCAAACGAATCCACCTGGTTTATCTGTTCTGTAATGAGATGAGTAGCTGTTGTTGAGTTCGCAATTGTTCACAGTTAAAGGGGTACCAGTAGCAATGTTGCAGTCAGTTGTATGTAACCACGTAATACCAATTGTATTATTACTTGAACAGTTGAAGAAAGTTCCACCACCAACATTCGTAGCGACATTCAACGGTTGCTGAATTATTGTTCCGCTGACGACTGTCAGACAATGAACGACCAATGTGTTATAGCAGTTAGAATAATAATGATGTATTCGCTTGGCAATTATATCGAAAAGTGAGGTCAGTGAATGCTAATAAAGTAATCGTATGCTTTTCGGACCCTTTCTTTCAACGGTACTTGCAAAGAGGTGATCTACGATTTGACGGTTTCTTATGTTGAAGTACAAACAGCAACATCGAATAACTGCGAAACATTTTTCATGCTACGTGACGCAACAACTTATTGCCAAGTTCTAATGACGCTGCAGGAATCAAATCTGAGCCAGGACTACCAGATAACCTCACAATTATTCAGACTGAGAATCCAAGGCAGCAAGTGATAAGCCGGAATATATGAATATGTGTTTATATATGCACCTGTATGTATGCATTGTTAGAATAATATTGTTACAGGTTGTTGCCCAAGAATTTCTAGAAAGATAATGATCTATGCTAAATTTTACTTCCGATGCTGTTTATAAATGTAGTAGAACTCACGTAGAACAACATGACGTAAACTACAGTCGGTAAAGAACAGAACGTAAAACTCACGAGGAATAAAACAAACGTTTAACCTGCGATGACAACAAAGAAAACAGTCCACAAAAGCCGAAGCAGTGATCCGAGGAGAGATACCAGCAAGATTAGTCAAGAGATTGGCGAAGGTCATACGCGACAAACAACCACATCCAGTCTAAGCTAAGTAACACTAAAAACCTTATGAGGCCAGCTTCCCCACCCAATTTACGAAAGGCGAACAACAATTATACACATTCGTTCCTGTATTTACAGCCGTATGTAACAAATATGCAAACAAACATGTTAGATAAAGGATAAGGCATTACAACATTGCTATCATAAGAAGCAAGAGAATTGATGTCAGTCAAATAGAGGCCAAAAAGAATTTGCGAGGATACACATTAAAAAGGCAGCCAGAGAGGGAAATGCTGAACCGTGAACAGATAAATGGCAACTGAAAGTGAATTAAGATCTCGCGTCCCATTGTGAAAGGTAGGGGACACTCGTTATTTATTCTTAGTTCCTTACGGTGCCAACGGACTATTCCCAAGGTCCTGGACACGGGGCCACTGCATCGAAGGACTTCCTGCTTACTTCCGGTTTACGCTTGTACCAAATTCAGCTGCATAGTCACAAATTTGCTTAAACAACATACCTAGGGTCGTTACACAGAATCCTCTCAAGGTTCTAACATGCAATCTTTTGATAACTGACCAAACACACTATTAATTAGATCACGGTTTCGAACAAAAAGAAGTTTCCGGATTAGATTAAATTAGATATAATAAATAACAATGATTTATCGAGACATGAATTCCATTCAGTCAAATTCATCTAAATGTAAATGTAAGTCTGCAAAATTTCTCAGGGCCAAACAAAAGCTGCGTCAAGGATACCCGGTCAGAATACGGGAAGTGAAGCCGGTGCGATGACAAGGTGCTATGACCTGGTGCTATGACCTGGTGCTATGACCTGGTGCTATGACCTGGTGCTATGACCTGGTGCTATGACCTGGTGCTATGACCTGGTGCTATGACCTGGTGCTATGACCTGGTGCTATGACCTGGTGCTATGACCTGGTGCTATGACCTGGTGCGATGACATGGTGCTATGACATGGTGCTATGACATGGTGCTACGTTGGAAGTCGTAACTGATGGCAGTCATAGGATGGTTTAGATTCCGATCTCCACAATACGAAAATATCACACAAAACGAAAATACCAGATATCTCATGAATTATATAATATGCCTAGTTAATAAAAATAACCTTAATACAGAACGTAGCCTACCTGTTAACAGAAAAGTAATGAAGTAAGCAAATTCTCTAAATTCCATGTGTTTCGCCATAGACATAGTTTCTCCGTAGATACCCTTTACAAGCTGTACACAAAAATGGTGACAGTTAATTGGGTCCTCTATCTGTATTGCATATGCAAAATGATATGCTCCAACAACTGATCAGGCCACAGTCACGCACAAACTCACCCACTATGTCTAATCACATGTTGTTGTTATCTATCTATAAGCTTCTATCTTTCTAATATTAATATATAGTATGCACAGTATAAATTATAATGAAACCATGGCTGCTTTCAAATAAAATAAGCATAGACACTGCGTATTTATGGCCGTTGCTCGTCGTAGCATTCAGGAAGCAATTGATAGGTTTGAACTTTGATCAGTTAGGCCTATTACTGCAAGTATAAACAAACATGAGGACATAGATCATTGAGAGTTCTTCACTGGTCAATAATTAGAAGCGACGCACGCCAATTAGGAAGAGGCTAAGAAAACGCCACAGGGGAACTACCATAAGTGTAGTTGCTTTTGTGTACGCCAGTTGGCGCTAATAGACCGAATACTGAAGCTATGCATGACGTCTTCTGGTTGCAAAGCTGCTCAGCAGAATGAATCTTAGCTACATCGAGCAGGATTAGCAGTGATGGGCAGTAGTTAACAACTGAAGTTAACAACTGGCAGTTAAACTACTTTCCCAGTAGTTACAAAGTAGTAAACTACTTTTAAAAATTGTTGAACTAGCAGTTGAACGGTAAAATCTCAGTTTTTAGTTAATTTGAAACAATTTGTCAGAAGGAGAGTTTTAAATTGTATGCTTTTAGACCGTATTTCCAGCTATAGAATACAAGTGCGATAATACATTGAAATAATAAATCGATAATGTATACTTTATTTGTTCATCATTGATGCCAAGATGCTGGAAAAAAATAAAAATGCAAATTTTACAGCCGTATGCTATTACTGCTCCAAGAAATCTTCTGTAAGCTCTCAAACTTTTCCAATTTTTTAAAGCACATTCTGAAAGGGTAATTTACGCTACATCACTAGTTACCGACCTAACCCTACAAATTAAAACCGATGAAGTGAACTGAATTTCGATTATCGTGATCACAGACACATACGGCATTGGAACATTGGTGTGAATAATTTTGATCAACTTGTAAAGATGTCTAGAAAGAGCTATAATGTAATATTTGCAAATCACTGCTGCCATCATTTCTCTGAATGCAAACTATGACATAACGTATTGTATGTTCTACTTGTTGTCTGTCATACCAAATCGGTTCCTATCTTACGGCCCGGTTAAAGGTAGTAGCAAAAGTAATTGAAAAGTAGTTCACTTTTCTAAAAGTAGTTACTAGCAACTATTTAAACCACTCCATTGAAATCGCACTACTTGCCGTTAACCATCAAAAAAATGAAGAAAAAGTAACTGCTCTTTCTGCTTGACCTCTCTGCCACTTTTGATACAGTTGATCACGGCATACTCCTTTGCCGCCTTAAACATTGGTTTGGTGTTTCCGGTCCCGCTCTCCGTTGGTTTGCAACTTACTTACACCCTTGTGCTCTCCAAATCCGTATTAACCAGCTCACTTCTGCGCCTACTGTCTTGAATTGTGGAGTTCAACGGGGTTCTGAACTGGGACCGCTCCTGTTCACATTGTACACGACACAACTCAGTTCAGTACTTACTGGTAGCTCTCTTGACTCTCAGTTTTACGCTGACAATATATTTCATTTATCACGGTGTAGAATCCTGTTTATCACCTACCATAACAACTCAGGAGAAGAGAAGCAAACAGAGACCAAATGAGACAAGTATGTACGAGTAAGATTGCACTGCAGTACACTATCATAAACTTATTTCAATTATTGAGACGGTTCTGCAGATTTATTGTCCTTCTAATGGATTCAGTGCCATGGTCAAAATAAAGAGACTTCAGGCCAAATGGGACGAAAGGCTGGTGAAAGAATCCGTGAATCTGGATAAGATAGATCCAAGAGTTCACTTTTGAACTTTGAATGAAGTGTTCCTGGAGAAAGTACAAGAGGAGGAAAAAGTCCAAAGAAAACCAACACTTTAGGCAAACCCTCCAAAACAGATCATCCACAAAGAACAGTTCTAGTTTTTGGCACAACCAGAGAAAGACAATCATATGATTTGGTTAACTGATAAGTCTAATTTAATTATTGCAGTTGACCATAGTGTAATGTTTTACTGTATTATCTATGTTCCAATTTGAAATAAATATGTTGCTGAGCATAAAACCAATGCGGAGATTTAAGGAGACAGTCATGTGCTCATATTTGGACTAAAAGTAATGGCTCTATCTGAATAATGCTGAACTATTTGGAATTTCTGCATGTTTGACTCAGTGACATCTGTAATAAACGATTTACAGTAATCAAGGCGACTGGAGACCATTGTGTTTGAAGACATGGGACCATAACGCATAATTCTGTGTATGTCACGAATATACATGTTTGATGACTTCCAAATATAATGTAACTTGTCGGTGAGAGACGTATCAGAATCAGAAACAAAGTCCAGGTTACAATATATATATATTCATATGCCTATAAATACAAGATGGATTCGTTTAAAGGTGAACAATGACGTAATAAGCTAGCCTAAACTTATTCAAATGTTTGTACTCTAGACATTCACACTTGCACATTTCTACAGCCATCTCGAATTTGCTTATGACATGGCTGAGACATTTACACAGGTTTCCACTTTAATTAAATTAATGATATTTTCAACTGTTTCTAGAGGAACAGTTGAGATAATCTGCTTAGGGTTATTTCAGAAGGACGTTCCGAAGCAAGAGAAAACATGTTATACTCGAATCGTCGTAATGGAGGGCGAGACTGACAGGTGTCGATATAATATTTGACAACGCTCGACCTGAAGTAGTAGGACCTTTTCGTAGTGGCGACGCCAGTGTCTGCCACTCAATCAACATTCATTTTAACATCCGTTCAAGCTTCTGATTCCAAATAGTGAGGACTATTGCATAATCCCCAAACGCCTATGTCACATCTGCATTGACAAAGAATAGCTTCGCATCTGAAGCCATCTTCCTGAGGCCATCTTACATCCCTGTTCTCTTTAACATTGCCTTTCTGCACAACGGTTACAGCTTGTATACTTAAGCCGGATGGGTTATGATCGACTGCTATCAATTATAATTGTACAAAGATAGCAACTTTATTTCCGATGTCTTTGCCAAGATTTACTTATTCAGCGTGTCTTCACATTCGTTAGGGCCTACTTTAACGAACAGTAGTCTTTACATTTACAATGATTCCATTTTAACTACATTTGGAGTCAAGCACATAGCATATGACGGTGTTATTGTTTTCGAAAGATTTGTTTTTGTAAAAATGCTACAGTAGGCCTACGTAAGAGAACAACTATTTACTGTTGATATAGTTGCTTTGCAATGCATTGTGTTATCTTATACTAGCACCTTCTTCTGGCCTTTGTCGCAGTGTGAGTTCCTGGTAGGCAGACACTGTGGGTTGCTGCAGCGATTCGTATGGCGAGAGTTCAGGCGAAGTACCCGGTTTCACCACATCGTCATAGATATCTTGGCGCAAATTGTTATCGTTTGGACTTGACGTAGACACTGTGCGAACAAAGATAATAAAAGTGCTTAGTGAACCACAGGTTTTCAAATTTTAGTGCCTGTCTATGCTTATGACTGAGAAAGAGAATGTGACCATCAACCAAGCATTAGTAATTACAGCGACTGAAATGGTTCACTTATTTGTTGATCCAGTCACTTGCATGCAGATTGCTAAAAATGCAATTACTCCATTAGTTTTCGTTATGTAGGGCCTATTGTTTGTTTGATAATAGATCGCACAATAGGAATCTCGCCCAATCGTGATTCTAATTCTCTGAATTTCTAAATAACCTGATTGTTGTAATTGTAATTGTAATTGTAATCTGACATTTATAAAGCGCCACTTCAAGAATAGACTCATCAGAAGCGCTCCCGACCCGAACCAGTGAGACCACTGGCAAATAATACAGACTTCAGGCGCTTGCGAAACTGCGGAAGAGACAAACTGAGGAATATTAGCCGAAGCTCTCGGGAAAGGCAATTCCAGCTATTGGGTCCAACATAAGCAAAGCTTCTAGACTGCGCTGTAGCAGTGCGCATACGAGGGACAGTCAGAAGTCCAAGGGAGGCCGACCGGAGAGTGCTACGGCCTGGAACCAAGGAGACCGAAATGCAGAAGTCGCTAAGATATGATGGAGCAGAGCCAACATGTTATTACTATATGTTCGCTTACAGATCGGAAGTCGGGCTTGTCTTGACAAGTAAATATCTGCCGCATACTAATCGTCTCAGACAATATTAGCTGATAAAGAGATTGCCGAAATCACATTCTTTAGAAGGCTCAGCCATGTTGATATGAAGGTTAATAACTTGAACACAGGGCCTCATTCAACACTAACACTATGCCTAGAGCGCATTATGGCGATTGATTCATAGTCTATTTTCAATGCGAGGGTCCTATTATTGAAACAATTGTCTTCTTTATTGATAAAGAAGTTAATTATATACAAAAATGAACTTTGTATATTGCTATCGTCGTTTTATTGATAATTTTAACGCTACTTTGAAATTTCGTATTAATTCAGTTTTCTAATGCATTTATGTAGCGCCTCTTGGAAACGTATAGCTTGTGTTAGGTTCAAAAAGGCGCATTGTACGTGTATATGTACGGATGCATACGTTGATATCATGCATGCAGTTCTGGACTTCGGGACAACGATCGATTATTATGCAGCCTTACAAGTACATGTCGGAGGCGCTCCTCGGCAGCCTAAATGATGTAAAAGTGCATTAGTAACAACATGTTCATTAAGGTGTGGCTTAAATTTCAAGTTTCAAAATTAATATCTGCCAAGTTGTTTTTGTGTTCCACCTTGAGAAAGATTGTTATTTGCCAAATTATATGAAAACCAGAATAGATTTAGAACTTGCGCAAAGCCCCAGAAGAATTATCACTTAGAAAGCAACGTGATACGTCTTAATTTTCAAAGATCCAAACAATTTCAACAATTAAATGTAGAAAATAAATCTAAGTCAAAAGAAGAACAGTCAGTTATTTGTCCTTTATTCATTCACTTCAGTGCATTTGGAAATTTGTTTCGATGGTACTCGACCATTTGCAGAACAAATTGTTTCTCTTCCTCGTTGCGGACCAGGGCTTTATAGAAAGACTGCATGAGAGCCTCTGTTCTCTCCACCAAATCCTTCGCCACTCTTAAGGCGGATGTGATGTATTTTGCCTCATTGTATGATTGTTCTGACTCCCATTGTTGCGGGTCTCGATCAAGAAAAGCGTCATCCAGTCTAAGGATCTGAAAAAGTTTGGTAGTGGAAGTGGTGAAGAAATCGGGTAGTGCTTTTGTAGTTGGATCAAACACTAAAGGTGTCGGAAAATGCTGTTACGGCGACCTGTGAGAGTTCCTTGTCTGGGTAAGTATGGATTGCCTTCAAGAATTGAAGATCGCTCCTTGGGGCTTCAGTGGGTGATGTACAGTAACCAGTACTTCACGTAGGTTGTGGTCACTAAAAGTGATACTCAAAGTAAATGATTCCACATCTGTCGAGATGCCCTCTCTATGCTCCGGCGTTGTTGAATGGGAAAATGCTCTCTGAAAAGCCACATCTTGATCGCATAGATCGCACGCGCCATCCAACGCGCCCGGTGAAATACCTCTGTGTACCTGAACTTTACTCCTTTTCGGTAGAATTCCTCCTAGGAAGATGACTGTCAGCTCTAGTAGCTCTTCGTAGTCGTCTCTGTGGTGTTCAGTACTCAGTTGCTGCAATGCGAAGGTGATGACATTTTCTCGAATTTCTTTGACACGCTGTTCTGCGTCTTTATCCTCCATTGCTGTGCGATACTTGGCCTGATCGATTTGAGGCCAGAAGTCACGGCAATGACTGAAGGGTTCCAAGTTTGCAGACCTTGCATAATCATGAAGTGAAAACACCTTTTCGAGAACAATTTCTGAAACATGATGTCGACACGCAAGGTTCAAGAGGTACTTTCCTAATTCCGTTTCCAGCTTGACCTTGCAACTCGTGCTACTCGCCGCTGTGACGAAACACATGGCCACGATTCTGTCTTCCAATCCCCAACTTCTGATCTCGGCCAAACACGCATCCAGTCCCGGATTAGAGTTTGGGGATGGCCAATAGCTTGGCCACATATTTACCAGATACCATTATTGGAAGGCGATCAACACAACCTCATCCAGTTCTTGTAAAATCCGACATGATCTTGCCGTCCCAGTGGATAGTAGGGGGACCTTTGGATCGAACGATTCACGAAAATCAGCTGCTAGGGCTGCACTGTTATCTTACCTTGCTCGATGGATTGCAGATGGACTGATGATCAGCTCATCAGCTGGTGCTGCGTATAGATTGGATGCAGCGAGAGCAGAAAAATGCGAGAGGCCTTCCTACTGCTTGTTTTGGTTATATCCAGAGCTGCTGCAACATCACGAGTAACTACACATTGTTCCCCTTTGCTGCTTTGGTGGTTCAGCAGACGTTGAAGGTTCTGGGTCTTTTTCTGAACAGTTATTATCTTTCTGGCTCTTTTTTTAAAAACAGTTACTATTTAATGACGCCTCTTTCTCATATGACGTTTCCCACAGAGACACCTCCGTCGCTACAGCTGTGATTGCTGCACGATATCGTTCCTCACGCTGTGAAGCCGCTGCTGATCTTGCCAGCGCTCTCTCTTCTTGCTTTGCAAGTTCGACATCAATGCCTGCCATGGAACCAAGTCGACCTTTCTCATGCTGTGCTTTCAAAAACTGCCGATCCTCTTCTTTCTTGTTGTAGTCATGGCATCTTGATGCGCGGGATCAAAGAGATCCTGCAAGGAATCCCTCAAAGCATCGCGCTTTCCCTCTTCGGTGTCAGACTTCCTCGAAATACATTTTTGATTTTTTGCCACTCCTTGTGAATACGTCTTAGCTGTTCCAAAACACGATTCTTAGCCTTCGTTGGAATCCGTGCACTTTCCCAAAATGGAAGTATCATAGCGACGGTTTATGTCATACTGTCATCCAGACTCTGATTCCATTGTGTATGGAAATTAAACAACACGTTGAGAACCTCTCCTCGTGTAGTTAGCTTCACGTAACCGGAGTAACCAATCAACCAAATATAAATCTTTTTCTAGTCAAATTTGCCATTCACCTGCGATATGACACATTAATTTAACATAATAATTAATTACTATAAGAATAAAATCGAAAACACGAAGAACAGAAATCGTGATGTCGCAAATTTTGGCCAAACGAGGAAGATCACTGGGTTCCTAATTTGCGCAAGTCCTAAATGTTCAGCTATCAAGATATAATTTCCGATATTGAGTTTATACATAAATTGGCATGATAATTCGGTAAAATATCTTTGAGTTGAAAATATCATGTAGTACATAAAAACACCCTAATGTTCATATGTAATTATGACAGGATTAGCGATGTGAATCACTTTTCAGTTTCCATTATGAACATTTCCCTTTAATTTACGAAAGACCAAGATTTGTTGTTGTTCGTGACTTGCAGCATGTCATGTTACGTTTCAGGCAGACCGGAACAAGTACATTTTTTCTAAGATTATAATCAACGCAGTACAAGAATCCGTTAAATTAAAATACCTGGAAATGCTCGTATTTTAGGGAGCAGCCAGAAGACGATCCAAGTGACTAATCCAATGACGACTATCACGAAGATAGCGAGGAAAACACTGAGCACAATGACAGCAGTTTCATCACAGGCAGGACAATTTGGTGGAAACTCTTCAAAACAAAAAGTTCCGTAGCTATATACCTTGACATTTGACATCTTCAATCAGAAAGAAAAAACTTGACATAAATGCGCAAAAGGCCTTAGAGTACAGTGAGATCTTTAGATACGCCATAACGCTTATGCCAAAAACTGGTAAGGTCATTAAATCTGCACGAACAGAGAAATGCATTCTTTGAAACAACTCCAATCTTTCTGTTGAAATAACGTAATTGTAATGTCCAGAATTGTTCAACGCCCAAAAAACCAATTGGCGAAATTTGGCTTATTAAACAGGCGCTCCATCAAAAACAAAATAATTGAGGCAGTTAAAGTTAAGAACGTAATCTCTATTGAAAGCGATAATGTATATATTTCTAAGATCGAGAGTAAGTAAACGCATGTTATATCATTACCATAAAAGTGTGAAATGCTGATGCTTTTGTTTCCAGTAAATCGTTGATTGTTGACAGTATTGTAAGCGATACAGGTGTAATTGCCATCTGCCGCTGGCTTTATAGTTGGTCCTTCTGTCTCCGTATCTCCGAAAAACCATTTGTATTCGGCCTCAGGTAAAGTCGGTGCATAGCATTTGAGAACTGCTTCCGTGCAACAGGGACAGGTGCACGTGAAGTTGTCGCAGCGAGCCTCGCTTGGCAAGATGATCTCCACCTTGTCGTTTTCAGCAAATTCTGTTTCATCATTAAATTAAGAAAAACTGCTTGACGATGGATGAAATGTATACGAGACTGACATACATGTATGCATCATTATGTTGTTTTCTCGTCACTAACAATGCAAAGGCTCATTCAATTCAAAGTTCTCTAACTGATCTGCTATGTTCATCAACATGTCACCATCCAACAACCCAGCTACTCCAATCGTCTTCTTGCTTCAATGATACCTGCTCTCTACTTATCTGAAGTTCCCTAACCCATCCGCAAGAAAATATGGAGCAGACCGAATGGCAATCATTAGGCTGATGATGTAATGAGCATATGCCACCAGGTCCATCATTTGAGCGCCTAGGTACATATATGTATTTATTCGTATATTTCGTCATTCTTTAATGATGATGATGATGATGAATTCTCTACCCAAAGGCTGGTCCATTGGCTTTATGCCACCCGGGGATGAGATGAGTGAGGTAGTTTCCGTTGCCTTCCTCACAGACAACTGTCGGTGAGCAACTTGTCCACGGTCGCTACGCAGTGGCTTGAGGCAGATTGGACCCAGCGACCCTCCGGTTACGAAGCACCGACTATACCACTACACTATCATGTCCCACCATTCTTTAAAATTGTATAGTTAAAACTTTCATTTTGTAGCTTTGGAGCCGATATATAAGCCGTACTATACAGTGTTTATCAATGCAGCAGTCCCTATCCCCTGCAATCTTCCAATCGTCAAAGCTGACTAACATTTAGCTCATCACATTCTCTTATTTAGCTCTCCATGCATCACCGCACACAAGGACTGCCGAAATCTTTACATATTAATAGCACGACCTACATATAGAGTCGGCATGGTCACTACATTGAAATATCAGCGCCACTTTAGGTAAAAATGACACAATTTCAATAATTAAAATTTCATGACTTCAACTTACGACATGGAGTCTGTGAAAATTGACCTGCGTCTGAGAGGGAATACGTTGAAGATACTTTGTGCGTAGTATTCCTGTAGACGTTGGTGGCGAAACATGAGTATTCATCGAGATATTCAGCTGTTATGTTTTGCTGGTAGATATTTATATTCTGTTGTAAATCCACCCAATACGTTTCGGCATGAGGATATGCATTCGGTTGACAGAAGAGTATTTTGGCCTCACACACAGAAGATTCGAAATATGGAGTCGCCGTTATATTGGGTGGAATGTTATCTTTCACATGGGATAAAATGACAATTTATACAATTCATTAGCACATTATTAAAGTGGCTATGATGTTGACACACGATTTAAATGGTTTAAAAACAAAACCCAATTAAATCAATGTGAATCTCACTCTTTGCAATATTAGGCTTATCCTTAGCGTGATGGTATGGAAAGAACAGCGCATTTAATGAAAGCAATTTTCTCGTCTTGATAAATGTGTATTGTTTTAGAGAGACGAAAGCCAATAAAGGATTTAAACATGCTAAATTACGAATGCAAAAATCCAAAATGCACGCGTTTACACTCTACATTCGTAAATTGATATGTTTCAAACCTGTCAAGTTGACACTCTAATAATTATATCCATGTTCATCGTATGTTAGCAAACCTATCTCAGCTACTAACAGAGGACCAAACTTACACAAAACATTGTAAGGCGGTGTTTCCCAGCTAGTGCGATAGGTCGGAGCATTAGTTGCACAGCTTAGAGGAACATTACTTGGCGAATTGAAGAAAAGATTGCAGAGATATGGAGGAACATATGGCGTTTGGGCTGTAACAACGATGTACGACGATGCACTTGTGTCTGTTGTTGATCCTGGATAACTGGTAATATTCTGACTCGGATCCGACTTCAGCGTCCAGTAAAACGATGGAGGAGATTGTATTGGCATTGAGGGTCCTCTGTAGGAGACGCTGTTCGATATCATGACGTCTTCTCCAGGAACTAACTCAGTTGCATTGGTAGTAATGCCGGCGTTTGATTCTAAAAATAGGAACCGTGTTCGTTAGATAAAATACTTGGAATGAAAGTACTACTTTTGTAATAGATGCCATGTGTCAGTTGAGGAATATTGTTTCATCTTATTCTTTAACGTCGATATACTGTATATAAAGAGATGGAGAGATTATGCTATAAGAAGCATTCTGTCAAGATTCTACTGCTATCTTCTATTTATTTGCGAGCTCAGAAGCTTGTTTTTTAACATTTTAATTTAAGAGAAGCTGAGTTGCATTTTCTGGATTGCAGCAGAATGAGAACTACAGTTAACGCAGAACAAATGCCATTATACAAACAAAATTACAAGGGGATAAAAGTATTTGGCTACTTTAAAGCCCTCCTGAAATCAGTAGATTGGCTCCTTATCTGTCTGATCTGCTCTTCTCAGAAGAGAAAAAGTCAGCCATCTCGCTCCTCATCAAAAGCAAAATCAATGGTTGCATGGCGCGCCGACCATAAAGGACTACAGCATAGACTCTAGAAATAGTCATAATGTGGGGCGAATGCAGGTCAATCGCAGTCACCTCGTAGCCTCCATCCATCTACGATCACAGCTAGCTAACACTGTACTACATACGGTTTTTACACTTCACGCAACTAGTCACAGAGGTTACCATCAGAGTGTAGAATTCCCTTGACACAGAAGCTTTTCGTCAACTGACAGCCGAAATTGTCCCATTTCCAAAGAAACTGATCTCACTATTTCTATTGCCCAGATGGTCATTCTGTATGATACTACTCTAGACTTTGTAATCGACGATCTAGTTCTGTAACGGTTAGATCGCAAAAGAAGTAATCTTCTCACTTGATGATGTGAATCGATGTGTACAGCGATGCGTTAAATGTCAGGTATAATGATTGATTTTATAAAAAGACTGGCTGGAAGAAGATCTCACTGATTTCTTTGGAAGAAATACTCATCCCTTAAAAATATAGATCAACAGTACTGGGACAGTCTGATTGTCCGTGACTCTCAGGATATTGGGCAGAACTGGAATTATCTGTTAGCTACTAAGCGACTCTTGTCCATTCATCAATCTGACGAGCCTGGATTATTGGAAGGCTGTGCTGGCGAACCTGCCGAAGTTCCGGATAAGACAGGGTCAGTCCATCCACAACTGCGCCTCCCAAATTGTCGCTAACCAGCTAAATTTATCGCATGTTTCGAGCTACATATGAGAGACACTACATTGGCTTCCGATTGAGGACAGACTATTATTTAAAATCCTTCTTTATAGGACCAGTGTCGATAATTGGTACAATGAGGCATGCAGAGCTTTTTCTTCCATTAAAATTCTTAATTTTCCACCGCAGTCATTTTCACCCTATTTAAAGTCGTAACTTTTAGATGTGTTAGATAGCCATTTTCAAAACGCCTTTGTAGGGCTCTTTAAAATGCTATTAGTCACATGTAATAATGTCGTCACAGGAGGGCCAAGACCCTGGCTTCTACTCAAAATTGTGATGGTTTAGGGGAGATCTTGTTTCTTTTTGACTGTAAAAAGAAATATTTGGTGCCTAATTTTTATTAGGATATCAGTAAACCACTGAGAGCAATAAAGGTCAAGTCAAAAATTTGGACAAGGAGAAGACTTGCCAAGAAGTGTTGATGATAGTTAAAGGCAATAAAAATTTTTGCTCTTCTCAACTGGACCAGCGAAGAATTATTGGATACACTACTGCCTACACTTTCAAAACCGTGCCAGCACCTTTGCACAGGGCAATGTTAGCAAACCAGGATAAAATAAATTTCCATAAATACGTACAAAACAAGATAGGTCATTTGAACTTAGATGTAAGCTATCATCGAAACACTCAAACTAAAAGGTTATAAATTTAAACATTACCATAAATTAAGCGGGAACATGACTTTAGTTTTATAAATGCAAGCCAAACTTTAGCTAACATTGCTCTCCGACATATGAAGAAAACAACCATGTGTTATCGACAAAATATTGTCAAGAGGCATATCGTAAGACATTTATTGCACTGCCTACCGACGGTGACTAGCATTGCATAGGATAACGTTCCAGGTCCGAAGCCATCAGTACAGGCGTAACATCCACCAAGAGACAACGTTGCATTAAATACGACCAAATTGCACACAAATCCACCGGGTTTCTCTGTTCTGTAATTAGATGCGTAGCTGTTGCTGAGTTCGCAATTGCTCACAGTTAAAGGGATACCAGTGGCAGTGTTGCAATCAGTTGTATGTAACCACGTAATACCAATTGTATTATTACTAGAACAGTTGAAGAAAGTTCCACCACCAACATTCGTAGCGACATTCAACGGTCTCTGAATTATTGCTCCGCTGACGACTGTCGAACAATGAACAGCAACTGCATCATATTGCATAAAACTGTAATGAATGACTTCTTCGGCAAAGATATTTAAAACCGATTTAAAATTATGTTAAGAAGTAACCGCGTTGTCCTATTTATTGCTCTATCCGATTAATATTACTAGAAGAGTTGATCTAAGATTTGACATATCCTTCTACTGAAGCGTGAATGAGCCAACAATATTCATGGAACTGTGAAATATTTCATATGCTACACGAGGCGATAAGCACTTGTCAATTTCACATGCCACATCAAGGTTCATATATGGCTTAGGATCAGGGACGTCGATCTCTTGTGAAGACTGTCTGCCTGCCTGACTCTTCGACCTTGACCTAAAACCGAACCTTTCCTGCCTATCGATTTTGTTTTGAGTGCGCGTCTGTGAAGAAACTGGTTCTCGCCACTTAGCATTGATATGGCACTGCAGAAATCTCGAGCTTACGATTGCGAAGATTGAGGGCGGGATTTAACGAGCACAGGTACAGACCTATAATAACTGCATGGTATCTGGGCGGGAGATTCACACCTAGCGGCCAGAAAATAGCCTTCAAAATTCGTAGGCTATATGTAAGCCTGATTTATATATATATATATATATGAGGCTGAAATTGAAAATTAAAGGATTTTAAAATAGATTAAGACACAAGTCTAAAATGTCGTTTTAGTATTAAGCCACTCGGCACCATTAAAGTAGTGAACTGAATGCCTAGTTTTCAGAATGCCGTTCGAGAAGCTTAAAACTTACGGAGAGCAAGAAAATTGGACGATAGCTAGCCGCCTTATGAAGGTCATTCCCAGGTTTCTGGATTGATTGGTGACACCGAATAGGGATCAACTGTCAATCGTCGATAGCATTTTGTTTATAGGTTAACTATGTATCTACAAAGTCCTTCTCATACGTATTCGCAGAGGTACGTAAACACAACAAAACTTCAGAGTTCAAAACAGGTGTATTACGCACATTCTAAAGTACATAGATCTGTGTATTTATGTATGTGTTCATGTATGTGTATGTATGTATGCATGAGTGTATGAATGTATGTGTATATGCATGTATGTATATGCATAAGTATGTATGTGTGTATGTAAATTTGTATGTATGCCTGCGTGTATGTAAGTATGTATGTATGCATGCATGCAGTCATGAATGTACATTGTACTTGGGCTGATCGTTAGTCTAAACGATGTTATAATTCCGTCAGATTGAAAAATTTGTCTGTAAACAAATGATGCTCGAATAATAGAAGTCTCCTTCAGTAGGCTTTCGCATACAAGTAGAAAGAAAATCTCAGGATTTTTCCATATAAAGGACTAGTGGTAGGTTCAGAGTTTCTGAGAAAATGACGATAACTCAAGTAAGCATTAGCAGCACACGGTTACACTAACGGCTAACATGTGTGTTTATGATAGAACAACCGAGTATCTCATTCGTCGTGCAGACTAGAGCACTTGAGAATAGCCCAATGCGGGGTCTCTTCCGATGCATGACTGCTCTGAGGAACCTGGATTTGCTTAAAGGCTTCCAAACAAATCTCTTTTCTCCGAAGAAAGTTTTTCCAGATCTTTGTTTACATGGATCGCCATTCTGATTTCTGGGAGTCGACCAGATTGGCCCTAGATTTTAACACGCACATCGATTTCACTTAGAAGGTACCAATGATGGATTTTATCATTAGAATAATGGCCATATACAAATTTCCAGATTAGATCAAATTAGATATGATAATGTAAAATTATTTCAACCGATTTTTAATTCTCTCAAAATCACCGTATAGTCTAAACATACAAATACATTACACCTCTTATGGATGGCATAGCCTATTAATAATAATAACTTCAGTAAAGAACGTAGACTACCTGTTAAGAGACAAATACTCAGTTTGGCAAATTTTAAAAATTCTGTTTGCTTCGCCATAAATTTACTTTCTGTTAGAATACGTTCAAATTTGCTACACGTAAAACTGATATCGCACACATAAATGAAGTGCCTCAACAAGTAATCTTGTCGGTCACTTACTGGCACATGCAATATGTATATCTAGTGCGTATATCTATAGCGCATATGTGCCGCTATTATTCGTTGTAGTGAAAAGGCAGTTGTAAGATCTGGACTTTGATCAGTTAGTTCTACAATTGCTAGTGCATTTTAAAATGTTGGTGTAGTTTACGAAGGATTCTCCGTATGTCTATAATTAGAAGCAATCAATAAGATATAAGGAGAGATTGAGCATACGCAAGGAGAGCTCCCCAATCAGTATATTACTTTGCCTTCGCTAATCGTCGCTGCAAAACAGGGTTCCTGACAAGCCTATGCACTGGAGCAGTACAAATTAACATATCGCGGCTTTGCTTTAAGCAGAAACGTACTTCTGTCAACTCTGCCTATTGTTCGTGAAGTTTACCTATCGTCGGGCTTTAAGAACAACTTGAATTAGTCTGACAAATGTTGCACGCATAACCTTGTAAGGTTATGTGTAAGGTCAACTTACAAGCGGTTAACAACAATCGTAATCGTAATTCCAAGATTTTTACAGCGCCCAACGAAAGCAGCGCCGCGGGGACCAGCTTATTCACAGGCGCTCAGTCAAAACAAAATTGATAGACAAAAGGGTTCGGTTCTAGGTCAAGATCCAAGAGTCAGGCAGAGAGACAGCTTGGCAGCTACGTTGGGTGATGTTTGGGGCTGGAGAGCAGAGGCAGATAAGAGGAAGAAGGGCTGTCAGGATAGGATCTGTGGAAGAGCAATGTTTTCAGTTTGGAGAGAAAAGCCGAAGCAGAAATTGCAAGCCGTGGAGCATCGGTGAGTTTGTATGATGGGTCAGAAAACTGTCGCAGTTCTGGGGGGAGTTTATTCCAGAGTGGTGGGGCAGCTATGGCTGTGGAGCGATTACCAAATTTTAAGGATAAGGTGACTGGAGGGCGGAGAAGTGTTAGGGCAGAAGAAGAGCGGATTGAGCGAAGCGGTTGTATTGTAAATAACTGACGAAGATAGGATGGTAGGGAAGATCGAAGTGTGTTGTAGGTAAGTGACAGGACTTTGAACTCGATTCGTTCAGGTATTTTAAGCCAGTGTAGTGATTTCAGAACAGGAGTTATGTGATGGTGTTTGGGGGTTTTGGTGACAATAAGAGCAAGAGCATTCTGTAGGGCTTGAAGGCGGCTTATTTGGGTGGAGCCTATGTTCAGGAACAGTGAATTGCAATAGTCTAATTTAGCATGGACTATGGATGTGGCGATGGTTGATGCAGTTTTAAAGTCAAGCATAGGGCTGATTCTGCGAAGGTCACAGATATGCATAAAGCAAGAGCGGGGGAGATGGGTATGAGGTTTTGGTCGAAGATCACACCTAGGTTACGGACAGAAGAGTTAGCGTTAAAGGTGTGGGTGCAGGCAGAATCCAGGCTGAGAGAGATAGAGGAATCAGAAATTTTCTTGAGCTGGTCGCGTAGGCCAATAAGTACGAATTCAGTTTTAGATGGGTTCAGGCATAAGAGATTAGATGTCATCCAAGAGGAAATTTGTTTAACCACACAAAGAAGATGATCTATAGACCCATTGAAACAATTTGGAGAGAAAGAGATGAATAGTTGGGTGTCATCAGCATAGAGCCGATGGTCAACGGAGGATGCTTTAATGAGTGAACTGAGTGGGGTAGTGTAGAGGATAAACAGAAGAGGTCCAAGAACGGAGCCTTGTGGAATTCCACAAGTGAGAGGGCATGACTGAGAAGAGGCTTCCGAAGTTTTAACAGAGAAAGAGTGGGAGGAGAGATAAGATTGTACCCAGGTTAGAGCAGTGTCAGTAAAACCGAACCAGGTTGAAAGTCTTTGGAGCAAGATGTTGTGGTCGATGGTGTCAAAGGCTGCTGAAATATCAAGGAGGCAGAGACAGGAGACTTGTTGGTGAGAGATGGCAGAAACAAGCTTGTTGTAGAGGGAAGTGAGTAGGGTTTCAGTTGAGTGGCGTTTAATGAAACCGGACTGGCACGGATTTAGGAGTGAATTTGAAGCTAGATAGTCATTGATCCGAGAGAGTAGAATCCTTTCAGTTAATTTGGAGATGAAAGACAGGCTCGAAACAGGCCGGTAGTTTGAAAGGATTTCTTTGTCAAGTGATGATTTCTTGAGAAGAGGGGTAACAAGAGAGTGTTTAAAAAGAAGGAGAAAATTACCAGTGGAGAGGGGAGGTTAACTATTTTGGCAATGATTGGAACAAGGACAGATGCACAGTCTTTCAATAAGGAGGTAGGTATTGGGTCAAGTTCACACTTTGTCTGGGAGAGATTTTAGCAGATTTAGTATTTCGGTCTCTGATGTGGGCTGGAAAGCAGATAGTGAGGATCGAGATGGGGAAGGTGGGCGGTCATAGATGGGAGAGGGAGCATCAGCAGCTGGATTGTTGGAGGTTTGGGAAAGAAGATAATTTGGAAGCGGGCTGGGGGAGCTCCGCTGGAGGAGTTGATTAATGGTTTTCCAGAGAAGACGAGGGCTAGAGGATCGGGAGCGGACTAGTGATGAGTAAAATGTCTTTTTAGCTGTAGCTAGGAGATGATGGTATTTATTGGTAGCAGATTTAAAGGTAGAGAGAAGTTGAGGATCACAGGTGCGCTTGTAAGCGCGCTCAAGGCGTCGCCGGAAAGATTTGAAGGCTTGGAGATAGGAACTGTACCAAGGAGTGTTAGTGTGACAGCTGGATTTGGTAATAATAGGTGTATAGCCAAGTTAATCTAAGTAGGCTATTGTAGTATATTACACTACACAGTAAGTCTAGCCACTATAGAAGTTATTGGAGGTTAGGAAGAGAGTGGACAGCTAATCGCAGAGAAGTGATACCAACACCTGGTTTACATCAGCGGCCCCGGTCAGCGAGTAGTCAGTAGGGTGTCTGATTTATTACTTGGTCCAGACAGGTAGAGGAATCTTAGATTTCATACAACTGACTCACCAGCCCAATCAGAGAGCTGTGCAGAGACAGGCAAGAATACATAAGGCCAAACCTGTACAGATACAGGCGCAGATCGAAACGGAGTCAAGCCAACGGACACGCCAAGATCAACAGAGCAACACGGAACCAGTCTGAGAGAAGTACGCAGACAAACCAAGCTGTAGATTTCAGACAAAGAGAATCCTAACGTCCAATCAAATAGACTATCCGGAGTAACTCCATAACTATTGACCAATGGGAGTCCGACACAGATCGCCGGACGAGAGAACCTCAGACAGGATCTATACTAAGTGAGTCTGGTTTGAGATACCATACAGATCAGTCGATTAGCTCTGAGATTCTACTCTCGGAGATAGAACGCAGTTAGAAATGTAGTCGGAGTAGTGTCTAGTGTCTTATCGACACTACCAGGTAAAATAGAGTAAAGGTTTGTCTTAGGCTTCTGCTTCGCTCCACAATCGAACTAGAATCGCGCTCGCGTTATGTCAAACAATCATTCGAAGAACATTCAAGTGCTGAATGACATTTCAAGAATAAAAGATGAAAACTGTACAATGCGAACTGGACGAGAATCTCATCTTAATCGGGAGAAAGGAACTCTACCACAGCTGGTGGAGAACTTGGTTCGATCTCCCCCTGCCCCTGCCTCTGCCTTTCTCCATGTGAAGCTAGGCCTAAATCATCATATAGGCCACGTTCCCTATGTCAACGAGAGAAGAAATCGATGGAGCTCCAAAGCCGACATTAAAGCCTGACGAAACTCTTCATCTTTTACCGATAGCCGATGCATTCAACTGAAGTTCTGGGAAGACCGACATCATCATAACCACCACGTCTTCTGTTCTACTTTCGCTGTGAATTTCCACCTTTGCCAGACGACCGCCATTCCGTCAACCTTCATCCGTACTAGCCAGATCACCGTCAAGATGTCTGGATGCGTCATCCCGACTCCGGACTCATCGACTCAACCAATTCTTTCCTTCTTCCATCAAATGAGCAGACGCTGCCTGCACGACGTCAAGGGCCCACAATCGTCATGCAACGCTGTCGCCTATTCAAAGAGTCGTCGCCGAGTCTTCTATTGCATAATAAGGGTAACACATGGCGTCATATAATCATTCATATAATCATATTCATTCATGGAATCATTTGTTATTACATAGCTACGTAGCGCTACTTCATCAGTTTTTTCGACATATTCGCCGTTCATCAACTTCATGTTAATTTCGCAACTTTCGAATTGTAACTAAGTAAGTTTCGAACAATTTTGTAACGTAACAATGTCCATCAAGCAAGGTTTAACCAGAAAAGAGAATACTTACGATAGAGTCAAGTCTTGTTGTCAGTCAGTCTTTGTACATATAGTAGTAGTCTTTAACGAAGTGCTTCTTACATTGAGTTTTTAACATTAGGCCTACAATTGGCGTAGCTTATATATATATATTAATCTCTTGTGCTTATTATGTGTGAACGCTAAGCGTATCATATTTCGCATTAGCTTTCAGCAGAGGATTTTATACACTGTAAAAAAGCAGTACGCATGTGCACTTAGTAGAAATCTCATTTCACTTACGAGGTGTGACGAAAGTGACGCTATGGCCGACGTCGTGTCGAGCGACCCGTTGTTGCGATTAATTCTTAGTTCTTATCGCGATTAGAACCTGCCGATTGGAGTGTAAAACTCAAAACGATCTTTAAACGATCTTTACATGGACTAAATCGGCAGAAACGGCGGAAATATAGCTGGAAGCAGAAGGTTCGTATCATTGATGCTTGTAAGACTCATACACCGCGTCTTTGGCTGATTCAAGGTCATAATGGCGGATGTTCGTAAATACTTTTACGTATGTAAATAAATAAATTGCGCTCATTCAGAAAACTTGAAAGACCAGAACTGAGATCTGAGTCTTTTAACAATCACATAAACGTTGTTGAGGTTTACGGTTGAAAAGTTGAAAGTTGAAAGTTTAAAAGACGTTATCGACCCAAATCGTCATGCCTTTTAAGCAAACGCCGAGAAATACAAAAAAGAAGACGGCGCTCAGGGTTGGAAATGTTCCCACAGATGACAAAGCGGAAATCTCTTCTTCTACTTCTGTGAAAGAAACTCTTGTAAATTACCAGTGTGCGACTGGAAAATTCAAAATGGACGACAATGACAAGGACAATTACGACACAAGGAGTGACCCAGAATCAAATGTTGACAATGAGGTAGAACTTGAAAATAAGACATACTCGGAAACTACAACTGAAACACGAAAACAGGTGACGAAAGAAATTTTCTGCAAAACTAAATATGAAAACGACCATGAAAAAGACAACGACCCTGAAACGGAGAAGACGAAGGAACAGAAGAAGACGAAGGTGATGACAAAAGACGACTTCCGACGTCAATCGCCTTCAGAATCAAACGACACCATGTTGGGTAAGAAGGGGGAAACCTCTTCCATCTCTGATTCTGTCAAAAATCTCTCCCAAAAAACTAGAATGGAAACAAAAGAAAATGTTTGTGAAAACAATGTGGTTACTATAAATGATGCCCGTGATGCATGTGCACTTCAAGGGCAAGGTAAAAATATCTCGGCCATTGGAGAACAAATTGAAATGGAAACTGAATCACCTGTAATTGGTGTAAATGATGTGATTAAGTTAAATGATGTTTGTCATGGTGCAGGGCAAATTGTCCCTGAAAAAATTGCACATAGCATTGCTCCTTTGACTAGTGAGGCTGATAGTGGAATTTCTGTATGTAAGCAGTCTGGTTCCAGTTTTACCCAAATGAGCTTAAATAATGGACGTAAACCATTGAATCAAGGGAAACCTATTGAAAATCTTAAGCAAAATACTTTGATTATATTTGAAAATTCTAAAAATAAGAAGACTAAAAACATCAGTCCTGAAAAACAAAAAGAAATAGATGATCTAATGACTAGAACAGTTTACCTCTCAAGCTGTAAACGGGAATTACAAAATTACTTTAAGCAGAAGCCTTATCAACTTAAAAAAGAGCTGATAAAACAAATTGGAGGTGATGTTGAAAAAATCCAAATGGCTGGTGAAGGCCTCAGAATAATTGCCTTCACAGAACTACAGAAGGAAAAGGTTTTAAACATTAAACAAATAGACGGCAAAGCAGTAGTTGCTACTTTACCCTTTGCCCTTACTAAGAAAAGCAAACTACCATCAAACCAGTATATCAGTTTAAATAAGCCTGTAAGAGAATTTGAACCTAAGGGGGTCATATATGGCTTACAGGAAAATGAAGAAAATCTCACAGAGATAGCCCTATCTTTAGGCCTGAAACAAATGAAAAAAATAGGAAATCCAGATACAAGTATGACAACATTAGTTACTTTTAACAAAGGTACCTTAATTCCACCTTCAATAAATATTGCTGGACGATTTTTTAAGGTTTGGCCCTATGTGCCCAAACCAAAACGATGCGACAATTGTCAAGAGTTCGGTCATACCAAAATAACCTGTCAGGGACAAACTACTTGCAGCAAATGTAGTGGCCCTCATTCTTTTCTTGAGTGCCCTAATACAGATACACCTAAATGTGCCAATTGTAAGCAGGCACATAGTGCTGCTTATAAACAGTGTCCTCGATTTTTGGAAATCAAAGAGTTTTTAAAAAAGAAAGCTCAAGAAAGAATTCTTTACTCGGATATAGTAAGAGGAAAAAACCCAAATACATCTGAAATAAATAGTCAAAGAAAAACACCAAATCACTACCAAGAACCCTTAGAAGTTAACCTTCATGAATATCAAGATGAGAACACTAAAGACTTCCTAGATTTTGATAAATCTAAATACAAAACAGTCGTAACCTTTGAACAGAAGGGTTTACCAGAACACCCAAAATTAACTGAACTTAAAATCACTTCATTCATTCTGGGCTGCCTTGCTCTATTTGACTCAAAGAAATCCGTCTCTGAAATTAGAGATACGTTTTCCACCTCAGCCAGTCAGATTCTTTTTAATAACAGAATTATTTTTAAATACTAAGTTACAAAGTTCAATTTGATAAGAAAATTAAATAAATTTCATTAACACTATTTGTTTAAATTTTTACTCTAATATGGATATTTGCATTATGCAGTGGAATGCCAGAGGCATTATGAAAAATAAAGATCAACTAAAAAATTTCTTAGGGAAAACTAAAAGACCTCCAGAAGTAATTTGTATCCAAGAAACCTTTTTAAGAGAAAAAAGCAAAAATCCAGTAATTGAAGGATATGCTATGGTTAGAAAAGATAAAAATGGTACTACAGCTACAGGAGGATTAATGATATTGGTCAAAGTCGGTCTGAACTTTACTTTTAAAAACGTAACTGAAATTCCTGGTATTGAAATTCAAGCTATAGAAATTAAGACAAATACAGGGCCTCTTCAAATTATTAATCTATATATTTCACCAAAAACTGAAATTAATAAAGAATCTTTCAAAACAATTTTCCAAAACAAAAGAACTATTGCAACGGGGGATTATAATTCCCAAAATAAATTGTGGGGAAGCAGTACAAACAATAAAAATGGAAATGTTTTAGAAGAAATTTTAAATGAAAATAACTTAACTGTTTTAAATACAGGACAGGCCACACATGTCATATCAAATCAATCCAGCACTAATTCTGTAATTGATTTATCAATTGTAACGCAAAATTTAGCCCTTAACTGTTATCACTATGTTGAAAACACAACTTTAGGATCTGATCATTTAGTTACTACTACCAGGGTAAATGAAGAAATAGTTTTGGAAGATGAAATAGGGATGAACCTCTGGAAACTAGATAAAGCAAATTGGAAAAACTTTAAATCAGAGAGTAAATTTGTTATATCAGAAGCCCTCCTGGTTGATGATATAAATCAAACTTTTACAAATTTAACTAATGAAATTGCTTCTATAGCAAATTCTTCAATTCCAGCTAAAAAGTACATTAAAAGCAAAAATCAAAGACATCGTCCCCTACCATTTTGGAATGACAAATGTGATAATGCTATCTATGAAAGAAATAGGGTCAGGAATAAAATGGCTAAGTCAAAGGATCTAAATGATTATATTGAATATAAGCGACTGAATGCATTATCTAAGAGAACTATTGCTACGGAATCTAGAGGGAGCTGGGAAGCCTACTGCAATGAACTAACCAACCAGTCGAAGTTGGGAGCTGTATGGAATATGGCCCGAAGAATGAATGGGACAGCTTCCAAAACTTCCATCCCTACCCTCAAATATAAAAGTACTGTAGCTGAAACGAATTTAGAAAAAGCTAACCTACTGGGCCAGACATATGCAGATACCAGCAGTAGTGCTAATTACAAGAAAGAATTTCTGGATCATTTACAAAATATGCAAAATGAAAATGAAACTATACAAATTTCAAATTATGCAATAAAAGATGATGAATTAGATGCATTAAATACTGTTTTTAACCTGAGAGAATTAAAAGAGGCAATTGACAGCGTCAAAAAGAACAAGTCACCAGGAGAAGATAGGATTCCATATGACCTTCTTAAAAATCTTCATAAATACGCTTTAAAAGTTCTTTTGAAATTTTACAATAAAATTTGGAACGAGGGAACCCTTCCAAATGATTGGACTCATGCAATAATAACACCTATCTTGAAACCAAATAAAGATCCTACATCCCCTGAGTCCTACAGACCTATATCACTGACTTCCACCATTTGCAAAGTAATGGAGAAAATGATTAATACACGGCTCCAGTGGTTCACTGAAAAAAACAACATTTTATCAAAAAACCAAAGTGGATTTAGAAAAAATAGAAGTACTACAGATCATATTTTGCGATTACAAGAATTTATTCTTAAAAAACTTAAAATTAAACAAAATGTGTTGGCTATATTCATTGATTTTGAACGGGCATATGATATGCTCCATGTGCCCACATTATTAAGTAAATTAAAAAATATAGGAATTGAAGGCAAAATGTTTAATTGGATTTTAAAATTTCTTACAAATCGCTCCTTTCAAGTGAAAGTGGGGTCTGAATTTTCAAACATTTTTCTACAAGAAAATGGGACACCTCAGGGATCAATAATATCTCCTCTGTTATTTCTATTAATGATCAATGATATTAACCCGGGTAATGATAATATAGAAATAACACTTTTTGCAGATGATAGTGCTATTTTTTATGCAAATAAAAATATTAAATTAATAGAAGAAAAAATGCAAAACGCCATAAACATTATCGACACTTGGTGTAATAAAAATGGTTTCAAAATATCTATCAGTAAAACTACTGCAGTCCTATTTACCAAAAAGTTAAAAAAACCGAAATTATCTATTAAATTAAACAATAATTCAATTAAAGTAGAAACAACAGCTAAATTTCTTGGAGTTATTTTTGATTCAAGATTAAAATGGAAACCCCATATTGAATATATCTTAACCAAATGTAAGAAAAGAATTAGCCTTATGAGAGCTGTGGCTGGTTATAAATGGGGGGCATCTAAAAAAGCCCTTTTGGCCATATATAGAGCCTTAATAAGATCTATACTTGACTATGGAGATGTAGCTTATACCATCGCTAGTAATTCTCAAATTAAAAAATTACAAAATATTCAGTCTGAGGCCTTAAGAATCGCCTGTGGTTCTGCCAAGGGTACACCGATTTTGGCCCTACAGAACGAGTGTGGTGAGATGCCCCTTCACCTCCGTCGGCTGCACAACTCGCTCAAGGTTGGGTCTAAGATACTCGGTTCTGAAGACCACCCAGCAATGAAGACCATGAAAGATCACTGGGCAAATTATTATGGAAAGTGCAAATGGCATAGGGAACAACAGTCTTTATTTAAAAGAACAGAGGAATTCTTTTCTGCATTGCATCAGCCTTTTAAATCTCCCATTAATTCAAATACACCACCTTGGCTTAATAAAATTATAAAAGTAGACATTTCGTTAAAGAAACAAATAAATAAACAAACTGATCTACAAGATTATATGAAATACTTATCCTTAGAAATTATTAATAAATATAATGATTATATTTCTATCTATACTGATGGATCAAAGCTTGAAGATAAGGTGGCTGCAGCTTATTATATCCCATCCTTCAAAATTCATAAAATTTTTAGACTAGTCAATAGCTCGTCAGTGTACTCTGCTGAACTGTCTGCAATTATTGAAACGCTTAACTGGATTTTGACCAATGAAAACCTCATATTGCAAAAATTTGTTATCTTTACTGACTCATTAAGTGCAGCCACCTCTATAAAAGAAAATAAATCTGAGTCTAGACCAAATCTTGTAATGCAGTTGTATGAAAAAATTAATTTATTGAAGCACAGTAAAATAGTAATAGCATGGATTCCTAGCCACATTGGGCTTTCTGGTAATGAGGTGGCAGACTCACTGGCAAAGGAAGGCCTAGAACTTTCAGAAATCAGTTCAACTCAATATATAGAATTGAGTGAAGTTTTTGCTTTAATTAAAAATCATATTTTAATTAAGTGGCAAAATGAATATGATAAAGACACTAGAGGGAGTTTTTATAAAACCATCCAGCCTCTGGTTTCCACTGACATTAAGTATATGGACTGTCCTAGGAAACAGGAAGTTCAAATTACTAGGCTGCGTTTAGGACATATCCTAACTAACACTTGGCTTAAGAAAATTAAAAAGAGCCTAACAGACTTATGTATACAATGTCAGGTACCTGATACAATTGAACATGTATTATTAAACTGTAAAAAACAGAATATTTCATATATACTAAAACAAAAATGCCAGGAAAAGAAACTAGACTTTACTGTAAAAAACATACTGTGTAACCGTTATCTTTACCTAGAGGTTTATAAAATCTTGATGAGCATCAACAAAGATAGAGTCATTTAAATAAAATGGATTATGCCAATGTAAATATAATCTGTAAATATTTTTCGATTGTATGTGTGATATTCTCCCTGACAAAACATTTGTGATGTAAATAAAACTGAATCTGTAATTAATATGTTTTAGCCTGTTTAAAAATTTTATCTGAAAATTTTCTATATGTAAATATGTAAAAATATATTGTTCTGTTTTTAAGAGTGAAATAATCTGTTATATGGGCCTAGAACTTGCTCCTTGTAATTGTTACACCTACCTAATTTGTATATAGTCTTTGTTGATTTCGTTAAAGAAAAGAGCCTGATGGCCAAAAAAGAGCCTGATGGCCACAAAAGAGCCTGATGGCAAAAAAACCAGATGGCCACAAAAGAGCCTGATGGCCACAAAAGAGCCTTAAATGGCCACAAAACAGCCTGACGGCTACAAAAGAGCCTTGAATGGCCACAAAAGAGGCTGATGGCTACAAAAGAGCCTTAAATGGCCACAAAAGAGCCTGATGGCAAAAAAACCAGATGGCCACAAAAGAGCCTGATGGCCACAAAAGAGCCTTAAATGGCTTTATAACAACTGAGAAGACCCTTAATGGACACAAAAGAGCCGTAATGGACAGTGGACAGTCTTCCAACAAGAAGAAAACCAACAAGAAGTCGACAAAGGTGCCATCAACCAGTCAACAAAACCCCCCTTCGCCTGCATTTGGTCTCTCTTCCATGTCGTGCTGCAATCAGTTTAAAAAAATACATACATTACCTACGGAAACAAAAATCTTAAAGGAAACGATAAGAAGAAAGAAATGAACTTATGGACAATGTCAACAACATTTTCATGTCGAAGACGTCAACGGCCTTAGTTGCCATAAGATGTCGTTAAACCCATGGACAACAACAACTTACGAGCCAGATCACTTAACGCTGACTTTTACTATAACGACACAGTTCAGCATTCATCAGATTGGACAATTATAATCATACGCTGCATTTAAGAACTGTAAAATCTTGATTGCGACCGAATTTTAACGCAATATGAGCGATAGGACTACATTGTGCATTATAATCTTATAAGCAGACTATAGATCTGTATGCTGAAAGTAAAGCCTAACTGTGCAATGTCGATTTTGATCACGATATATTTGCAAGTGTCATACGTCTGATTGAACACGAAGTCTGTATCAGTTTAACATGAGTAACGCCAGATTTATATAGCGCAATCGCAGGAAGTGTAAATTCCCTCATTGCAGCGATACGAAGAATGAAGTTGAGTTCGCGCAGAGACGCACACGCAGAGTTAAGTTAAGCCCGTGCCTACAAGCACGCTGAGCATTTTCTTACGATTTTATGTGAATTATTATTTTATGTTATTTACGAGTCACTCATGTAGAATTGCAGCAAATGTTACGTCGGATAGTTCGTGATAAGAGTAAAAGATCGTGTCAGATCTAAAAATGCACATAGTATGCATCAGCAAGTTTACGCTAAGATCAGATTATTATAGGCCTCAGTTGCACAAGCCAAGTAATGTAATCAAGTAAGGAAGATCAACTGCAGTCGCATTTCAGCAAATTCCAGTAATGTAAACAGTTTAAGAATTCTTCTGCAATTCATCCAGTCAGCCTATACGAGATTTGAATCTTCATTTAAGATTGTGATCAAGTGCAAGGATCATTCAGCTTTTCAGCTATATCATTATACTATAATTTTTGCTTTCGTTGTGTGTTTAACTTTCACGTTAGATTATAATTATATTTCTGTTAGTGCATGCAACTATATTTGTGTGTATTTTTCTGCTATATTTCATGTAACGTTATGATGGAATGACCGAACGAGCTGAGAACACAAGGCATTCAACTGTCTTCGCCTTCGACGCTGTCAAGTTACACAAGCACAGCGTTATTATCTCAGCCATGGGTCATATCGGATCAGACTTTTGTCAAGGACACATTCAGAATTCTCATCAAGAACAATGTCGTCCTCAGAACTGATTCCATCTGATCCTTCCATCCTATTTTATTTGTGTTTCATTTGTATAACTGTTCTTAGATCTTAGGACTCACATAACGTAATGAGACTAATTGTGCACTTAGACCCTTTCATTCCCTGGAGCAAGCCGGCCGCTTCAGCGAAAGTCTAGGACAATCTAGATGCCTTTTCATTCTCATTTCATCCATGACTATTATCGCACATTCTCATTTGCATATCACCATGTCCCATTAGCTTTATTGCGTATTTCTAAAGCGCTCTTGCTGTCGAACGAGACGTTCGAATTTTTCAGAGCAGGAGGGGGTATAGCCAAGTTAATCTAAGTAGGCTATTGTAGTATATTACACTACACAGTAAGTCTAGCCACTATAGAAGTTATTGGAGGTTAGGAAGAGAGTGGACAGCTAATCGCAGAGAAGTGATACCAACACCTGGTTTACATCAGCGGCCCCGGTCAGCGAGTAGTCAGTAGGGTGTCTGATTTATTACTTGGTCCAGACAGGTAGAGGAATCTTAGATTTCATACAACTGACTCACCAGCCCAATCAGAGAGCTGTGCAGAGACAGGCAAGAATACATAAGGCCAAACCTGTACAGATACAGGCGCAGATCGAAACGGAGTCAAGCCAACGGACACGCCAAGATCAACAGAGCAACACGGAACCAGTCTGAGAGAAGTACGCAGACAAACCAAGCTGTAGATTTCAGACAAAGAGAATCCTAACGTCCAATCAAATAGACTATCCGGAGTAACTCCATAACTATTGACCAATGGGAGTCCGACACAGATCGCCGGACGAGAGAACCTCAGACAGGATCTATACTAAGTGAGTCTGGTTTGAGATACCATACAGATCAGTCGATTAGCTCTGAGATTCTACTCTCGGAGATAGAACGCAGTTAGAAATGTAGTCGGAGTAGTGTCTAGTGTCTTATCGACACTACCAGGTAAAATAGAGTAAAGGTTTGTCTTAGGCTTCTGCTTCGCTCCACAATCGAACTAGAATCGCGCTCGCGTTATGTCAAACAATCATTCGAAGAACATTCAAGTGCTGAATGACATTTCAAGAATAAAAGATGAAAACTGTACAATGCGAACTGGACGAGAATCCTCATCACAATCGGTAGAAATGAACTCTACCACAGGTGCATGTTTGTCAAGAGTCATGGACAGAGTGGTGTTGTAGCAAGACAGAAGTTCATCAAGGGATGCAGGTGGATTTAAGACAAGGTTTGAACAGGATATATCTTGTATGAAGGCTTCAGTATTTATTGCACTAATGCGAAGAAATGAACGAAAGACAGGATCAGGACGTGGATTAGGTTGGATGTTAAGGCGTGTAAAGATGGGGTAATGATCAGATGGCTTGTCGAAAGAAAAAGATATTTCAGGTGATAAACTGGATGATGATGAAGTGATAATGAGATCAAGTGTGTGATTGTGAATGTGGGTGGGAAAATTGACATGCTGGACCAAGTTAGTTGATGATAATAGGGTGAGGAATTCTGAAGCGAATGTGTCAGAGGGATTATCAACATGTATATTAAAGTCACCTGTAATCAGGAATTCGTGAGGTGTAGTGGCTGCAGTCGAAAGAAGGGTTGTAAATTCTTTCAGAAAAACCGATGGAGGACTTGAATATGAAGAGGAGGAAGGAGGGCGATATAAGGTAAAGATTGTAAAATTTGTGTGAGGAAGTTTGAGTGTTATTGATGCACATTCGAAAGAGTGAAAACAGTAACCAGGTGAGTCTAGGACTGTAGCAGGTTCTCGGGTAAGGAAGGCAATGCCCCCGCCAGTAATGTTGGAAGAGGTTGATGATTTAGTGGGTCGAGGCGTACTGTAAAGATGGTAGCCAGGAGGAATACAGTTTTGATATTCAGCGAGAGTTGTGTTTAAACTGAGCCAGGTTTCAGATAGGGCAAATATATCAGGCGGGTGGGAAGAACTGGCAATATCTTTGATTTCTTGGGAGTGTACAGGATGTAGAAGTGAACGCATGTTAAGCGTGCAGATTCGGAAGCTGTTGTTGCTTGTAATTGGATGATTGTCAGCGCTATTGGAGTGTGAATTAGGGGGAGGAGGAGGAGGCGGTTGATGTGGATGAGGTGGACGAGGAGAAGGAGAAGAATGTAGATCTTTGGGACCGGGATTTGGATGGATGTCTCCGGAGAGCAGGATTAATATGCTAGAGTGTATGCCGGATGGGGTATTGCCGTGGTCGTCGGAGGGAGGAGGTAAGGAAGAACGGTAAAGGAATACAGAGTAGATGTCCATACTGCGTGGTGGCAGTGCCAAATATGGCGGAGTTGGAATGTTTGGCCATTGGAATTATGTAGGTCAAGCCGGGCTGAGAGGGTTGGTGCCTGATATGGAAAGTAGTCATATAGCGCATGTTAAGGATGAGAAGAATGATTGAGAGATACATTGTGGGAGGAGTTTAGGATGGAATGTGCTTTGGATGGATTGAGCATGGCGGAAGGCAGATATCGAAAAAGAAGAAATGGTACATGATGACGGCAAATATTAGGCGATAAAACAGTTTGAATTTGCGAAATAGATATGGAACGGACTCACCGGCAGAGACCTATAATCCATGCGCAGAGATGAAGTAATCGTTTCAGAGGAGACGTTGAAAAGTTAGAAAATATAGATTAAGAAAACTGAGCGTGCTGCGCGACCGCTGGCCCCCTACCAGTCCTGTCCTAACAGCTAGCTTAGTTGATGGCAGTCATTGGATGGTTTAGATTCTGATCTACGCAATACGAAAATATCACACAAAATGAAAATACCAAATATCTCATGAATTATATAATATGCATAGTTAATAAAAATAATCTTAATACAGAACGTAGCCTACCCGTTAACATAAAAATAATAAAGTAAGCAAATTCTCTAAATTCCGTGTGCTTCGCCATAGATATAGCTTCTGAGCGAATACCCTTTACATGCTGTACACAAAACTGGTGACAGTTAATTAGGTCCTCTATCTGTATTGCACATGCAAAATGATATGCTCCAACAACTGATCTGGCCACAGTCACGCACAGACACACGCACTATGTGTAATCACATATATTTGCTAACGATATAAGTAGTACACCCAGTATAAATTATGCATCAAAACAATATCTACTTTCAAATAAAATAGGCAGAGACACAATGCATATTAAGGCATTGCTCGTCGGAGCATTGAGGAAGCAGTTGATATGTTTGAATTTTCATCATCTAGGGCTACAACTGCAAGTATATTTAAACACGCTGATGTAGATCATTGAAAATTCTTCATGGGCCTGTAATTAGAAGCGATACACACCATTTAGGAAGAGACTATGTAAACTCCACAAAGGGAACTATTATAGGCATATTTGCTTTGCGTACGCCAGTTGCCGCTAATTGACCGCTCGTTATAGGCCTCTGGAGCTATGCATGACGTCTTTGGTTACAAGGCTATAGATACTGAACAGGATTAGCAGTGGTAGGAGTAGTTGACCACTTTAGTTAGCAACTTGCAGTTAAACTACTTTCCAAGTAGTTACAAAGTAATTATCTATTATCTACTTTAAAAACGTTTTGTAACTAGCAGTGAACTGCAAAATCTCATTTTTTAGTTAATTTGAAGTTTTTATTTTGAAAATTTTGCATTATTTTGATTTATAGTTAATTATTTTAAAAACTATTTTCCAGAAAGAGAGTTTTAAATTGCATACTTTTAGACCATATTTCCAGTTATAGAAATACGGTCTGATAATGAATTAATAAATTGGTTATGTATAAATTGTATAGTTTAATTGTTCATAATTGTTACCAAAATGCAGCTAAAAAGTAAAATTCACATTTTGCATCTGTGTGCTTTTACTGTTGCAAGAAATTTCTGTAATCTCTCAAACTCTTCCAAGTTTTTAAAGCACGCTCTGAAAGGGTTATTTATGCTACCTTAGTAGTTACTAACCTAAGCCTACAAATTTAAACTGATGAAGCGAACTGAAGTTCGATTAATAATCACAAACGCATATGGCATTGGAACATTGGTTAGAATAATTTTGATTAAATTGTAAAGATGTCTAGAAAGAGCAAAATGCAAATAGAGGCAAATCACTGTTTCCATCATTGATCTGAATGAATACTGTTTTGTATTTGTATATCCGTTTTGTATATCCTTTATTTCTGTCCTGTATATCCTGTATATTCTGTGACAACTCTTTTCCTATCTTACGGCACGACCTAAGGTAGTAACAAGCGTAGTTTAAAAATTAGTTTACTACTTTCTAATTGCTATTTAAACCACTCCTTTGAAATCGCACTATGAGTCGTTAATAATAACAAACTCTATAAATCAAGGAAAAGTAACTGTTCTCATTCTGCTTGACCTATATGCCGCTTTTGATACTATTGATCATGGAATACCGCTTCGACGCCTCGAACATTGGTTTGGTCGTTCTGGTCCTGCTTTCAGTTGGTTTGCGTATTACCTGCACCCAAGTACTCAGTCAGTCCGTATCAACCAAGTCACTTCTGCTACTACTGTCTTGAATTGTGCAGTTCCGCAATGTTTTGTACTGGACCCGCTCCTGTTCACATTGTACATGACTCCACTCGTCGCATTTACTGATAGCTCTCATTATAACCACTTGTACGCTGACAATACATTGCATTTATCTGGGTGTAGAATCCTGTTTATCGCCTGTCATAACAACTTAGGAGAAGAGAAGCAAACAGAGACCAAATGAGACAAGTATGTACACGCACGGTTGCAATGCAACTCTTGAGTAACCACTGTCATCAACTTCTCGCAAGTATTGGAACGGTACGAGTAAATTTCTCGTCCTCCAATGATTTTAGTGCCATGGTCGAAATACAGAAACTTCAGGCCTAATGAGGTAGAAGAATGGTAAAAGAATCCAGAAATCCGGATAAGACAGATTGAAGAGCTAACTTCTGAGCTTCAATGAAATGTTTCTGAAGAAAGCACCAGATGAAAACAGTTTTAAAAAACCAACACACGGATGATGAGCAAATTGTAAGAAGTGTGTTGGGATTTCGATCCATAGAATGGGTGAAGCATAGACTTAAGATCTATTACAGAATTTGAGACAGGAAGTGACTGGAGGACGAGAGCGGGAATGTTATAAGGAAGAATGAGTAATAGTAGTGAGTAGCAGTCAGAAGTCACATATCCACTTATTGGTGCGTGGGGTCAGCTTGTAAATTTAGAATACGATTAAATTTCACACGATTCCGCCTGATGTTTTCGGTTATGTAATGATATGCGTAGCTGATGTTGAGATCACAATTATTTATAGTACAGTAAGTACCACCGCAACTTTACAGTCAGCTGCATATAAGCATGTTTAATATCATTAGTATTATCAGAACAGTTGAACATAGCCACCGACACTTGTAGCCACTTTCAAAGGTCTCTGTATTATGGCTCCGCCTACGGCTATGAAACAGACAACGAGTTTAATAACAACATTTTAACAGTGTCTGCCTTAGTTTCAAGTACGACTGATCTTAAATGGTGGACCAGTGAAAGAAACGCTAACAATCTATATCTATGAATATTATGAGTTTGTATTCTGCTACGCTGCTTGTCCTCTGGTGAAATTTATTAGTGGCTCGTGCGTTCATATGGTAGTCAGTCCTAGCCAATTTAACTAACATTGTAGAAAGATGTTTCAGTGACTTATTGACTAAAGCAAAAACGAAAAGCGAGATTCAAATTAGCTGTAGTATAGTTCTACTAGTTCAATTATGTGATTCTGAATGGTAAATTAGCCATATGAGCCATTCGAGCGACCGCCGACAAAACCTGAACAGAAACTCGTAACACGTTTGTGAAGTCATCCAGAAGGTTCTGACAGGCAAAAGGATCCATTATTGAAGAGGACAGGATTAGCCAACGATATCTGGATTAATTTTGTTTCAAAAACTACATGCACACAGCCTAAACCAATTGTGATGTCATGCCTTTGACAAAATGTTCCACATAGTAATTAGTAAAATAATTAGCCTACCTGTCATGATGAAAATACGCAACAATTAGGTGTTTGCTTCCTGTTATGATGAAAATAGGCATCCGAGAACATTTTTTAGAAATATTTTATTCGCCAAATTTCGTGCACAAATACCGATTTACTTCCTATAAACACGACTAAAACAAACAGGGCTAAGTGTCGGTACTAATGGTAGTTCAACGTGTAGGTCATAAATAACGCGGTATTATACCCCAAAAGTTCAACCGATCTACTTCGCAACATATCTAGGCTAGCTGGCTTCCAATGACTAAATAAATAGCTAGTGTGCTTTGTTAAGTAATGAGCAACATGAGTTCTAAAAGCATATAGGTCGCGAAGTTAAGCACGCTGTGAATGTTGGTGGTCAATGCGTTCGACCCTTCTTTCTTTAATCTCTCTTTCTCTCTCTGCTCCAATCCCAAACACCATCCACCGTTGCTGCCATGCTGTCGCTCTGCCTGACTTTTGGATCTTGACCTGGAATCGAACCCTTTTGCCTATCGATTTTCTTTTCACTGAGCGTCTGCGAATAAGCTGGTTCCCTTGATGTGGCTATCATTGAGCGTTGTAGAGATCTCGGAATTATGATTACCATTACGATTACGTTCAGAGTGAAGGTAAAAGATTTAAGCAGGTTTCGAAAAAAATCATTAACTCTTTCTTTCTGTTTTTCTTTCTTTCTTTCATTCTTTCTTCTCTCTCTCTATTGTAATTGTAGCTGTAGTTTGCAGCTTCCATAGTACCGGTAAATAATTTATCAGGCATCAACAAATGGCGCACAAAAATCAAGTAACATACGTCAATACCTGAAAAGTCAGCCAAGGTGATCATTTAGGTAGAATACTCGATTTGTTCGTCGCGGATCTTTAGAGCGGCCATGTGTTTCTGTATTATGCAGCTAGATCAAATCTGGGTTGTGATTGGAAACTTATTTATTGATCGATAGGCAACAGAAGTCGACTACAAACTTCTAACCCGGAAGGTTAATAGGCCTGTTTAGATAGGTTGATATACTATTTGTTGTTATGTGAGGGGAGTTTCATTTAATGTCTCTGAGTTCTTTGTAAACAGATATTGCCGATTCTGCTGTGTTTTTTGCACCGATTCGTATGACTAAGTTTCAGGCAAATTCTTCGGCTTCACTATTTTTTCATAGACATGGACTTCTTATCGCTGATTTATGTTGTCTGTATGCACACCTGGAAGAATAAGGACAACATAAAAGAGCATTGACATCCAGGTGTCCACAATATAAGTAGTCATACACATGCACGGTTCTGAACTGGCGTTTGTGACCTTTTCTCCAAACCAAGAGTTAGTAATGCACAGAAAAAGCAACCTTGGTCGTATATCTATCACCAAGTTAATTTGAGTACGTATGAAAGTATTACCAGACTCACTCAGTTTAGTAGTTGTTGAAGTTTGTTGGAGTTTAGGATGAATTTAGGGGACAGCTAGTCCAGAAACATCAACTGATATCAACGACTGGACCTGCCAGCGAAGTAGAGGTAGGACGCCTGATTAATTGTTTTGTTCAGACAGAGAGATAGGATCTGATAACTGGAAGTGAGTCAACCGGTCCACACAGAAAGCGATTGCACAATCAGATGCAAGAGAGAAAGGAAGACAGACGGGTACAGATACAGGGAGAAATACGCAGACAGACCATGCTGAGTAAAGAGTCCGCTTAGACGCGAGAGAAAGGAGTCGAAAGTTAGGCGTTACAGAACACAGTCGAATAGCTCTGAGAGGTTCCACTGTCGGAGATAGTGCGCAGTTGGAAATGTAGTCTCTAAAAGAGTCCGGCGTCTTACGACGTTATAACAATCGTTATGGGTAGATTAAGGTTCGTCGTAGGCTATGTCCTTCGCTCGCTCCGTAGTGTAACACTGATTGAACTAGAGAATCACGCTCGCGTAGTCAGACATTGACTGAAAGATATTCGTGTGAAACATGGTAACCGAATAAACGATGAAAAACTGAACAATGCGCTCCGGACGTGAAACCTGGTTACAATATAGTAACTGGCGCTGCAGCAGAAACTTTGTATTATCTATCTATTGACTCTAGCTATAATAAGCATTACACTAGATAAGGGAATTTCCATTCTTCAGAATGCCTGTGTAAGTAACTCTATTATAAATATGAGCCGTAGGCCTTGTTCAGCATGAATTCAGATACTACTCGAAAACAAGTATTGGTAGTCTAGTCTGAAAGACGAGCACAGACTCGTACAGGCCTAGCTAGATAATCAGACTCAATGTTCAAATACTTCCTTATCAGTCAAATCCTGGATTCAATAAAGAGTGACTGGGTAAAACATCTGGACCCAAAAGCCGAAGTATTTATCATTTTTTGAGGTAGGAATCGCATAGCAGAGCTGTACAACAGTCTTTCAAGTTTAATGCGTCCGAATCCCTTGGTTACACTTCTCCAACTTTCTCACAAAAATATTATTCGTTTAGTCACTTTGTCTTATGCAATAGCACACGTCTTTATCGAAGAAATATGCATTTCATTTCTGCAAGTCATTTAAAACATGACAAAAACGTTAAGAAAACATGACAAGTTTCGTCTTTCTCTATTAACAGTTATTGTATTGCAACTTTGTCACAGTTCGACTATCAGGTAAATAGGCTAATACAATATAATCGTGCATTGAGATGTGTTCTTGCTTTTCTCGCAACAGTTGGTCATAATTACTATTGTTAGAAAGAAAACGATTGCAATAAATATGAATAAGATGACGAAATGGAAAATCTCAAAGGAACATGCGCAACCTGTAGAACCGAGGTCCGTCAATAAAATTTATGAGTCCAAACACAACTGGTAGGACTTAATTGTAATTATGTATATGTATGGGAACATACATTGCGTATTAATCATCATAAAATTTTTAAAGAATCTTTACTTAGAAGTTTAAAATACCCTAACAGAAAAACACTAATTATCAAAGTAAACTCAATCTGGAACGAGTTTTACTGATCACTTACTTCGGTCGTTGCATACGATCACACCACACAGGCATATTTTAGTGTGAATTAGGAAACTCAAAGAAACCAAAAGAAACTACTCCTCAAATTTTAGCATAAATTATCAATACGCGCCAATCAATATACACTGATATATTCTAGTTTACACTGCCGAGAAAAGTTTTACGTTTAGTTCTGCTTTGTGTTTAAATTTTGCTGAAAAGAAGAGTGATGATATGTAAAATTGGGTTATCGTTGGCCAAGCTTTTATAGCTCAAAACCTTCCCAATAGTGCCCGGTTGTTGTCTAATACAGTACCGGATGATGTTAGATTGAAACTGATCATCAAACTACTTACTTAACCAGTACACTGTTAATGTAAAAGAAGCAGAATGTGGTTTGTCACCATAATAGTTTGTTGCAGTGCATTTATATACCACGTTTTTTCTTGGCAACAACTGTAAGTCCAACTTGTCTAACTCCAGAATATGACCATTCATATTCTGGTGCAGGATAGGCTGAAGCTTCGCAAGTCAAAGAGTCGGAAAATAGTCCATTACAGGAATCAGCACTGTTTGCACAAGGACCATTTCAAGCAGTTATGCTGACATTTTGCGGTTATTCTAAAGCAAAGATAATGATCACTTGTTTACAACAGTGAATGAAGGTTGAATTAGTGTGAAAATTATTGTCATAAAAAGCGCTGAATTAAAAATAAAAAAATTCAAACCAAATCATCTACATTCAAATTTCATGCCGCCTTATCAGAACAAACAAGGCGCTTAATTTATTCTATACAGCCTAATCAGGCAAGGGGGATTAAGTGAAGGCGAGAGCCATGCCAAGACTTAGATAACCAACACAACAAAAATGGACTAAAAACTAAGAAGGAAAATTGTTATGAACAGAAAAATTTTGATTGAGAAAATGTGCTTGATAATTTTTAAACCTTGAGAATCATTTAACGAAAATGAGGAATGTGAGATATTTACTTGCAACTTGTTTCAAAGTATAAGTGCTATCTATATAACAGAAAGAACTTCTTAACAGTTTGGGATAGGGTTGTAGCAAACGAGAAGGAAAGATAAATAGACAATTGGCAAAATATTTCTCTTATTTCTTCGTGTTTTTCTTCATGACTGGACTGTAAAAGTTATTCCACTTACGGCAATCTAAAACGGCGACAGCTTTGGACGTATTGTAAGTCGCATTTCTGATTGTATTCGATGCAATGCATTGGTAGGATCCACCCCGTTGAATTGTAACTGTGTTGCTTTCTGATAGGACCTCGCCGCTGGTTAAGTTGTACCATTTATAAGTCGGTGGTGGATAAGCAGATGCACTGCATGTCAGTATTACTGGTTCATACAGGCATGGATCCGGGTCTCCCGAGATAATTAGATTCTCAGGCGGATCTGTTGTTAAAAAGGAAAACTGTATAAGATACGATGAAAAGTTGCCGAAACATATATATCCAAGCACTTGAATTGAAAGGCAGCATATTGAATATATTATGTAAAATGAGCTGGTAAATGACCAAAAATATCGCCTGCGATGCCTCATATCTTTCCCTCAGATATTTTATAAAGCCTCTTTTTTCAAGCGGGTATTTTAAGCACCTAAATGCATAGCTTGTGATATATACAGAATAACAGACTTGTTATGGTACCAGATCCAGAAAAAAATTCGCGCAACAACAATGGTAAGTTTTTTTAGGAAAGCATGGCATAAAAATACGGTCGTCACCTGCAGAGATTGAAAATTTAAAAATCAAGAGATGTTGTTGAGCTGGAAAAGCAGAACACCCGTGAGCAGATTTGATATGTAGATACTAGTTGAAACGGACCAATTAAGTTTGCGGATAATACCTACAGTTTTAGAAACTGTGCTTGCTACATGATCAATATGTGTTAGCTAATTGAACACATATTGATAATACAAGGATAAAAACCAATAATTTTACTCTATAGGCAGCTGAATATTATCACTAATATGTTAAAAGCAACAGTCTTTCGTTCACATTTATTGTGACTTGTGTATATTACATAATTAGATTTCATTATACCACACATAACTTAGATGATTCAAAATTCATGTGATTGGTAAGGTCAAGATATACGTTACCCGAAATAAAAACAGATGTATAATTTGAAAATAGTATAAAACGCGAGATTTTTGAACAGTTTTAAACACTAAATCTATAAATTAAAAATAGTAAAAGTCCTAAATTGGAGTCTTGAGAATCACAGCATGAAATGGGTGCTATTCTATAGAGAACATCAGCAACAGACACTTGCTGATCGGGCTCGTATAGGTAAAATTTGAGCCAGTCTAAGTCATTGCCTCGAATGCCATACTGATATACTTTGGAAAAATAGTGTACCGTTATTTATGATAGAGAAAGATTAAGATAAATCACCAAAAACTCCAAGCGTGTAATTGCCATTATCTATCATTTTAATGATATTGTCAACTACTTCTAAGATAGCTAAATAAGTAGAATGATTCTTTTCAAAGCCAAATCGTTTATCATATTGAATATTTACTACACATTAGGAAACCTAACAGAAGGTTTTACTTTACTAGGTGACTTCCCAAAAACTTGGAAAATCAAGTTAATTTCAAAATAGGCCGATAATTAAACATGTCATAAATGAGCAACGCGTTTTATAATATCAAGCTGAAGATCAGGAGAGCCACTGACTTTATTATTCTTCAAATTTAAGATTGATGTTTAGATTTTATTTCCATCTGTATGAATAAAAATAAAGGAATTCAAATTGGCCTTTTACAAATATTTGGAATAAGAGTTATTACATGAAGGAATCTTATAAGCCATTTTAGGATCAATATTAACATAATAAATATTAGAGGTATTAGGCAGTATAGTCGGATCATTCATGGATACGTATGTCAATTTTACTCTGCTGGATATCATTCTGATGCATTACCTCTTTGATAGTCCTCCATACTTTCTTGCGATCATCATTATGCAATTCCAACTTATTTATGTAATATTGTTATTCATAGAATGGTTGGAAGTTTCTTTTTATAAAACTTATATTTATCAAATGACTCAACAGTTCTTTTCTTCAAGCAGAATTTATACAGCAAATTTCTTTCTCACAACTTTGTAATAGGAATGGTGTCAACCATGGCTTTGTTTTATATATCAAACTTTTTCTAACTTTGAGGGAAAACATAAATTAGAAACATTAATGAGCTTATTGATTAAAAAATTTGATATATAATCTGGTTTACTATGACAGAGTATTTTGTTCCAGGTTGCAAATTATATTCTAAATTTTATGTCATGCAATCAAGTCGTCGACTCAAACATATTATACTGTAAGCTTGTTTGTTTACAGGTAGTGATGAACTAAGAAATAAGTAATTTTTAAAGTGATAAAATGAACATAATCTATAAAATATGTCAAATGCTCACATGAAACATTGTAAGCCGATGTCGCCCAGCTGGTGCGAAAGGTCGGAGCATTAACTGCACAGCTTGGTGGGATAATTGCTGGTAAGTCGAAGAAAAGATTGCAGAGATATGGAGGAACATTTGGCTGTTGGGCTGTAACAATGATGTACGACGATGCACTTGTGTCCGTTATTGATCCTGGGTAACTAGTTACGTTCTGACTGGGATCCGACTGCAGCGTCCAATAAAACAAGGGAGACAACGGAGGAGGTTGTAGCGGGATCAAGGGTCCTCTGTAGGAGACGCTGCTCGATATCATAAGGTCTTCACCAGCTATTACATCCGTCGAATTGTAATTGAAGTTGGCGTTTGATTCTAAGGAATAAACCGTTGTTACTTTATTGAAATGGAAAATTGGAGTTAAGACTCTGTATTGGCAAAGAAATACAGCTTTATCTTGTACTTTGCGCAACAGTTGTTCTATATTCATAATGGCATAAATATGCTATAGTCATGAGCAAACGCAGTTCAATTTGTAGAAGCAAGGCTCAAAATCTAGTATTGGCGAAGCTTTAACCGATTTTAATCGCAGAAAGCAAAACAAACCAGACCGCACTATTAAGTGCAGACAAGCAACACTACAACTAACAAATATTGAAAGGAAAACTTTAAGTCTACCTTTACCTCAGTCTAGAAAAGCACAGTGAACTTCGAATGGGGTCGGTCTTTAAAATTGTTGAAAATACAAACCCTGTTTGGCGAGATGCGCTATTACCACCATTTCTACCTCATTAAATTCTAACGGCTTTGAAAAACATATTTGCTCTTTTAATCTCAGTCACTGACAAAGATGAGACCAAAATCATCTGGGGAGCTGCCTACCAACGATTATTAGCATTGCATAGTATGTTGTTCCAGTTCCATAGCCATCAGCGCAGGCGTAACATCCACCAAGAGACAGCGCAGCTTCGAACACGATTAAGTTGCACACGAATTCGCCAGGTTTCTCTGTTCTGTAATGAGATGCGTAGCTGCTGATGAGGTTGCAATTGTTTTCGGTTAAAGAGATACCAGCGGCAGTGTTGCAATCAGTTGTGTATAACCACGTAATAGCACTAGTTCTATCACTAGAACAGTTGAAGGAGGTTCCACCACCAACTTTTGTAGCCACATTCAACGGTCTCTGAATTATTGCTCCACTGACGACTGCCAGACAATGAACGATTAATGTATTACAGCAGTTAGAATAATAATGATAGACTCTGCTTGGCAAATATATCGAAAAGAAAAGTGAGATGAATGAATGCTAAAAAAATAATCATATGCTTATTGCTCCTTTCTTTCAGCAGTACTCGCAGAGATCATCTACGATTTGACGGATTCCCATCAGTGGCAGATCCATGATTGCTTGCGGAAGCGGCAAGGGCATTTCCAGAAGCGTGCCATAGTCTGGCGGTCCACCATGCACGCAACTGGTGTGTGGGGCGCCGGCACATAACCAACAAGGGCGCAGAGGGTGAACTGCCCCCATGCATATAGCTAAATCCGCCTCTGATTCTGATGTTGAAGTACAAATAGCAACAGTCGAATAACTGAAATATTTTTCATGCTACATGACGCAACATTTAATTGAGCAGTTCAAATGACGCTGCAGGAATCAATTCAGGGCCAGGGCTACCAGCTAATGGAGCAATGATTCAGTCAGAGGATCCAAGGCAACAAATGATAAGCCGATATATATGTATATACATATACATACATATACATTGCTACAATAATATGGTTACAGGTTACTCCTAAGAATATCCAAAAGGACAAGAATAAAACGGACATCTCACAAAAGAGTAAACAAACGCAGATTCCCGATGGTGACAAACAAAACAGTCCAGAAAAGTCGAAGCAGTTATCCGCATATAGAGACTAACAAGACTAGTGAAGAGATTGGCAAAAGGTCATACGCGACAGACAACCACATCCAATCTGACAAAAGTTACACGATTTTATAAGATATCAGCTTGAACGGCGAACAACAATTGTACACACAAGTTCTTGTCTTAACAAGGCATGTTAGAAAAAAGATGTAGAATTACAAGATTGCCATTAGGAGAAGCAAGAGATTTTGTGGCATTCAAATAGAAACCAATTTGATGACACCTCTTCTGAATAACGGAGGCCTAGTTAAAATAATAATAATTTCAGTAAAGAACGTAGCCCACCTGTAAACAGAAAAATACTAACGCTAGCTAATTCTCTAAATTGATTTAGCTTCGCCATAACTGTAGTTTCTGTTCGAATACCTTTCACATGCTGTACGCAAAACTGATAGCACAAAACCTGTACATATATCGCGCATATAAAATGATGTGCTTCAACTAATAATTTTACCACAGTCACGCACAAACACACGCACTACATATAATATAGTATATATATGCATTACATATATAGTATAAATAATATCAATATTAATTATCAAACAATAGCTACTTTCAAATATAATAGGCATAGACAGATTAGATATGGCCGTTACTCATCGCAGCAGTGACGAGAAGCAGTCGTAAGGTCTGGACTTTGATCAAATAGGCCTATAATAGCAACTATATTTACAAATGTTGACGTAGTTCGTTGAGAATTCCCCATGTGCCTATAATTAGAAGCGATACACGCCTAATAGGAAGAGACTAACCAATCGCCACGAGGAAAGCTACCCCAGATGTATATTTCTTTGCGTTCGCCAGATGCCGCTGATTGCAGCGCTCCACTAAACGGCGGTGAAGGACTTAGTTTATGAACCCTATGTCGCATTTGCCCTAGTTTTTGTTATAGCGCAAATTGTAATAAAATAAATGGAAACTCCCTAATTTCCGTCCCAGATTATCATCGGCATTTAATAGGGTGACCTTGTCACTCCTCGTCACTCATCCGGATCTTGATGGAGATGCTGATATTGGTGTGCAGTTGCTTATTTCCTTGGGAGTTCCTTCTCACATCGCAGCTAAGTTCCAGACCAGAGACCTTCTCACTAACCGTCACCCATGGACGCCCAAGGTTGCAGTGCAGCGTCCGAGTAAGCACTGGCGTAAACTTATCCCAATTAGTGAGACAGTACTAGTAAATTTCAATGGCTAAGTACCATGGTTGAAATACAGAGACTTCAGGCCAAATAAGGTGAAAGAAGAGATGTGTTGGGATTTCGTTCCAGTGAGTTGGTCCATAGTAGATTAAAGAACGGTTACAAAATTTGAGAGTGGAAGTGACTGGAGGAAGAAAGAGGGAAGAGTATGAGAAAGAACGAGTAATAGTGGTGAGTAGCAGTCAGAAATCACATATGCACTAATTTATGGAGTTAACTGACGAGTCTTATTAAAGTGGTTCAAGCCATGGCATCCGAATTATTAGAAAGGCTGAAAATGTAGTCGCTTTACGGATGTTTTTGCGACTATCGGAGTAATCCAGCAACCAGACAGTCCTGCATCCTTGAGAGTTAGATGGGCGGTTAACGGATGGGTCGCTTAAATAATGACAACGCTGGTGCATCAGTACGTGCAAAATGTGTGTGGCAAATGGTATTCCTTGCCGATACCTGCATGAGGTCAGCTCCTAAATTTAGAATACGATAAGACTGCACACGAATCCGCCCGATTTTGTTGGTTTTGTGATGAGATGCGAAGAGATTACGTTTGTTCACAGTCGTGCAGATGCCACAGCAAACGTTGCAATCTATCATGTTATAGCATCATCAGTATCACTAGAACGGTTGAAAATAGCTTGGCCACCAACTCTTATAGCCACATTCAACGGTCCCTGAATTTTGGCTCTCCTCATGCCTACAAAACAGATGACGAGGTTCAATTACACCATTTTAACAGTGTGTTCTTTTCAGTAAAAAAGCGACCGATCTTGAATGGTGGACCAAATACTGCAATGTTACATTCTGTACCATGAAACTGAAAAACAGTTTATAGGTATTCTGATTTTGTATGTAACTATGCTGCCCTTGTGAAATTTATTAGAGGCTCGTGCGTTCAAATGGCAGTCAGCCGAAGCCAGTTTAACGAGCTCAGTAAGGAAGGTGTTTCGACGACATATTCTACAAGAAGGACGTAACTCAAATTAGCCGTAACAAAACCTAACAAGAAACGCGTAACACGTTTATGTAGTCGTCAAGAAGGCTCTGACAAGCTTTCAAATCCATGATTGTAGAAGACGAAATTGGCCAACGATGCCTGCATGGCTTTTATCTCATGACTACTATAAACAGTGTGCCACATAGTAATTAGCAAAATGGTTATCCTACCTGTTATGATGAAAGTACTCAATCGAGCAGATTTTAGAATTGCTTTATTCGCCATGTTTCCTGCATGCATGAATACCGATTTACTTCCTCTATACACGAATTAAACTTAGGCCTAAGAGTTGGTATCAGTCGTAAGCGAACGCGTAGGTCATTAAAAGTGCAGCACTTCACCCAGACAAGTCTAAAAGATTTACTTCAGAATATTTTAACGCGGCCCTATAACCGATAAGCTCAACAGATCTACTTCACAATATACGTATACTAGAGACCAACATAATTATGACTAAATAAATAGCTAGTGTACTATCTTAAGAAGTGAACACAACAACTTCTAAAAGCATATTGACTGCGAAGTTAAGCACGCTGTTAATTTTGGTGTTGAGTGAGTTTAGTTGTATGTTCGAAGTCTAGGTTAATAGCTTTAAGAAGGTGTGCGATAGAAAAGTCTTTCTTTCTTTCGTTTTCTCTATTGTAATTGTAGTTTTAATTTGTAACTTCTATAGTACCGGTACATAATGCATAAGATATCAACTAATGGCGCACCAAAAAAGCAGCATGTTTGACTTTTTAACGTCGATAATAAACGAGTTACAGTAAAGAAGGAAACTGGATAAAATTTCGTTTGCTAGACATATCCTGAAAGACATGGGTACATAACGCCTAATTCTGCGTATGTCACGAATATACATGTATGAGGGCTTACAAATACCATTCACAGAGTCGGTACAAATGAGAGACATATTAGAATAAAAACAACGCCCAAGTCACGATATATATTTCATGTGCTTAGATATATGAGATGGACAAATTTAAATGGAAACAGTGGCGTAATAAGCTATCCCAAACCTATTTAAACGTTTGTAGCTCAGGCATATACATATATTTCTATAAACCCTTTATCTGGAAGTCGTTGGAACATGGATGAGACTTCAGCAAAGGTTCCACTTTAAATGAACTAAGATTTTAATTGTTTCTGGCGGAATCGTTGAGATTTTCAGCTGAGGGTTATTTCAGAAAGACTGTCCGAAGCAATAGAAAGCATGACGTGCTCAAGTCATCATTCTGGAGGGCGATACTAGCAGGTGTCAATATAATATTTTTCGCACCTCTTAACCTAGGGTTGAAGGACCTTTTTGTAGTGGCGACTCCAGTGTCTGCCACTCAATTAGCATTCGTTTAGACATGCGTGCAGCCTCTGATTACGAATCCTGAATTTCTGGCCGGTCTATAGGACTAATGCACGATTCCCAAACACCTTTATCAAATCTACCTTGACGAAGAATAGCTTTGCATCTGAAGCCATCTCACTGAGGTCACCTTGTTTTCCTGATCTCTTTGACAGTGCTTTCCTGTACAAGAGTTACAGCTGGTATACTTAACTCGGGTGAGTTATGATCGACTACTATTTGTGATCGACTGCTATCGATTGCAACTGCACATAGATAACAACTTTATTTCCGATTTCTTTATCAAGATTTACTTATTCAGCGTGTCTTTACATTCGTTAGGACCTACATTAAACGATAGTAGTCTTAACGTTTGCAATAAATCCATTTTAACTAGGTTAGTGTCAGGCACATATGTTATGAAGGTGGTGTGGTTTTCGAAAGATTTGTCCTTATAAGAATGCTACAGTATGTAAGAGAATAATTATTCGCTATTGATATAGTTGCTCTACAATACACTGTGTTATCTTATACTAGCATCTTCATTTGCCGTATGTCGCAGTGTGAGTTCCTGATAGGCAGATGCTGTGGGTTGCTGCAGCGATTCGTATGGCGAAGATTCAGGCGACGTACCCGGTTTCACTACATCTTCATAGACATCTTGGTGCAAATTGTTCTCGTTTGGACTTGACGTCGACCCTATGCAAGCAAAGATAACAATAGTTCTTAGTAAACCACAAGTTTACAAAATTCTAGTGCATAGACTATGCTTATGACTGAGAAAGAAAATGTGACCAATAGCCAAGCGACTGAAATGGTTCACCTGTTTGTTGGTCTATTCACTTGCATGCAGAATGGTAAAATTATAATTACTCCATTAAGTATCTTTCTATGGGGCTTATTGTTAGTTTGATAGTTAATAGATCGCCCAATAGGAATAATCCAAATCGTGATTCCTATTCTCTGAATTTCTAAATAACCTGATTGTTATTACTGTGTTCGCTTGCAGATCGAAAGTCGGGCTTACCGTGACCAGTCGATATCTGCCGCATACCAATTGTCTCAGACAATATTAGCTGATAAAACAGATTGCTGAAATCGCATTCTTAAGATGGCTCAGCCATGTTGATATGAAGGTTAATAACTTGAACGCAGGGCCTCATTCAACAATTGCGCTATAGCTAGAATGCATTGTGGTCATTATTCCATGGTCCATTCAATGTGAGGGGCGAATATTGATACGAAGGCATGCAATTGACTTACTTATCGATAATGAAGTTAATTACATGCAAATATGCAAAATGGGACTTTGGATGTTGTTCTCGTCGTTTTATCGATAGTGTTAATGCTACTTTGAAACTTCGAATTAATTCAGTTTTGTAATGCATTTATGTAGCGCCTCGTGGAAACGTCTCACTTGTGAAAGGTTCATGAAAGGCGCGTTGTGCGTGTATATGTACGGATGCATATGCTGATATCAGGCAAGCAGTTCTGGACTTCGCAACCCTGAATAATTATTATGGAGCCTTCCAGGTACCCGTCGAAGGTGCTCATCGACAGCCTAAATGGTGTCAAAGAACATTAGTAATAACATGTTCATGTGTAATTATGATAGGATTAGCGATGTGAATCACATTTTAGTTTCCATTATGAACATTTCCCTTTAATTCATGAAAGAGCAACATATGCTGTTGTTCGTGACTTGCAGCATGTCAGATTGAGTTTCAGACAAACCGGAACAATTACATTTTTTCTAAGATTATAATCAACGCAGTACAAGACTCCGTTAAATTAAAATACCTGGAATTGCCCGTATTATAGGGAGCAGCCAGAAGACGATCCAAGTGACTAATCCAATTACGACTACCACGAATATAGCCAGGAAAACGCTGAGTACAATGACCGCAGTTTCATCAGAGGCAGGACAAACAGGACAATTTCGTGGAAACTCTTCAAAACAAAAAGTTCCATAGCAATAGACCTTGATATTTGACATCTTCAATACGAAAGAATAAACTTGACATAAATACACCAAAGATCTTAGGGTACAGTGAGATCTTTAGATACTGTAAATGCCATAATGCTTATGCCACCAAAATGATAAGATCATTAAATCTGCACGAATAGAGAAATGCATTCGTTGAAACAACTCCTGTTGAAAGAACGTAATTGTAATCTCCAGATTTGTTCAACACCCAAAAACTAATTGGCGAAATTTGACTTATTAAACAGGCGCTTAGTCAAAAGCAAAATCGTTGAGGCAGTTAAAATTATGAATGTAATCTCTATTGATACCGATAATGTAATTATTTCTAAGATCGATAGTAAAGTAAAGTAAAGCAAGCAAAGGCATATTATATTATTACCATAAAAGTGTGAAATGCTGATGCTTTTTTCCCCAGTAAATCGTTGATTGTTGACGGTATTGTAAGCGATACAGGTGTAATTGCCATCTGCCGCTGGCTTTATAGTTGGCCCTTCTGTCTCCGTATCTCCGAACAACCATTTGTATTCGGCCTCAGGTAGAGTGGGTGCATAGCACTTGAGAATTGCTTCAGTGCAACAGGGACATGTGCACGTGAAGTTGTCGCAGCGACCATCGCTTGGCAAGATGATCTCCACCTTGTCGCTTTCAGCAAATTCTGTTTCATCATTAAATTAAGAAATACTACTTAACGATGGATAAACTGCATACGAGACTGACATATGACTCAATATGCTGCTTTCTCATAGCTAACAATGCAAAGGCTCATTCAATTCAGAGTTCTCTAACTGACCTACAATGTTCATCAGCAAGTCATCATCCAACGACCTCGCTACTCCAATCGTCCTCTTGCTTCAATCTTGCCTGCTCTCTAGTTATTTGAAGTTCCCTTAGCGATCCGCAACAAAAGGTCACCCAGACCGACTGGCATTAATTCGGCTGACGATATAACGAGCTTATGCCACCAAGCCCATGAAGTTGAGCGTCTATATATATATATATATATATATATATATATATATATATATATATATATATATATATATATATATTAAAAAAAAGTTAAAAATGACACAAATTGAATTAGTAAAATGCCATGATTTCAACTTACGACAAAAAATTGACCTCGGTCTGAGAGGGAATACGTTGAAGAAGCTTTGTGCGAAGTATTCCTGAAGACGTTGGTGGCGACACATGAGTATTCATCGAGATACTCAGCTGTTATGTTTTGCTGGTAGATATTTATATTCCGTTGTAAATCCACCCAATACTTTTCGGCATGAGGATATGCATTCGGTTTACAGAAGAGTATTTTGGCCTCACACACAGTGGATTCGAAATATGGAGTCGCCGTTATGTTGGGTGGAATGTTATCTTTAACATAGGATAAAATGACAATTTATACAATTCACTAGCACACTAGTAAAGGGGCTATGATGCTGAAACACGATTTAAATGGTTTAAAAACAAAACCCAATTTAATCAATGTGAATGTCACTCTGTGCAATATTAGGCTTACTATTAGCGTGATCGTATGGAAAGATCAGCGCGTTTAACGAAGGCTATTTCTCGTCTTGATAAATGTGTAATATTTAGAAATTACGAAAGTCATTAAAGGTTTTAAACATGCTAAGTTACGAAATCAAAAATTCATAATGCACGGCTTTACATTCTACATTCGTAAATTAACTTGTTTCAGACCTGTCGAGTTGACACTCGATTAGTTACATCCATATTCGTCTTATGTTAACAAACCTATCTCAGCTACTAACAAATGATCAAAACTTACACGAAACATTGTAAGACGGTGTTTCCCAGCTAGTGCGATAGGTCGGGGCATTAGTTGCACAGCTTAGAGGAACATTACTTGGCGGATTGAAGAAAAGATTGCAGACATATGGAGGAACATTTTTTGGTTGGGCTGTAACAACGATGTAAGACGAAGCACTTGTGTCTGTTGTTGATCCTGGGTAAGTGGTAATGTTCTGACTGGGATCCGAATTCAGCGTCCAGTAAAATGACGGAGGAGATTGTATTGGTAGCGAAGGTCCTCTGTAGGAGACGCTGTTCGATATCATAACGTCTTCTCCAGAAATTATTTCTGTTGAATTGGTAGCAATGTTGGAGTTTGAATCTAAATATAGAAACCGTGTTCGTTAGATAAAATACTTAGACTGAAATTGCTACTTTTGTGAGAGATGCCATGTGTTAGTTAAGGAATATTATTTCATCTTATTCTTTAACATCGATATATTGTGTGTAAAGAGATGTAGAGTTTATGCTAAAACGAAGCATTCTGTCAAGATTCTACTGCTATCTCCTGTTTATTTGCGAGTTCAGAAGCTTATATTTTAACATTTTAATTTATCAGAAGCTGCCTTGCATTTACTTGATTGCAGTAGAAAGAGATTTAAAGTAAACGTAGAATAAATGCCATTATACATACAAAATTGCAAAGAGAATGAAAGTATTTGGCTGCTTTAGAAAGCTTGTCAAAATAGTAGATTGTCTCCAGCACGTGAAAAAAATAACACGAAATAGCTGGATAGGTTCCACCTAACTTCCGTTTGCATCACCTCTCTGATCTTGGTTCAGATGGTGTTCTTATCAGAAGAGAAAAAAAAGTCAGCCATCTCGCTTCTCATCAAAAGCAAAATCAATGGTTGCATGGCACACAGACTATAAAGTACTACAGCATATATAGACTCTTGACCTAGCCGTAATGCGGGACGAATGCAAGTCAATTGCAGTCACCTCGTAGGCTCCATCCGTCTCCGATAACAGCTATCTAACACTGTACTACAGTCAGTTTTTACTCTCCACGCAACTAGTCACAAAGGTTACAATCAGAAAGTAGGAGTTCCTTGACACAGAAGCTTTCTCTGAACTGACAGCCGAATTTGCTCCATTTCCAAAGAAACTGATTTTACTATTACCCAGATGGTCGTTCTGTATGATACAAATATCAGTTATGATGGTTGACTTTATAAAAAGACTGGGTGGAAGATGTCATTGATATTTTTGGAAGAAATATTCATTCCTTAAAAATATAGATCAACAGTACGGGGACAGTCTGATCGTCGGTGATTCTCAGGCTAGTGGGCAGCACTGGAATGATCTGTGGAGACTTGTTGATATCGTTTCACGCACGACGTGTTTTCTCGTGCAATGTGGTTTTCAAGAAGAACGGTCCAATGCACGAGAAAGAATGGTCTAATGAGGCAGTGCAGAGCTCATTCTTCCATTAAAATTATTACTTTTCCGCCTCGGTCATTTTCAGCCTAATTAAATCCGGACGCTTAGATGTGTTATATATCCATGTTCAAACGCCTTTGTAGGGCTCTTTAAAATGGTATTGGTCACACGTATTAATGTCGGCCCAGGGGGCCAAGACCATTGCTCCCACTCAAAATTGTGATGGTCTAGAGGAGATCTTGTTTCTTTTGACCCTAAAAAGAAATATTTGGTGCCTAATTTTTATTAGGATATTAGTGAACCACTGAGAGCAAAAAGGTCATCATAAATTTGGACAAGAAGAAGCCTGGCCAAGAAGTGTTGATGATACTAAATGGTTATAAAAATTCTGTCTCTGTCTCTACTGGTTCATCGAAGGATTTTGGATTCACTACTCCCTTACAACTTCAAAACCTTACCAGCCCCTTCGCAGAAGGCAATATTAGCAAAATCAGAATAAATTAAATTTCCATAGACACGTGCAAAATACGTTAGACCATTTGAACTATGATGTAAGCTAGCATTGGAACACTCAAACTAAAAAGCTATAAATTTAAACATTAGCATAAATTCAGCTGAAACATGACTTTAGTTTTATAAATGCAACCAAAACTTTGGCTGAGATTGCTCTCTGACATAAGAAGAAGACACCAACCATTTCTTAACGACAAAATATTGTCAAGCGACATGTCGTAATAAATTTATCAAATTGATGAAAGTACATTTATTGAAACTGCCTACCAACGATTATTAGCATAGCATAGTATGTTGTTCCAGCTCCTTGGCCATCAGTGCAAACGTAACATCCCCCAAGAGATAGCACTGCATCGAATACGATTAAATTGCACACGAATCCTCCTGGTTTCTCTGTTCTGTAATGAGACGCGAAGCTGTTGTTGAGTTCGCAATTGTTCACAGTTAAAGGGGTACCAGAGGCAATGTTGCAGTCAGTTGTATTTAACCAAGAAATGCCAAGTGTAGTATTACTAGAACAGTTGAAGAAAGTTCCACCACCAACATTCGTAGCCATATTCCACGGTGTCTGGATTATTGCTCCACTGACGACTGTCGAACAATGAACGGCAACTGCGTTATACAGCATAAAACAGTAATGAATGATTTCTTTGGCCAATATAATTAAAAACTATGGGAGATTATGTTAAGAAGTAATCGTGTTGTCCTATTTATTGCTCCTTCGTATGAACTGTACTCGCAGAAATGATCTAGGATTTGACATATCCTTCTGCTGAAGTATAAATTCGTCAACAATATTCGTAGAACGGTGAAATAGTTCATGTGCTACACGAGGCGATATGCACTTGTCATTTTCACATGCCGCATCAAGATTCATATATGGCTTAAGATCAGGGACGTCGATCTCTTGTGAAGATTGTCTGCCTGACTGACTCTTGGACCTTGACCTGGAACCGAACCTTTCCTGCCTATAGCTTTTGTTTTGACTACGCGTCAGTGAAGAAGTTGGTTCTCGTGACTTAACTTTGATAGGGCACTGCAGAAATCTCGAGCTTACGATTGCGAAGATTGAGGGCCGGGATTTAACGAGCACAGGTACACGACTATAATAGCTGCATGGTATCTGGGCTAGAAATTCATACCTAGCGACCAGCAAAATAGACTTCAAAATGTGTAGGCTTTATGTAAGCCTGATTTTTATGTATACTTATAAAACGTATTTAAGGGTATAAAACGTATTTAAGGGTGATAACAGACCATAGCAAGTTCGAATGAAATTACTCATGAAGCATGAAGTGAAGAATTGTTTACTAATAAAAGTTAATATGTGTCTACAACGTCCTTCTCACAATGAATCACAGAGGTAAAAACAACTAAACTTGAGGGTTCAAACAGGTCTATCACGCACATTCTAAAGTATATAGGTCTATGTGTTTATATATGAGTACATGTATGTGTATGTATGTATGTATTGTATGTATGTATTGTATTGTATGTATGTATTGTATTGTATGTATGTATGCATGTATGTATGTATGCATGTATGTATGTATGTATGTATGTATGCATGTATGTATGTACGTATGTATGTATGTATGCATGCATTTACCTGGACATTTATAGAGCATCTTCAAAGAATCTCTTGAAGGCGCTCATCATTGGTCTAAACGATGTTATAATTCAGCAGGATAGGAAAGTTCGTCTGTAAACAAATGATGCTCGAATAGCAGAAGTCTCCTTCAGTAGGTTCCCATACACACCTTGTGCTGTCAGCTCTTTGAGCTCTAGCGACCGTCCTGATCAATCTTCTCCATTTCTTTCTTTCCAATGTCTCGTCCCTTAGTTGTGCCAAGTTCATTCCAGTTGCTTCGTGTATCTTGTCCATCCATTTTTTCCTTGGTCTCCCTTGTTTTCTCTTTCCCTCTCCACAAGCCAGCATCATTCCTTTTTCCAATCCATCTGATCTCATAACATGTCCAAAGAACCTCAGCTTTGATTTTAGCACTGTTTGTTGTAACGTCTCATCTTGCTCAATTCCAATCGCCTTGCGTACCCATTCATTAGTCCTTTTCTCCGTCCATGATGTTCTCAGCATCTTCCTCCATATCCACATTTCACAAGCATTGATTTTTTTCTCTATTTTCTTGGTCATTGTCCACGTCTTACTGCCGTATGTTACTGTTGGTATAATCAAGGCCCTCACCAATCTTTTTTTCGTGTCTGTGCTCACATGTTTGTCTTTCCATATTTTTTCTAGTCCATTCATTGCGGCTTTTCCAATCGCCACCCTTCGGTTTATTTCCATATCGCACTTTCCTTCTCTTTCTACTACTGATCCCAAGAATGTAAAGCTTGTTACCGTCTCTAATTCCTCTCCATCCACCATAAAACTGCCCTCCTCAGCTGTTGTCATGATCTTCGTTTTCTTTATATTGAAGTATAGTCCTGCTTTCTCGCTCTCTCTCTTCAGCCTTCTTATCAGTTCTACCAGATCTGTTTTTTTACCTGCTAATAGTGTTGTGTCATCTGCGTATCTCAGATTATTCAGTGTTTTTCCCGCTATCTTTACTCCCTCTTTTGCTCCATCCATTTCCGCCATCCTCATTATTCTTTCTGCATATAGGTTAAATAGGAATGGGGACAGAATGCATCCCTGCCTCACTCCTTTCTTTATTTTGATTCTTTCAGTATCTCCAAATTCAGTTCTTATTACCGCAGTCTGTTCTTCGTACAATCCCTTAAGAAGTTGTATCAAGTGCCTTGGTATTCCCATTTCTATTAAGGTTTTCCACATCAACTCATGATCAATGCAATCGAATGCCTTACTATAGTCAATGAAGCATATGTATAATTTTTGTCCATACTCCTTTTGTCTCTCCATTATCCACCGCATGTTGACGATATGATCACGAGTTCCGCGGGATTTCCTAAATCCTGCTTGGTTATCTGGAAGCTCCCTCTCTATTATGTTCTCCATTCTTTTATGTATTATTTTAAGTAGTATTTTACTTATGTGCGATATCATTGCTATGGTCCTGTAGTTTTCACACTCTCTCGCATCTCCTTTTTTGAATATAGGGATAAAGATTGAGCTCTTCCAATCCTCTGGCCATTTTCCGGTTGTCCATATGATATTGCACATTTTTGTTATTGTCTTTGTCATTGCGCCATCTCCTGCTTTTACCATTTCTATGGGTATCCCATCCGGACCCGGTGCTTTATTGTCCTTCAGTTGTCTAATTGCCCATTCCACCTCTGCTTCCAAAACGTCCGGTTCCTTTTCATGTTCTGATGTATCGATTCGTTCTTTCATTACTCTCCTATCTTCACTGTACAGCTCCTCTGTGTATTCTTTCCATCTGTTCTTCATTTCCTCTTCGTCTGCGATTATGTGTCCATCCCTTGACCTCATCGATCCCGTTCTTGGTGTGAATTTTCTCGTTATTTCCCTCACTTTTGAAAACATTTCTTTAGTTCTTCCTTTCTTTCCCTCTTCCTCCATTTCCTTGCACATTGCATTTAGATGTTTTTCTTTGTCTATACGTGCTTGCTTTTGGAATGCTCTATTCATTTCTCGTACCTTGTTTTTGTCTCTTTCTTTTTTTGCCTCCTTTCTTTCTACAGCTATGTTGATAGCATCCTTCGAGAGCCACGGAGTTGTTGTGACTTTCTTTTTCTTCGGAATGTGTTTCTCGCAGTTTCTAATATTATTCCCTTCACCTTCTCCCACAGGTGGTTCGTGTCCTCATCTATCATCGTCTCGTCCCTCTCTAATATTTCAAACCTATTCCTTATTTCCGTTCTGTATTCCGGTGTAATTCCTTTGCAGTCATACGTGTTCAGTCTTTCTCCTTTTTCAATTTCTTCAATTTCGTTTGCACTGTTGCCACTAATAATTCATGATCAGTTCCACAATCCGCGCCTGGTCTCGTTCTTACATCCCTTATCGTGCTTTTCCATCTTTTGTTTATCAGTATGTAATCTATCTGATTCCGATGTTTCCCATCTGGTGACGTCCAAGTGTACAGTCTTCTTTTTGGCTGTTCAAACCAAGTATTCATTATTCCCAAGTTGTTCCCATCGCAAAACTCTACTAATCTTTCTCCTGCCTCATTTTGTTCTCCTAGTCCATGACCTCCAATCGTGTCCCCTGCTCCTCCGACGTGCTTTCCCACCTTCGCATTGAAGTCACCAATGACCATTATTACATCTCCCTTAGAGATTCTATCTATTGTACTTTACAGCTCAGTGTAGAACTTTTCATGCTCTTCTTCTTTTGCTATCGATGTTGGTGCGTACACATGTACAATTGTTATGTTAACCTTCCTTCCCCGAAATCTTACGCTCAGTATTCTGTCACTCATCGTGTCATATCCCATTATTGCATTTGCACTTGTCTGATCACACATGATTGCCACCCCATTTCTTCCTTTTTCCTCCTGCCCTGACATTATTATCTTATAGCCATTCCAATTAAAATGTCCTTGTCCTTTCCACCTTGTCTCGCTTAATCCCATGACTGATATTTCGAGTCGCTTCATCTCTCTCTGTATGACATCCATCTTTCCGCTCTGCATACTACGCACATTCCACGTGCCTATCTTCATCTTCTTCTTGCAGCTCAGGTTGAGTCTTTGCTTTCTGGTGCGATCCGCCTCTGGACGTCCTTTCGGCTTTGGTCCCGTTGCTTCATTAGACCGGATTGCTCTTGACTCTCCATCTCGCTCTTTCCCAGTAGCTGTTAAGTCGCTCTCCCGCCTGGGAGTCTCACCATCTGCGACTATTGTTTTGCATGGATTGTCTTTTCTCATGACGGTTTTCTTGGCACTTTCACAGGGGTGGTTTGCCATTGCCTTCCCCTGGATTTGCCTGCCGTGCCCGTTCGTTCCCCTTCCCATAATGGAAAGGGTACTAACAGTCTGCACCACGTGAAGGTGGGCACGGAGGACTTTGATTCATCAGCCCAGGTCGGTTCCAAGTCTACGATCAAAGGATACGTCGGTCGGGTCTCCTCCCTGTTTTACTATAGGCAAGTTATAGTGACTGATGAACCTTAGCAGAGAACCATACACAAGTAGAGAGAAAATCAAAGGATTTTTGCACATAAAGGACTGCTGATAGGTTCAGAGTTCCTGAAGAAATGACGATAACTCAAGTAAGCATTCGCAGCACTTGGTTACACAAACGACTAACACCTGGGTTTATTATAGAACGCGCTGCAACTGAACATCCATAACGTCAACGAGTTCATCGTTCAGGCTAGAGTACATGTCAGTAGCTCAATGAGCGGTCAAGTCTGATGCATGACTGCAGCATGTGGAACCTGGATTGGCTTGGAGACTTCCAAAGAATCGAAATGAATGAATCTCTGTTTCTGTATCTCTGTACATGGATCGCCATTCTAGCTTCTAGGTTTCGACCAGACTCATCCTCTTTTGGCATGCACACTGATTTCACTTAGAAGCTATACCAGTGATGGTTATTTAAAGTATTACTGAAGTGGCGCAAAAGAGTTTCCGTATTAGGTTACATTAGATATGATTAACCAAAATGATTTCAATGGATATGTATTTCAAAATAACGGTAGCGTCTTAACATACAAACGTACGACACTTCTGTATAGCATAGGCCTGTTAGTAATAATAAATTCAGTAAAGAACGTAAGCTACCTGTTAAGAGACAAATACTCAGGTTGCCAAATTTTATAAACTCTGTTTGCTTCGCCATAAATATAGTTTCTGTGAGAATAATTTTTCATGTGCTATACACAAAACTGATATCGTATACATAAATGAATTGCCTCAGAAACTAATCTTACCACTGTCACTTACAAATACATGCACTAACTTTATCTGTATTTAGTGCGTCTATCTATAGGCAATATGGCGCTATTATTCGTCGTGTTGACAAAGCAGTCGTAAGATCTGGACTTTGTTCAGTTACGTCTACAATTGTTGGCGCAGCTTTATCTGTCTGTTGATAATAGAACCAATACATACGAAATAAGAAGAGATTGAGCAAACAAGGGAGCTCCCTAGCAGTATATTGTTTTGTGTTCGCTAGTCGTCGCTGCAAACAGGATTCCTGAAAAGTCCATGCGCTGGACTTGCACAAAATAACATACCAAGGCTGGTATATAGAGTGAAATTAAGCAGTGTCGAGCACCAGTAATAGTAACAGGGGTCAAGGGCGGAACCAGAGCAAATATGGCTGTTCTGTTTGGAGAAACAAAACCACTAGTCACTTACTTCTGATACCAAACTGTTGCATTCTTTGTTCTTTATCCAAAACTTATTGGTACGATAACCCAAATCACGGCGCCAAGAAGGATAAATGTAAATGTACATGGTTTTATATAGCGACCGTATGGCCTCGACCTTGCTCATCTTTCAATGAATTAATCGGTTGAGATCATTCACCACTGATGCCCGTTTGAATCGGTGCCATGCCACTTAAGGTCCCCGTGCAAGGACCGTGGTAGCCCGATATTTAAATCTCTGAAATATAGCCACTATAGGTATACGAACCGGCATCCTCACGCACAGAAGCGCCTTGACGTACGCGTTAACTCATGTAGCTAACAAATGGCCTTTTCTATAATAGGTTTATTCTCATACTTGCAATAGATGTTCCATTCTTGTGTGCCTTCCTTTGTAACAGACTTCCTCGTTGCAGCTGCATCTAATTACTTCTGGGACACAGCCTTTTATCTCGGAAACCAGTTGTTCTTTAATTTTGTGAGCAAGTAAGCTCTTCGACGAGTTCCTGCGTTTCTTAAGAAAATTCAGGGAACCAAAAGACGCCATCAGACATATGGAAACATAAAAAAGGATTTTAGAATTATCGGAGACAAAAGGTCGTCAAAACGTGTCTTACTTAACCTCCAGCTTGTTAGGGTCGGTTGGCGAAGTTGAATACGGGCTTACTTATTTGACTTTCGCTTTATAAATTTTCCATCCACCACTGATTCAAGTTGCCGTTATGTACAGTCTAACTTGCTATAATTAAGTTGCTTCTTTTTGTCAGCGGGACTGACATGTTTGAAATACACTAAATATCTATCTTCCTTGGTCATGCCTTGCAGCCCAATTAATAGATGATCCTCGCCAAGATCAAAAGCTTGTGGAATATACGTTATTCTTGTTACACATCTTGTCACTGACCAGCGTTATTCACAATATTTTCTATTTGCAACTTTACTACTGAGCCTATCTTTCGCTCTAAGCTGAAAACATACCTCTGTCACTCTGCCTATTGCTCATAAAGTTTAACTGTTGTTGTTTGGCATAAGAACACCTCTGAATTATTGATAAGGGAGCTTTATTAAATTTTAGTTGTAATGTATCGTAAGTATGAAGAAACTTAATATAGCGCAGTTTATGTAACTCATAAAAGAGGTGATTGTATTGAATTTATTGTATTGTGTTGTAGAAGTAGCAAAGGTGAAACTTTGAAAGTCAACAGCGACTACTACAAGTACTTGCAAATCGATTGTTGGGTCCTCTAATTTAACTGCATCAACGGATTAAGCCATAAAAAATGTGGTCACCATTCTTTGACATAGAATTTATCAGTCATCTAATCTACATGTAAATCTCGGAATTCTAACAAATTCGGATACTAACATATCAGATCTGCAATAATGTACAGGGCATATACAGGGCACAGACAGCATCAGGCGGCTATCTAATGACCCCAACCGACGACGACTGCTATCATCAAAGTCCGTCAATATATGTGTACCGGCAACTAAGACTATAATGGGTGATCAGGCCTTTTGGGTTGCTGGCCCGCGTGCCTGGAACAGCCTTCCGGCATCCATTCAGAAGTCCAAAAAGGTCAGCCTCTTTAAAAAAACAGCTGAAATTCTATTTATTGCATAACTCCTAGTACCTGGGCTGAGTTTTGACATTGTAAAGCACCCTAGAAGTAACCTACTACTTAGGATGCTATATATAAATTGTCGTCAGTACATTACATTACTTATTTGAAATCAGTCAGGTCAAACGTCAGTGCGATAACACTGGCCAACACATAATTTGTTGCCTCAAATGTTAGAACTGTTTCTGGGTATATTTGACCTGCTGATTCCAGAAAAGGCACCAGTTTTCTCCCAGCAGGTCTAGTTTTCGAGATATAGAACATTATGCCATATACCAGTCCTTGCCTCTGCTCGCCCATAAAACATAAGGCTATAGCTATAATTATGTAGTGCTCAATTTATTATGTGATACACTAAATAAACATAATAATACAAATACTTAAAAGAAAATGGTAGTACCTGAAACTGTACTTATATGATACCAAACAGAACAAGTTTGTTATAAAAATTTCAAGTCATTCGACACCGAAGAAGCTCCTTTTGTACGATTTCCGAGTGTGGCATCTGCCGGAACAATCGCGCATAATATTCCAGCAATAGTCTGCCATCATGTGTGCATCCCATCTTCCTTGATATCGATTTTCCATTGTTTTGATGTCTTCGTGAAATCTTTCACCTTGCTCTTCGCTGAAGTCACCAAGATTCTCTGGAAAGCGATCTAAGTGACTGTGGAGATAATGGACTTTAATGCTCATGTTGCAGCCAAGCTTGTTGAAATGAAGAAGCATATCCTCTACTAGTTGTGCATAATTGTCTGCCTTCTTGTTGCCAAGAAAATTTTTAGTTACAAGAACAAAGGAAGACCAGGCACAAGATTCGATTTCATTCACTGATGGTATGAAAAGTGGGTCATTCATAAGTTGCCTGATCTGTGGACCATCGAAGATTCCAGCCTTCAATTTTTCCATTGTAATTCCTGGTAACTTGTGTACTATCTATTCGAAGCATGAACCTTCTTTATTCAAAGCCCTGACAAATTGTTTCATCAGGCCTAGCTTTATATGTAGTGGTGGCAGTATGATCCTATCTCGTGCCACCAAAGATTCCTTGATTACATTTTGAGCTCCAACCACCATGTCTTTCCTCGAAGGCCAATCTTTTCTTGTCCAATGTTCATGCTTGGCTCTACTGTCCCAAAGACACAAAAAGCAGGGATACTTTGTGTAGCCACTTTGTTGACCAAGGAGGAAATTTACCATCTTCAAGTCTACACAAATTACCCATTGATGTTCTTTGTATTTTATCTTTTCCAGTACTAAAGAGATGGCATTGTACTCTTCTTTCATCCTGGTGGAGTGACCGATTGGAATAGAACCAAATTTGTTGCCGTTATTTAAAAGCACACATTTCAGACTACGTTTTGAACTGTCGATAAAAAGACGCCACTCATCTGGGCTGTAATCCGACAGACCAATTTTCTTCAATAAGTTGCTGATGTCATTACAGAATACTAGGTTGTTGTCTTCGGTAAAGAATGGCAGCAAATCCTTTTCTCTGTTTCTATAAATTGTAATTTTCGTTCCAGGCTGAAGTGCATTCTTTTCCTTTAGTCTGGACGCAAGCAATTCAGAGGACTCTTTGGAAAGATTTAAGTCCCTGATCAGATCACTCAACTCTTTTTGGTCAAAACGTTCACTGTGTGAAGTTGATTGGAAATCACTGTCACTGCCCCCACTTTCTTCACTTTCGTCATCTTGTCCGATATTGGACATGCAAGTCTCATCGTCTGAGAGCTGAGGTAGTTCGCGAAAAGGTGGAACTGGTACAATATCCGAATGCGGAACAGGTCTCCTGGCTGAAGGTATATCAGGGAAAGACAACTTGTGACGATTATTTCGATTGATGCCTATGATATTAACCATACAAAAGTAACAGTCGTCGAAGTGGTTTATCTGTTCCCTCCAAACCATCGGTACACCAAATTTCAGGCAGCTTCTCTTTCCAATTGTCCAGTGGCGCAATTGTTCAATACAAGTTTTGCATACTGTATGAGGAGCCCATTGCTTATCTTGATCTCCAAGTTTGACACCAAAATAACCTACATATGTTCTTTTTACAAACTCAGAAATCGGTTTCCTGTTTGCTTTTAGTGTGTATTCCCCACAAATGTAGCAGAATATGTCTGGATGGTTAATGCAGCTCCGTCTGGAAGTAGCCATAACCTTAACTCATTAAAGCCCAAGCTTTCCCCCAAATGCCAATCATTGTGATACTTCGGAATATGACAAATGATGCAAAGGTTAGGTCCTAGGAACTTACATTTATGTGATTTGGCGATCAGCTGCTAGGTGGCGTGTTGTTCCCATTTGGGAACAATGGGCACATATGGTACTGTGTTCCCATTTGGGAACAACATGCAAAATTATCGCAGAGTACCTATTAAAGTGACAGTTTTCAGTTACTACCACAGTGTATTTTATGCACAGCACTGGCTGCTTTGATAGAGTATGAAAACCACACATCAGCGTTGAAGTAACTAGTTTTTAAAACATCATAAAGCAGTGTCAGTGTTAACTTTGTCATTTGTGACAGCCTAATCCTGCGACTAAACACAATGATCACACCTTTAACATATTCTGGATATTTCTCAGTGACCTGCTGCAGACTGCAAATTGTCTGTCTCAAATGCGAGTATGATACTGCTGCTCGCAGTGCAGGTGAAGTGGAGCCATGCACTTTGTGCGTTGAAGCGTTGTGTTCTTCTTACACGAGCGATATCTTGCTTGCCTGGCATTCGGAACCAGATGATGGTCGGCTCCATCATAGCGAATGTCACTGACTGGGTGGCTAGCTGGTCCTGAGAGTGATGGAGGAGGCTTGTACGACCATTGTAGCATTGTTCGGACAATGTGCCATCAGCACTGCAGGTGATCAAACTATCCAACGACCTCAACGTGAAGACGCCAAGCAGCAACAACGGCATTGTTCAAACCGCTGATAAAGAGTCGCCAGCACCACTTCTTAAGCGAAACACTGGGCGATAGTTAGACATGAGGCGGTCCGGCTCATATGGTGACATGCCAATTAGTTCAGGATGCTTATTGCTAACCTTCTCAATGTCAGTAGTGGCTATTTCATGCGTATTTGCTCTTTTCTTGACCCATTTGGGTTGCGATATAAAGTCCACTTTCGGTTTCTTTAACTTTGGAGTGCATGAGATTCTTGTACCTGACTCTCATCGTCTGCACCTCTATGCACAAAAACAGTAACTGGGCCAGAAACATCAGATGGAAGAATCGAAGGCAATATGTCATCTTCATCCGCAAATTCTTCATTGGATACACCATCCACTATCGCTGGTGGCATATTAACTATGTCAACATCTTTGTCAATAGCAGACATTGCATCTGAAGCCCCTGTTGGGTGAACAAACTGCTCAATGTTATCATCTTCGCTATCTGCATCAGGCTGTACCATAGCAATTGCCTCAGACAAGGAGAACTTTCTTTTCAACATCTGAAAACGTAATCATACAAAAAGCGCGATTACTGCTTAAACTAAAAATTCTGATTTGTCTCATATTGTTCTATAAATGTGGACAGCAGTAATTCTCTTGGTGTGATGCTTTCAATCACTCAATGCATTTCCTCTTGATGTTCCCAAATGGGAACACAGTACCTCTTGTGCTCATTGTTCCCATTTGGGAACATCAAAGATTTATCAAACATTTCTATCTCAATACATTTCTTTTTTACAATCATCACTGGCATAACTATAGCTACACTATGTTACACTTACATCACATATACATTTTCCAAATTAAAATTTCCTTACCTCAAATGCAGATGAGAAACCGGACGCAACCGAATATTCACAAAAACACGCAAATTCAAAGATGGCTACCACATACAGAAATTACTGCAAACTCATGATTAGGCTAGAAAGTAGTATATGGACTATCTAACAGTTAAAAACTACCCACAGCAACTAAATAAAATAACACACTTATTTTATACTTGAATTCATCTGCGTGTTCCCAAATGGGATCAATGGGCGCTAATGGGTTAAGGATGTTCGCATCTGAGGAATTAAATGACTAACCTAAAAAATAGTAAGAACATGTAGTTATTTAATGCTCACATTCACATATTGTTCTTGCGACCAACTCTTAATATGCCCTAAGACGACTGCGGCTGCTCTAGCTTTCAGGAGGCGGTTTATATAGGCTATAAATGCTGACTTCAGCATAATCTATTTACATAGTTCGAAACCATGAAACGCTGTATAAGCACAAATAAATTCTAAATGAGGCCATGAATTTAGTGCTGAGTAAGCTGTAGGCTACGGAATAGTTATTTCGTTGAATCAGCAATATCTCAGCACGCGGCAAGATATGCTGATTTTACATTATAAGGATGTAGGGATTATATGAATCAGCAAGAATTATAATTAGCCATAAATAAAGCTTATTATGACATTTTAGTTTTGCCAAAGACATCGTTTAAAGAGTGGACTGGGTTTTCTTTACAAAATCGACGATATCTCAGAAACTAGACCTGATGTACTCAATCCAATGACATTTACTGAATCAGCGCCCAAAATTACCCCAAGAACAGGTCTAAAACCGAAGGCAACAAAAAAAAATTTTCTGTTGGCCAGTGTAATCCGTGGAGGCTCTCAAGGTAAAGTGGGTGTACTGATGAATGACCTGTTCGATCAATACTGCACACTGTCCGTTGATTTGGCCCTGCTAGGCTTGCTTGCGTTGGTTGACTCCTGTAGTCCCGCTCCTCTTCAAAAGTAAACCGCATGGCAGGGCAAGAAGTTCTTGTTTGAAGAGTTTAGTTTTGAGTGTTGAGTGAAATTCCAGCAGAAGACTACGCCTATGGGAGCAGAAAGAAACAAGACGTAGTTTGCATTCATTATAGGGAACCCATCGTAACAGCTCCTTTCCCCCAGCAACCTTTTATAGAGTTTGTCTGGTTATTAGTTAAACCTCTTAAATCTACGACATCATTGATGTTGCATCTTGTTGAAGACTTTATGTATTTGTTGCCGACATCTACGTGAAATCGGCGACTAAATTTAGGTATCATAGACCACAATGCACATGATATTCGCTGGAGGCGCATTGTGGGTCTTATCGTAATAATGATTAAGGAAGCAGCGCGGTATGTTGACACCAACAGAGGCCTATGCCTACGTTTAGTCAAGCACCATAAGGCCAAGAGTGGCTAACTATTGCAGTAGCCTACATCTCGTGCAACGAAACGGATTATAATGAACAAAATCATATGTCGTGCGTTCTTTCTTTGTGCTTTATTTGTGACAGGTAAGTTTTTACCATTGTACAAAAATCGACATATTATAAGTGTTACTTCACTATTATCCCTACTTCCATTAATGCAGCCACCACTTTTGAGCAGAAATAAACGTACATACTTCTGCTGTTATTATTTTTAATGCAAGTACACATAATCCCACACAAAAAATCTTAGATTAGAAGTAGAAAGCTGATATCTGGAAATAGGGTTTCGTCCCAGTTTTCGAAGGCCATACGAAGACGTAATGTAATGTTACTAAATAATTTATATAGCGCCTTTTAGGTATCTGTCAAAGAATCTCTTCGCCAGCCAAATGGTTCTAGATTTAGTCGAGAACTGCAAGTTGATCAGCCCATGTTCAATAGCTAGACAAGTTTTCAATTGGCATGCTTTAGCGCACACGTAGAATCCGACCAAATAATCTCCTCCAGCTTTGCAGGAGACAGCTATTCGGACTTTCTAGTTGGTATTGAATTGAAAATGATGAGTGACGACATCGGAATGAGGCATAAAGTTACCCTTAGGTACTGGTACTATAGGAAGAGCAAGTGGTTTACAGCTATTTCTCATCGGTTTTTGAACTGGACGTTAGTCTTGAGCCTTTCGTTCGTCGAATGATCAAGAACTCTCCTTGGTAGACGGTCGAAGCCAATCTAAAGACCTTGATTCGCCAAATGCCTCAGTAGATCCGTGATATCAATGTCGTAGACGGCAAGTAAGTGCGTGCCCGGAACTGAACCTAACGTTCAGAATCAGAAAACCTGTCCACAGGTTGAGCGATTAAAAATGGCGGCCGAACTACGACAAAAGAAGGTGTCCACTCAACGCCCAAAAGCCACATAACATCCGCAGTAGAACAGAAAACTGACTTATGGGTACCTAGACAGGCACAGAAGTAATCCGAACGTATAGAAATTATCCAGCGCCACACTAAGCTGTGTGGACAATGTCATTGTGGCGCTGGGGGCAGGTGGAAACGAGCATCACGTCCATCTCCTGCGGCCATAATGTATAATTTAATAGGAATAACATGTCTATTGTAGGCAGCACACCATAGTTGGTAATCTCATATATTGCAACCTGCTCAAATGCAGAATCTGCTGCTATAGCTTGATTGCAAAAGGTAGGAAGCGAAATTAACCTAATGGACTACTGTTCACCCCAGGAGATGTACTTACTAGCACCTCAGTCAGAACGACTGCTCGACCCCCTCTGAGTTGTTCCACCCAAACTGATTATGGCTGCCTACTAAACTCGTAAAGTGAAAAAGTAGAGAAAAAACCAGACAACTAAAAAGAGATAAAATCTTGAAAATTACAAGAGGTCTTCAAGAAATACTGCCTTGCCTTAATTGGTCTATCATTTGTAAACTTTTCGACCGGGCGATGCGTGTGCCACCATTGGGCTGCTTACCCCATTGGTTCCTTCGTGTTTAGAACATTCGCCTTTAGAAATGAGCTCCATTTGATACAATTTTATAGCAGGATGGCGAATGGAGTCAATATTGGTCATTTTACAACCTGGCCCATGTATGTTTGTATGTATACAAATACTTATGCAGTGCGTTTTAAGAACCTCAAAAGGCACTGCAGCATGACTATCAAGCAGTTCGAAAAAGGTGCGTTTTGAGATAGCCTGAGAATGTTTCTCGAGCCGTTAGAGGCAAAAGAGTTCGAATTTCCAGAAGATTGTTCTTGAGCGACGGTCCAATGCATGAGAACGCACGTGGTGGCGGAGCCGTAGTAGGGGAGCGCGGAACTGTGAGATCTTCACGAGCTGACGAAAGCAGCGTCTGTCGACCAGGCTGGCTCGTAACAGGAATAAGAAGCTCCCTGATATATTCTGAGGTCAAGCCGACTATCGAGGCCCTCTTTATGAATTGAATTTAATTCCTTTTTTAACCGGGACCCAATGCAGTGTATCTCGCATTCAGTTAGAGATAAGCGAAAATTTAGCAAGCTGGCCATAATCCAGGCGGCGCTGTCGAGGAGGACAGACGAATTCGAAACTTTGGCAGGCCAGCAGGGATTGTATGAAAATAGTCCATCGAGTCATGATGAAAGAGTGAAAGAGGGTCACTGCTGCATCGTATGATAGATAAAGCCGAATGACACTGACCTGGAGCAGTTTGTAATAGCAGGAACTGCGAAGTGAGTTGACATGGGCCACCAACGATAGATCTTCTTCATCCAGGAGCACGCCTAGATCCCGGATGACATGTAATGGTTCCAAACTCGGCTATGCTGCCTCTATCATATCTGTCTCTATCTTTGATCACTTCTTTCGGAAACCAAGCCATTTGAATTGCGTTTTTGCGGGATTCAGCCGTAGACAGTTCGATGACATCCATACCTGTAACTTGGTTACGAAGACCAGTACCTTTGATGCACAAGCAGGTGCATCCGATGGAAGACTAGTCGAGTACAGCTGAGCATCACCAGCATATTGATGAACCATGGCTGTAAGAGCTGTGATGACCGACATTTCAGCAAGATTTTCTGTTCCACCAAGTCAAACGCTGCACTGATGTCAAGAACAGCCAGCAGCATGACTTTTTCAGAGTCCATGGCATCAAAGATGCCGGAGATAAGACAGCATTACCATCTCCATTGAATGGTCCTTCCTAAAGCCAGCCTACAGCTTTGGCATAAGTTTAAGTGATTCGAGATAGCGCAAAGTCTTCTGAGCCACTATTTTCTCTATAATCTTTGAGATGAACCTGAGACTGGAGACTGGGCGATTGCTAATGATGTCGTTATGGTCCATTCCTGGCTTCTTGAGATATGGTTGTATGATGGCTCACTTCTGATCGTCTGGAAGATGTCCTTCAGCTAAAGACGCGTTGCAGAGCCATAACAAGAATGGAAGCAGATCATCAACAACTTCTTGAAGGAGGAAAGTTGGAATTAGGTCGAGAGAACTCGTTTTTGACGGCGCTGACAACAGAAGCGATTTCACCTCAACGCCTGTTACCATTTCAAAACTTAATAGACTGCACCAAGTTGTCGTATAAGTTGGCGGGGCAAAATCCACCGTATCTCGGCAGACATCAACGACTTTCTTGTTACAGTAATATGGCGCATATAATCCTACGCAGAGAACATTGTATCCTGCGATCTGCCATTACGACCAAGAATTGATGACAAATCACTCCAAACCCGTCGATTGTCCTTCAAGTGGTGGGCAGTCATATTCTCCCAGTAACACTGTTCCTTGTCTTGAAAGAAAGATTGCGTATGCCGAGGAAGTCGAACTGGGATCGCTGATCAACCCAGATCTTCTGTAACAGCGCTTAAAAATCCCTACGCATAGCTCTCAATTCCGATTCAAACAAGGTCTGGTCGGATTGCTTTATATAATGGCCTTCTGGGCCAACAGCATCCCCACATCAAGCAAGGAGATGGAAATGGCAGATGCCAAGGCCTAAGCAAAGACCCACTGTCATCCGTCTCAATAATAACTTTATTATGAAAAGCTGACACAGAAGGACTTCTTTAACAATAGACAATAAATTCTACCCTGAAACGATTCACTTAAAATTTAACAAGGGTGATTATCTTTCTGACTTCCTGGCCCATAACTGAGATATTTAAGCATGCTGAAATTTAATGCAGATCCAAAACGCAGATAATCTTATTGTTACCTTAGAAAATTAATTCCTTTTTCAGCCCATCACTAGATCTACTAACAATAATCAAACTTTTTTCAAATAAGATTTTTTTGGGTTGAAGGGAGTGGCATAATTTTTTATCTGAATTTGTAACTTTAATGAATCGATACTGAACGAAATATTTTGTTTTCAGGCGTCACAGGAGCAATAATCCAGACACCGTTGAATCTGGCTACGAATGTTGGTGGTGGAACTTTCTTCAACTGTTCTAGTAATACTACACTTGGCATTTCTTGGTTAAATACAACTGACTGCAACATTGCCTCTGGTACCCCTTTAACTGGCAGCAATTGCGAACTCAACAGCGGCTACGCGGCTCATTACAGAACAGAGAAACCAGGTGGATTCGTGTGCAATTTAATCGTATTCGATGCAGTGCTGTCTCTTGGTGGATGTTACGTTTGCAGTGATGGCCAAGGAGCTGGAACAACATACTATGCTATGCTAATAATCGTTGGTAGGCAGTTTCAATAAATGTACTTTCATCAATTTGATAAATTTATTACGACATGTCGCTTGACAATATTTTGTCGTTAAGAAATGATTGGTGTCTTCTTCTTACGTCAGAGAGCAATCTCAGCCAAAGTTTATAAAGCCAGAGTCAGGTAAATGTAGTTATTTTAAATGTAGAAACGCTTGAGCTTAATTCGGGTTAATGTCTAAATTTATAACCTTTCAGTTGGAGTATTTCGATGCTAGCGTGCATCTGAGTTCAAATGGTCTATCTTTTTTGCACGTACTTAGGAAATTAATTTTATTCTGGATTTTGATACAATTACCGTGTGCAAAGATGCTGGCACGGTTTTGAAAGGGTAGACAGTAATGGATCCAGAGGTCTCCGATGGACCAGTTCAAAATTATTCCCTTTATCTGTTATCACTTTTTGGCTGGAACATGCTAGAAGTTCAGCAGGCTGTCCAAAGTTAGTATGACCTTTTTTGCTCTCAGTGGTTCACTGATAGCCTTACCCAAAATTAGGCACCAAATTTTCTTTTTGGGCTCAAAAAGGGTAAAATCACATTTTTGGGTGGGGACCAAGATTGTAGCTCCCTGAGCCGATATTCTTAATTTTTTGTGGCTAATAGATTATCTGCATATATATGACTATGGCTATTTTTATATCGCTTATAAGGAACCCCATAAAGGCGCAAAATCTTGGATATCTAACAGATCTTAAAGTTTCGCCATAAAACAGGCTGAAAATGACTGTGGCGTAAAAGTAAGAATTTTTGTTGAAGAAGAAGAAGCTGTCCAAACCCTCATTGGGTCACTCTTCCTCGTGCATTGAGCCGTCCAAGAATCAGGATCGCAGAGCTCTCTGATATATTCCTGGACTGCACGGATTATCGAAGCTCGTCCAATAAAAAGGAACTTGAATAAAAGTCTGTCTGCCTGACAACGTGTTGTGCCTCCATATCCGGGAATGCCGCTGCTGTCGCTTCAATCCTTGTCGTGCCTTGTCTTATTGCCCAGCCATGTGAATTCCGTACTTTCTTGATTTAGACATCCGGTTGTCCACTTTCGTCACAATTCCCTGCAATTTGGAACCAGAAGCCAGTGTCAGACAGGTGGCAAGTCAGATACAGTCATTGGCTTACTGATGCACCCAGACTCCAAGGGTAGAGATGATCCTGGTCATATTTGGCGTCTACAGGATGTACAGCAGCGGCCTAGGGACTAAGCCCTGCGGAACATCGAATGTTATGGGTTCCCATACTGAGTTGCCTTAGCCAATGGCCTGAATTGTCCGCCCAATCAAACGACTGGTGTTAAACGTCGTGCTCACGCGCGAGTGCCAACAGCATGACGCATACCATGTCGTAGCGATACTGGACTCATAAGGAAGTCTCAGAAGAATTATTTCGGTAGATTGGCGTCTGCTAAAACCGGGTTGTGGATTTGCTTTTATGTTGCATGATTCCAAATATCGCAATGTCTGCCGCACAACTACTTTTTCAATAACCTTAGAAAATAACGTATGGTTAGAGATTGGCCGATAGTTTTTTGTCGTCCGGTTCTATTCCTGGTTTGATTGATGGCTGTATGATGGCACGCTTTTGACTCTAAGGCAAGCATCTCTCAGCTTATTAGGCATTGCAGACCTGTATCAGAATTTGATGCAGACCAATGACAAATTCTTTAAAGAGGCAAGTCGGGGTGTGGTCAAGCATGCATGTTTTCTATGGTTAAGACAGAAAAGCGATTTAAACTCACCGTTTTAAAACTAATCAAAGCGGCTTTGAGTTGTAGAGTCCCCTGTACCTCGGCGGATATTTGACACGTTCTTTATAAAAAGCGAAGGTTATTATCTGACGAAAAGTATGATCCTTTATAGCCACAAAATCTGCCCTAAATAGTTAACAGATCATTCAAGTGCCGCGCAAAACCTTATAGTCACCGGCGATCAGGCTTTCCCATGCAGCATTGTTGATCTCACTGGCCAACACATAATTTGTTGCCTCAAATGTTAGAACTGTTTCTGGGTATATTTGACCTGCTGATTCCAGAAAAGGCACCAGTTTTCTCCCAGCAGGTCTAGTTTTCGAGATATAGAACATTATGCCATATACCAGTCCTTGCCTCTGCTCGCCCATAAAACATAAGGCTATAGCTATAATTATGTAGTGCTCAATTTATTATGTGATACACTAAATGAACATAATAATACAAATACTTAAAAGAAAATGGTAGTACCTGAAACTGTACTTATATGATACCAAACAGAACAAGTTTGTTATAAAAATTTCAAGTCATTCGACACCGAAGAAGCTCCTTTTGTACGATTTCCGAGTGTGGCATCTGCCGGAACAATCGCGCATAATATTCCAGCAATAGTCTGCCATCATGTGTGCATCCCATCTTCCTTGATATCGATTTTCCATTGTTTTGATGTCTTCGTGAAATCTTTCACCTTGCTCTTCGCTGAAGTCACCAAGATTCTCTGGAAAGCGATCTAAGTGACTATGGAGATAATGGACTTTAATGCTCATGTTGCAGCCAAGCTTGTTGAAATGAAGAAGCATATCCTCTACTAGTTGTGCATAATTGTCTGCCTTCTTGTTGCCAAGAAAATTTTTAGTTACAAGAACAAAGGAAGACCAGGCACAAGATTCGATTTCATTCATTGATGGTATGAAAAGTGGGTCATTCATAAGTTGCCTGATCTGTGGACCATCGAAGATTCCAGCCTTCAATTTTTCCTTTGTAATTCCTGGTAACTTGTGTACTATGTTTTCGAAGCATGAACCTTCTTTATTCAAAGCCCTGACAAATTGTTTCATCAGGCCTAGCTTTATATGTAGTGGTGGCAGTATGATCCTATCTCGTGCCACCAAAGATTCCTTGATTACATTTTGAGCTCCAACCACCATGTCTTTCCTCGAAGGCCAATCTTTTCTTGTCCAATGTTCATGCTTGGCTCTACTGTCCCAAAGACACAAAAAGCAGGGATACTTTGTGTAGCCACTTTGTTGACCAAGGAGGAAATTTACCATCTTCAAGTCTACACAAATTACCCATTGATGTTCTTTGTATTTTATCTTTTCCAGTACTAAAGAGATGGCATTGTACTCTTCTTTCATCCTGGTGGAGTGACCGATTGGAATAGAACCAAATTTGTTGCCGTTATTTAAAAGCACACATTTCAGACTACGTTTTGAACTGTCGATAAAAAGACGCCACTCATCTGGGCTGTAATCCGACAGACCAATTTTCTTCAATAAGTTGCTGATGTCATTACAGAATACTAGGTTGTTGTCTTCGGTAAAGAATGGCAGCAAATCCTTTTCTCTGTTTCTATAAATTGTAATTTTCGTTCCAGGCTGAAGTGCATTCTTTTCCTTTAGTCTGGACGCAAGCAATTCAGAGGACTCTTTGGAAAGATTTAAGTCCCTGATCAGATCACTCAACTCTTTTTGGTCAAAACGTTCACTGTGTGAAGTTGATTGGAAATCACTGTCACTGCCCCCACTTTCTTCACTTTCGTCATCTTGTCCGATATTGGACATGCAAGTCTCATCGTCTGAGAGCTGAGGTAGTTCGCGAAAAGGTGGAACTGGTACAATATCCGAATGCGGAACAGGTCTCCTGGCTGAAGGTATATCAGGGTAAGACAACTTGTGACGATTATTTCGATTGATGTCTATGATATTAACCATACAAAAGTAACAGTCGTCGAAGTGGTTTATCTGTTCCCTCCAAACCATCGGTACACCAAATTTCAGGCAGCTTCTCTTTCCAATTGTCCAGTGGCGCAATTGTTCAATACAAGTTTTGCATACTGTATGAGGAGCCGATTGCTTATCTTGATCTCCAAGTTTGACACCAAAATAACCTACATATGCTCTTTTTACAAACTCAGAAATCGGTTTCCTGTTTGCTTTTAGTGTGTATTCCCCACAAATGTAGCAGAATATGTCTGGATGGTTAATGCAGCTCCGTCTGGAAGTAGCCATAACCTTAAGGATGTTCGCATCTGAGGAATTAAATGACTAACCTAAAAAATAGTAAGAACATGTAGTTATTTAATGTTCACATTCACAGATTGTTCTTGCGACCAACTCTTAATATGCCCTAAGACGACTGCGGCTGCTCTAGCTTTCAGGAGGCGGTTTATATAGGCTATAAATGCTGACTTCAGCATAATCTATTTACATAGTTCGAAACCATGAAACGCTGTATAAGCACAAATAAATTCTAAATGAGGCCATGAATTTAGTGCTGAGTAAGCTGTAGGCTACGGAATAGTCATTTCGTTGAATCAGCAATATCTCAGCACGCGGCAAGATATGCTGATTTTACATTATAAGGATGTAGGCATTATATGAATCAGCAAGAATTATAATTAGCCATAAATAAAGCTTATTATGACATTTTAGTTTTGCCAAAGACATCGTTTAAAGAGTGGACTGGGTTTTCTTTACAAAATCGACGATATCTCAGAAACTAGACCTGATGCACTCAATCCAATGACATTTTCTGAATCAGCGCCCAAAATTACCCCAAGAACAGGTCTAAAACCGAAGGCAACAAGAAAAAAAATTTTTCTGCTGGCCAGTGTCTTTATTCTTAAGGAATGCAAACTTCTCCAAAAGGAAGATTTTCTTCCAGCCCACTCTTTTTGTAACGTCACCGACCACGCCTGATCGTTAGGCGCATCGCTCTACACTCCGCATCACATCAGGCAATGAGAGGGTTACTTATTGTGCCAGCTAACTGTAACGGTAGTAACTTGTCGATTACAGAGCCTATGGTTGCATCATACAGATCGTAATCGTAATCGTAAATTTGTAAAGCGCCGCTTCAAGGTAGCTTCCTCAGAGGCGCTCCCGGCCCATCATTCCAGAACTGGGGCATAATACAGTCTTCAAGCGCTTACGGAAGATGGTGGGTGAGAGGGAAAGAAGCTCCAGTCGAAGGTCGGCAGGTAAGTCATTCCAAGAGCTAGGGCCAGCAATAGCAAAACTGGGCGCTGAGCGGTGGCAGTTCGAGCTAGAGGGACGGCGAGATCGCCCTGAGCCGACGAACGCAGTGGTCTGCAGCCCAGAATGGAAGAAAGGGGGATGCAGAGTTCCCTTAGATACAGTGGAACACAGCCAACAAGACAGTTTCGCACAAGGGTCAAGAGTTTGAAGAGAATACCTTCTCGTATTGGGAGCCAATGCAATTGTAACAGCATAAATGAAGAAATGTGGCCGAACTTAGGAATGCCACCAATCAGGCGAGCCGCAGCATTCAAGACAGACTGGAGCTGTGCAGTGTAGGAGGATCCAAGGCCTACGAGGACGGCATTGCCAAAATCAATTCTTGAGCAGATGAATGCATGGACCAGGGTAGTTGCGGTCTGGGTCGTGAGGAAGCGCCGAATGGTGCGAATTTGCCGCAGATGATAAAAGCAAGAGCGACAGACGTTCTTTGTGTGCTTCCGCAGTGTAAGCTCTTGGTCTAGAGTCACTCCCAGGTCGCGTACTGAAAAGGAAAAGGAGACATGTGGAAAAGATAAAGATAAGCCTATCTTATCAATCTTTGAAAGTTGGACAGAACTGCCGAGCCAGATAAATTGGGTCTTGTTAGGATTTAGGCGAAGGTGCTTAGATTTCATCAAGCCTCAAGAGTCGCCGATGCCTCAAGTACCCTTCGAACCAGTGAGACGGCCTCAGCAGCCGGGCCATGGGTATAAGCCTGGGTGTCGTCAGCATATTGGTGGGCATCACCCCCGTTGATCGATTGCATAGTACTAAGATCAATTTCTTTCAAAGCATGGCAAATTCGGCTGTCAGTTGACTGAAAGCTTCTATGTCAAGGGACTTCTACCCACTGATTGTGACTTCTATGACTAGGGGCTTGGAGGTAAAAATTGATGGTGGATGGAGGCTCCGAGGCAATTGCTATTGACCTGCACTCGTCCCGCATTATGACTAGGTCCAGAGTCTATACTATAGTCCTTTATGGTCGGCGCGCCAAGCAACCATTAATTTTGCTTGATGAGAAGGGAGTTGGTTGGCTTTGCTCTTCTGAGAAGAACACTGTCTGAACCCAGAACAAAAAGAGGTGAGGCAAACGGAAGCTAACTGGAGCCTATACAGGGATTTCGCGTTATTTGCTTCAACGTGCACACCAGATTTGAGGAGATTTTCTTAGTAGCCAAATATTTTTATTTTCTTGCAATTTTGTGTGGATAATGACATTCGTTTGCGGCAGCTTTTTATTAAAGTAAAACGTCAAAAACATAAGCTTATGAACCCGCAAATAACAGTTGCTCACAGTAGAATTTTTACAGTGTTTATTTATGTAGTATATATGAAGCGATGATAAAGAATAAGATCAAAGAATATTCCTTAAGCGACACATGGCATTTTTTACAAAAGTAGTAATTTCAATCTAAGTATTTTACCTAACGAACACGGTTCCTATTTTTAGATTCAAACACCAGCATTACTACCAATTCAACTGAGCTAATTCCTGGAGAAGACGTCATGATATCAAACAGCGTCTCCTACAGAGGACCTTCGCTACCAATACAATCTCCTCCGTCGTTTTACTGGACGCTGAATTCGGATCCCAGTCAGAACATTACCACTTACCCAGGATCAACAACAAACACAAGTGCTTCGTCTTACATCGTTGTTACAGCCCAACCAAAAAATGTTCCTCCATATGTCTGCAATCTTTTCTTCAATCCGCCAAGTAATGTTCCTCTAAGCTGTGCAACTAATGCCCCGACCTATCGCACTAGCTGGAAAACACCGTCTTACAATGTTTCGCGTGAGTATTTTGCTTTGTTTAAGGATACGTTTATTTCGTTTTTCAAAGATTACATCTAACAATTCTAAGCTAATAAAGGCCTACGTATAGACACTAGAAAAAAGATTTAGTTAGGTAGTTGTTTGCTTGACAAAATGTTTATTATAGCATACAAAGGTCAAACTATTTGTTTTTAATGCATCATCTTTGTTGAAGGAATAAAAGTGATAGATTCTATTTCATTACATGCTCAATAATGGTAACTATGTTGCTGGATAGGACAGAATGCACCCGCTGTCACTCAACAGAGCTAGAGGTAAAGACGAAAGAACCCAATATAAAGAAAACATAGCTTCGATACTTTTTATACAAGCACGGCGTTTAGAAAAACACTTTGGTCACGTTTTTATCATATCGAATAGCCAACTTTCCAAAATATATGGATGTGTGGGAAGAAGGCTGTTTCAGAATAAAGCATGAAAACAACTTCAAAGTTCACTGCATTCAATTCATGTTTATCCCAATCTTGGTTTTCTTTCCTTTCTGTTTATTCTTTAACGTAATTTAAAATATAGCTGTATAAGGTAAAGTGGGACAACTCTGACATCGGGGTTTATTTTACCCTTTTCTATTACAAAAGTATATAATAATAATAACGTTCGGTTGACGTTTTGGCATATTCCGATTGCTGTTTACGTTTATTGTATTCACTTTTAAGCGCAGTCGCATGAACTTCCGGAAATTCATAGGGTTTTTTTGAGTGTTTTAAAGTCGTTACCTTCAAAGTAAAAAACTATACTTTCTGATCGGTAAGTGTCCACTTTCTGTGTAATAACTAATAACATTACTATTGCTATATATGTTGGAAACTTGATTTACGTAAGAGTATGTTTTGGACAGATAAATTCTGTATGTTTTTTGCTACGGGGTAAACATTGAATTAGTGTTAATAATAACCAAGATATGCGTCAAACTTGCACCAGTCTTGTCATGCTTTATTCTTTCACTTAACCTTCAAGTCACAATAAAGCCTGGCAAGTATCTAGCTTAGCAATAGCATCTTACAGTAGAACATATGAACAGGAATCTCGGAAGATGGATGCTTAAGCTTATCATTAATGCCATAGTGTGATACATCTATCACTTGCTAACACTTGCTAGCTTCTTGGCCCTACCTGCGGCATGGCCGTCTGACCCATCTATCTACCCCTACACTGCTGTGGGGCTGGGGTAAAGTACGGATTACGGATTTTGTAGCTCACACGCTACGTGGAAACCTTGACGGGAGAATTATGTAGTAATGTAATTATAATTTTCCACTTACATCATTTTATGCTGTTGTCCCACAGGCAAAACTGAATTTAGTGAGGACGCCCAGGAACTACAGAAAACGAATTTGCAAGAAAATATGAAATTTCAACGAAACAATGCAGAGTGCAATCAAGAAGGCAAAGGAAAATGGCATGAACATAAAAGAACGCAGCTTCCTTGTAGCGAGTGAACCGCACCACACTTGTGAATGAATCTTCTGAAACAGTATCGGTGTGTTAGTGTTATCTGGCCGACTATGTAGAAAAAAGTATAAATGTTCATGCGCTAAAGAAGTTTGACGATTGGGGCTTTGAGATTGATCGTAACGCTGTTTAGTGTATAGTGATGGACTGAAATATATTGGTCGTCAGCACATGTTCCATGCTGGTCAACCTGGTATTGACTGGATGTCCGGGATTGAAGAGAGATGGAAAGGTGAGCTGACACGACGTGTCGCACAGCCGTTGACAGCAAAAAAGCATATGCTTGTAATGCTGCAGTTGTTGATGATTTCTTTGATAAACTTACAGCAGTAACAGAATGACTGGATTTAGCAAAGCGACCACAAAACATGTGATTGAGACAGGTTTCCAAAACGATATTGTAAATTAGAAAATGTTTTGTATTCGAGGTATCAAAAACCCACATAAATTAGCATCTTAGACAAAAACAATGTACACAGTTCAAATTTGCAGGTCGACTATTGGCCAATACTTGACGATGTACATCGTGTGAAAAGGCAAACATTTTTACAACACGGTGAATTGGTGGACCAGAGGGAAGAGTATATAAGTACTCGCCTTCAGGATGGATGGATGGAAACCAGTTTGTCTAATGTTTCAGCAAAATGTTCATCGCAGAAATTTATCACTGCGAGGGCAGCAAGCTGCTCATCTTTGATGGGCACAGCTCCCACATATCATCATAGGTCGTTACAAAGGCATTAGAACATAACACAGCTGTTTAGTTTGCCTGCTCACACAAGTAGTATTCTCCAGCCTTGGATTTGGCCATGAAATAAGCGTTGGAGAAAGTGTCTTCGAGAATTTTATGATGCAGCACGCTACAGTAATGTCGACAAGTGAGCTTTTCCTGGGTTGCTAAAATCTTTTGTGGAAGCTGGGGCCTATTCAGCAAGCAATGCGAGGTCTGTTGAAATTATGCACTGAACAGGCAGAAGATTTCCGTTAACAGATCCAGTTGAATCTGATGTTGGCAGCTGTAAATCTATTCCGAACAAGCTCAAGCTGAGTCCAGGAAACAGAAGATCTTGTGCAATAAGCTTGTCATCACCATCACCACATATAGCGACAACGATGGCACTAGTAAAGGATTTGAAACAGCAATCTGGCTCATTTGAGGCAGATCACTCCTAAGTGTAAATGCAATTTTACAGATGACGAGCGGGTTCGTAGAAAGCGAATATTGGCTGACTTCCGAGAAGGCAAGTAAACGCTTGAGGGATGATGAAGAAAGAAAACAGATGGGAGCAAAGAAGAATGTCGGAAGAAAACCGAATGTAAATGTCATCGGATTACCAGAAACAGAGACTACCACAAACCGCAAAAGCTACCAAAGTCAAAGGCACGATTGGGTTATCAAACGCGGCAAAAAGAGTACTAGCAAATGTCGCAGGCTATTGCTCAGTAAGCGGCAGTTGGTAGTGGGAGAACCAATTTGGCTGACCAATGGCTGTCAGGAAAACCAGTTCTCAGTTAATGCTTCTGATGTTGAGCGAATGCCAACTGATTGTGTTTCATCAACTGAAACAAGTGTTATGCTTATAAGCTTATCTGGTAAGTTGCTCTAAGTCTATTCTCTGACCTTCAACTATGATGACATTCGATCAACAAGTGGTAGATGTATCACACCATGACATTATTGATAAGCTTAAACATCCATCTTCCGAGATTCCTGTTCATCTGTTCTACAGTATACGCAACATCCGTAAGCCACGGAGACACGCACTTTGTCATACAGTCAACAAACTTCAAACTGTTGATAATATGGAAAACATTGACATGGTGTGTCATTGTTTCCCATACTGTGGGGTAACTGATATTAGTGACATGCGACAGTTTTCTGAAAAAAATTAGACACGAAAGTGTTATTTTAAGGTATAGTGTTGTGCAACATCAGCTGACATTTCTTTAAAGATGTGTGCGACTGCAATTCCGTGCTGCTGTCTTGTCATTATGTAGATAATGAATGTAACGAAACATCAGTTTGTTTTTGTTAATCATTTTGCTGTGTATGACACTTTCGCCAAAAAGCACTCGCATTAATAAAGTATATAAAATTCATGCAATTTAATTTTTATTTGTTAACTTTGACTTTACCTTAATCTACCAAGAGAAGCAGGTTTAACCCAAAACCAAACTTTGAGTTTGCTTTCTCTTGGCTACATATCTACCAAATTCTGTCAACAGGCGTTGTGCCTCTAGAACTCGACAATCTCTAAGGATCCTCATTTATTATAACTATAAGCTCTGCCGTTAACAAATACCTGACAATTACCAATCTCTGACTGCCGCTATTTCTCAAACTGTTGTGCATTTGCACAACAAATACCCGTTTAGCCTCCCTTTACCTGGCTGTCTATTCGCATGCTAAACAGTTTACTCAATATTTTGTGCAAGGATTTCAGGACTTTGAACTCTGGCATATATTTCTCTATCAAAACTTGCCTGTGTTGTGTCTATTTTGTTTCTCTAGAACGCTTAGCAGAAGGATTGGTCTGTTGTTCAGTTTGAGTATTTGCATGTAAACTCTCTCGCAGAAGACATGTTGTGAGGCAAGATAGTCGACTGGTTAGAGCCCTCGACTTGTAACCAGGATAGTATGGGGTTGAGCCTCTCGTGAGAAGGTTAAACAGTAGGAACCTTGAGCAAGTCCTTTACTTACAATTGCTCGATTGATGCTTAGTCATCACACTTTGATGTTTAATAAATGCAGAAATAATAACATATCCTCTTGATACAAGAGGAAACAGAAAAAGCGTGGGAGAACGTATGGATTTGGATTCTTATCTGAAGGCATTTTATAACATGAATATATCTACCTATAATGAGTGTTGCCGATAAAAACGGCGCTTTGAAAATTTCTGGTACGGCAACCTTTACACGTGTTTTTTGCGGTATTCATTTGTTTCATTACAGATCCGCCTGAGAATCTAATTATCTCAGAAAACCTGAATCAATGCCTGTATGAACCTGTGGTATTGACGTGCAGTGCATCTGGTCATCCACCACCGACGTATAAATGGTACAACTTAACCAGCGGCGACATCCTATCTGAAAGCAGCACTGTTACAATTCAACGGGGTGGATCCTACCAGTGCATTGCATCGAATACAATCAGAAATGTGGCTTACAATACATCAAAACTTGTTGACGTTGTCGATTGCCGTAAGTTGACATTTTTCTAAAAACGCAAATATAAATGAAAAACACGTGATTTTACTTTGTGAATCGTCAGTTTATCTTCATTGCCTTTACCTTTATTTTCACGATCGCTTTTCACTTTAGTCAGACGCTGTTGCCAACGGCCTTACCGCCCCGAATTCTGACCTGGCACTGAAATGGATCCATCAGCCTGGATCTTGCGGACTTGATTTGATGTAGCGCCGGTGTTTAAGCTGGCCTCCCTGATGGAGCTTTTGTGTGGCACTGAGAAATTTGGAGATTTGCATTATACTATTCTAGAGTTTTTCAGTTTTTCTGCACTTATAATTAGAAAAAAGCTGCTACTAAACTCATAATTTTAAAGTTTTTTGTCTGATACTCAAGGCCTCACCAGAATGAAGCTCTTACATTCAGTTTTGTTCTCACTGAAAACCTTTCTGCCCATCATAGATTTCTGTTATTTTATTATTTCTCAATTTTATTGCTACCTAGGTTTTGCATTGGCTCTCGCATCCATTTAAAAATCACACTTGGTTAAGTTGCATAAAATGAATTAAACTCTTGGTTTAGTATAATAGGCCAAAGTGTTCATTTCACCGTTGTAGGCCGCATAGAATATAAAAGGAGATGATCAAATTTTAAGTTGTTTTCATTTTTCAAAAGTAGGGAAGAGTAAGTTCAGAAATTCAGCGTTCTGATTGACAACTTTTTGTATCAATTTCGCGTTCAGTCAATCTGTTAGTTCACCAAACATTGGTAGGACAAACACGGAAGAAAAAGAGAAGAAAACAACGCTCGGCAAAAAATTACAGGACATACATAGGGACAGCAGACCTGTCAGGCAGGTCCTGCCTGTAATGTTACATTAAAAGTTGTCCCAGCCATAAATCGTAATCGTAATCTCAAGATTTCTACAGCACCCAACGAAAGCTGAGTCGCGGGAACCAGCTTATTCACAGGCGCTCAGTCAAAACAAAATCGATAGGCATAAGAGTACGGTTCCAGGTCAAGATCCAGGAGTCAGGCAGTCAGACAGTCGAACCGCTACGGTGGATGTTGTTTGAAATTGAAGCGAGAAGATAGACAAGGAGAAGAGGAAGAATCAGGATAAGATTTCTGGAAAAGAAATGTTTTCACTCTTGAGTGAAAACCAGCATAGAAACTGAAAGATGTGAAATGTTGGTGAGTTCGTATAATGGATCAGATAATTGTTGTAATTCTGGCGGAAGTTTATTCCAGAGGGGTGGGGCAGCTATGGCTAAAAAGCGATTTCCAAATTTTTAAGATGAATGATGGAAGGAGGAAGAAGTGTTAGGACAGACGAGGAGCTGGTTGAACGGAGAGGTTGGATTGTAAATAATTAACGAAGATAGGAGGGTTGAGAGGATTGAAGTGTGTTGTAGGTAAGGGATAAGACTTTGTACTTGTTTAGGTAATTTAAGCCAGTGCAGTGATTTGAGAACAGAGATGATGTGATGGTGTTTGGGAGTTTTGGTGACAGCACAAGCAAGAGCATTCTCGATAGCTTGAGGGCGATTTATCTAGGTTTTGTTTATATTGAGGAAAAATGAATTACAATAATCAAGTTTTGCATAGACTATGGATGTGGCAATGGTAGAAGCAGTTTTGAAGTCAAGCATAGGGCGGATTCTGCGGAGCTCACGGATATGCATGAAGCAGGAGCGGGAAAGATGGGTGATATGATCAGAAAAGCAGAGGTTTTGGTAGAATATTACACCTAAATTGCGGTCAGGAGAGTTAGTATTAAATATGTGCGTGGAGGCAGAGTCTAGGGTGAGGGAGACAGAGGGGTCAGTAATTTTCTTCAGCTGATCATGTAGGCCAATAAATAAGAATTCAGTCTTAGATGGGTTCAGGCACAAGAGATTAGATGTCATCCAGGAGGAGATTTGTTTGACCACATGAAGCAGCTGATTCATACAGTCGTTGAAACAGATCGGAGAGAAAGAAATGAATAGTTGGGTATCATCGGCACAGAAGTGATGTTCAGCTGAGGATGCTTTAATGAGTAAACTAGGTGGGGTAAAGGATAAACAGAAGATGTCCTAGAACCGAGTCTTTTGGAACTCCACAAGTGAGAGGGTATGATTGAGAAGAGGTTTCCGAAGTTTTAACAGAGAAAGAGCGGGATGAGAGTAGGACTGTACCCAGAGGAGAGCAGTGTCAGTAAAACCAAACCAGGTTGACAGTCTTTGGAGTAAGATGTTGTGATCAATAGTCTCAAAGGCCACTGAAATATCAAGGAGGCAGAGGCAAGAAACCTGTTGATGAGAGATGGCGGAAACAAGCTTGTTGTATACTGTAGAGAAGTGAGAAGAGTTTCAGTTGAGTGGCGTTTAGTGAAACCAGACTGGTGTCGATTAAGGATTGAGTTAAAAGATAATCATATATCCGAGAGAGAACAATCCGTTCAGTTAATTTGGAGATAAAAGACCGGTTTGAAAAAGGTCGATAGTTAGAAAGGATTTCTTTGTCAAATGATGGTTTCTTGAGAAGTGAGGTAACAACAGAATGTTTGAAAAGGAGGGGAAAGTTACCAGTACACCAGTTACCAGATACCGGGAAAGGTCAACTAGTTTTTAATGATTGGAGCAAGAAAAGAAGCACAGTCTTTCAATAAGGAGGTGGGTATAGGGTCAAGTTCCCACTGTTTGCTTGGAAGTGATTTTAACAGATGAAATATTTCAGACTCTGATATGGGTTGAAAGACAAATAATGAGGGGCGAGGTGGGGAGGGTGAGGAGTCATGAGTGGGGAGGGAGTATCATCAAGTTGGTGTTGGGAAGAAGAGATTGAAGAGAAAGACGGAGGGTACTAATTTTATTCGAAAAGAAAGAACAGAACCTATGAGAACAGCTCAATTCAGGTGGCTGAGAAAACATATACAAAATTGACAAAAGCATTGTCACCGAGCAACATTTTCTGAGAAATCGGAGTCTTCTGGTGAGCCAACAGCCTTTAATGTTAAGCTTTTGTGTCAAGTAGAGTACAGACTCAACATTATTATGACCGATTTTAAAGATTTTGCATATGGCAGCACTGTATGTGTACGCTAAGGAGTTCATTTCACTCTTGGTAAGGCTAACAGCTTCCATTCCATGCAGAAGGAAAACTTTACAGTGGGTACAAACAAGATGTAGCAAAACAGGCTCGCTGAACTTGTAACATTTGCTATGCAGCGAGTTGAATGACTTATAAAACTTAACTCTCATTTCATGTAAACTAACTCTGAATTACTTGGCTGCGACCAGAGAACTGTCCAGATATTTAAGTTTATCAAAATAATTGACCTCTGTTCCACTGACCGTGATATTCTTACACACCTTACGAAACGGTGAATTAATCCTTATAACCTGAGATTTATTTGCATTTAGCTTTGAATTTGGTTTGACAAGTTTTCTAGAAAGAATTAGTATCTTTTGCCAGCAAATATTCATGCAAATCATTGGATATATAGGCATCCTGCACAGATTTCTTGTTTCTAATGGCACGCTTATATTCTGCTTTTGCACGCCTTTTGGCCTCATGAATTGGTTCCTGACAGAGCCGTCCACATGCTTTCCACAGGTCATGAACAGCTATGGAGTTGTTCTTCAGGTTATTGAATTCTTCGTCCTAATAATATGCATACCGCGATGCGGTTTTGGGACAGTGATCGTTTGACGCTTGACTTGAGGCATCTACAACCTTGTTATACATCTTGCTAGGCATACTGTGAACGTAATATTGCTTACTCAGAAAATTTCAGCGAGCGTTTGCATGAGAAATTATGATTCATCGGGTTATTAATTATTTGTTCACGCGCCGGTCGCATCATGGCGGGCCCTTACAAAACACGTTATGGGGTGGTGTGGTTGGCTATCAGAGCCCTGTGGGAGGACGGGCTGACCTCAGCAGTGTTTGTTGTTGACGAGTAGTTTAAAAAGTGGTTGCTCGAGCGGCTTGTGTTGTAATGAATCAACGGGATTTTGAAAACTTATGATTGCGCAATATTGGAAGGCTGGTCTAAACCAGTTTGTACTGTCTGCTGTCTTGGCGGGAAAGGGCCTATACAAGACAGCGCAAAGATTCGTAACCCCGGTTTTTCGTGTGATAAGAGTTTGAGAGCTGCAAATGTCGTTGATTGATTTGGCGCATGGAAACTGTGACGAATTAAGTACTGCTGTGACTGGACTGTTCGTTTAAATTACAATTTAGAGAAATGATGACTGTGTGTCTTTACTCGCGTTAACGCTAAGCTGCGAAACGGGCGAGTTGATAGTTCAATCCCGATCGTTGAGAACTCGGAAAGGTCGACGACACATGCCACTGTTATCTCTTTTTTAGGATCACCGCAAAATGTAACAATAACTGCTTCAAATGGTCCATGTGAAGGCAGTGCAGATTCCTGTAAAGATCTCTCTTCCGACACTTTGACTTGTGAAGCTTCCGCCTTTCCACAACCAGAATATGAATGGTCCTATTCTGGAGGGAGCCAAGTTGGACCTACAATTGTTACCAAGAAAAATATTGAACATAAATGCACTGCAACAAACTATTATGGCGGTCAACCACATTCTGCTTCTTCTGCATTGACAGTGTTCTGGTTAAGTAAGTACGTAGATGTAAAATGAGGCTTTGAAAACAGTGGGCATGTGTATATCTGTGCGTGCGGCGGCCGGTGTGTATACGAGGGTGGGGGGCTGTGGGCGGTGTGGGTCCCGAGATGCAAAATGAGGGTTTGAGAACAGTTTGCACTCGAAGACCCCGCCGCGCAGACACAGCGCAAGCGCAGCCCGCTCTGCGCTTCATTTAGACAGTTGCGGAGCATGCGTATATCTAACACACATCATACCTGTAGAATGGTTGGAAGAAATAAATGTGTATGTATCTTAGTTGGAGAGACGGCAACATGGGGCAAGCGAAATGTTTACGAGCATTTGGGCATCACAGAGCCCGTCTTGGGCATGGCTACGTCCTGCCCTTGTCATGCCGCAGCTGTGGTATAGGCACGCAGTCCATGACTCGGTTATGCCAGCCGTGTGGCGGCGTTCGAGTAGCACAAAAGCTGCATGATATTGAGAGACGCGCTAAAAAGCGCTATAAGAAGGTCCTTGATGAGTTTCTGAACAACCAACTAGAGAAACGGTTGAGGTGCTGAATAATGGTAGCGACGCTATGGATGAGTATTGAACTCTTGGCCATAATCAAGCAGCCCTCTTCGGGCTGTTGTGCAGAACATCTTGAATGAACCCATCCAGGAGGCGGTTAAACAGCTCCTACTGTAGCCGCTGCTACCAATACCAGTCGCCCCGGTGCGTAAGCTCAAGCTGCAAAAATGCATTGCACTTCTGCAAGAGTTTGATCCTCTGCTAGCTCAGAATGGCAGAGGCGGGCTCCAGCGGTTCGTATTGCAAAAAGAATTGACAACCGGCTTCTGAGAGACTACCGTGCGGCAGTAGCCCTTGGCCACAGGATGGTGGAAGATGCGCTAGCGTTCTTGGGCGCTATGGTGCCTAGCATTGAGGCACAGCTCCAATAGGAGTTGATCAGACTACGTTGTCTTAAGCATACGCAAGTGCTAACGGCCGAGCATATACCCAGACAAGTGCAAGGTGCCCGATGTCTTCCACAACCTGCGAGGCTATGATAGCCACCTCATCATGCAGGCGCTGGGCAACTGTGAGGCCACGCAGAGCCATAAAATCAGCTGCATCCCTAGTAACAAGAAGAAGTACATGACCTTCAGCCTGGGGCGGCTGCAGTTCATCAAAAGTCTCCAATTCCTAAACAGCTCGCATCGAACAGCCCATACCACAGCAATAAGAGCAAGAAGGTTGTGGGCAAGTTTAAAGATGAATGTAGTTGCGCTCCCACTGCAGAGTTCGTCGGCCTGCGCCCGAAGATGTACTCCATCTTGAGAGCGGGTGGAGCAGAGATCCGGAAGCACAGGGCGTCTGGAAGGCTGTCGTGAGCAAAGGCCTATGCCACGAGCTGTACAAGCAATGTTTGTTCGAGCGAAAGTAGTTCAAGCGCACGCAGGTCGTCCTCTGAAGCTACGGGCACCAAATGGGCCTATACGAGCAAAACAAGACCAGACTCTTCCCCTTGGACACAAAAAAAGTGGATACCACCAGATGGGGTCACAACACGGGCATAAGGGCACCATATCAGCGAGCGCGAGGCCGGGTGAGTATTCTATTGGGCGGCAGCTGAGTGCACATAGGTACCACAATCAGCTCCTCGCGAACAAACCCGCGGGCGGGCCCGTCCACCAGATAGTACAATGCCGGTCGGCCAGCCTGCCGGACAACATTCGAAATGGCGTGGATTGTGAGCGACCACACAGGGTCGGTGGCGCATCTTCCACCACCTTCCAGCTCGCCAAGCGCATTCAATTACCGAACCAAGACATCATGCCTGAGGATAAGCTCGTTCAGGCCAACGACACGGCGCCTCTGAAGATGCAAGGGCACCGGTTCGGCGAGCTCTCTATCGACCCCGTAGCGCTAATGACTGGCAACCTAAGGGCATTTTATGTTGGAAACCTCGTGCTCAAAGCTCCGGCCGACGAATTGCTGTACAACATCCTGACGCAGCGCTTCATTAATACTAAACAATACACGCCACAGACAATAGAGACCTTCAAGAAGCTGGTCAAACTGGCCGGTCTGCCCGTTCGCGGGCGGACAAGCATAAAGCACCAGCTGATCCGGTGCGAAGGCTTGCGGTACTACAGCGACCCAGACGTCCTTGTCGTGCGGTTGCGACTTCCAGCGGCCTCTAAGGCGGCGGGGAACACCGGTATCGAAAAGGAGATATGGGCGATCCTTGTTCCTTGGGCGTAGTTCCTAAGGAGTTGGCGCACCAGTTGAACAGAAGCCTGCTCGTTGCGTAAACATGGAAAACATCCTCGAGGAGAATCGAGATCTGGCATTGCTGCTAAACCCGTGGGAGAATGTCAGAGTGATAGTCACCTCAAATACCACAGACTGGACCACATTCTTCAATCCACCGCTGTATGGATAACACAAGGCGCTTGGAGTTGGCCTTAGTGAACCTAGAGACCTACAACTCCATCCCCAACATCTCCAGCACCAACAACACATTCGTCTATAGTCCGGATGGTGGAATGGCGTGGGAGCAATGATATCATGCAGTTCAAAGCCGATATTCATCGACAGCTCGCGGTGAATGGCCACTGGGATGCCACGAGACCAAATCCCACTTCATTACCGTAGGGGCTAACGTCTCGACTCAGCGTGCCTACGTGGAGATATCCAGTCGCACTTACCAGGTAGATATGGCCGCATCCGCCATCCGGGCCACGAGTGATATGCTAGACATCGCCTAAGCAGTGCCCGTCGATGTGCTGGCAAGAAGATACGCCGCTGCAGGTAATCTCGGTTTCGAAACGCGGCGACTGCAGATTATTGCTAGGCCAGACCCCATTGGTTCGTTTTCATTCGCCGTTCCGCTGAGACACCTGTTTGGCTTCTGCGATGACTACCGCAAGGTTGTCTATAGAATCAGTCTCTGCTGCAGAGTCGGCAAGCAGACGCCGATGCTATCTGCCGAGAACAGACGCCGCTGAATGGGCAGATTGAGCTGAAAAAACTGTCGTGGTTCATGCCGAATGTTATACCCGCACTAGAGTAACAGAGCGCGCTGATGAGGCAGATTGAGAGCAAGGTCAAGGTGCCTGTGGCATTCCGCGCTATGCAGTGCGAGGACATTGCTTTGCTCGGGCGCGGCGGAGGTCAGCGAATGCAAACTGTTCTCAAACCCTCATTTTACATCTCGAGACCCGCACCGCCCACAGAGCCTGTGCACACCGTCCGCTGCATTTACAAATGTACACATGCCCCCTGTTTTCAAAGCCTCATTTTACTACTACTAAGTATTTTGATGATCGATTTCAATCTAACATCGTCTGCTGCTGTACTAAGCAACCACCGGAAACTCTTGGCAAGGTTTTGCTTGTAAAAACACGATGCAACGAAAATTTTGCTCTTTTGTCATACACTATTTAACTTTGTATAAGTTATTGGCAGAATGTTGTGCTACTCTTCAACTGAAGACAAGGCACCTTAATCAAGTTACTTAATTTGTCAGTGAATATTATATGAGTCAATTTTGATAGTTTAATTTTTCATTGAAAGCTTTTAGTTTTGGAGTTTGTTTATTATAAACCTAATTAATGTCTAAAAATGAAAACTTTAACGGCTTTCTGTTTATTTTTCAGCCCTTCCTACGTGCGGTAAGATACAGATTTATTTCTCCCTCAATTTTCTTCAATACCTTGTATCCTGAAGAATTGAATGCGATTTGTGGGTTCGAACAGTGGGATAAGACCTGTCGGCAGTTGAGGTGCCATAAGGTGAAGTTCAGAGGGTTGGACTGAGCACCCGAGCATAAGATTCACAAGTTTAAGCAATTTCAGTCGATTAAGTGGTTCTATAAGCATCGCTGTCAAACGCAGCTGCAAATGATCGTTGAAATTTTCATGCTGACAATATTATTTAAAACGTTTAATTTTATAAAAGGAGAACGATAAAGTTACATTGATTAAGCATATTGCAGATTACTCTTTATTTAATGAGAATAGCTGTGCCATATAGGAAAAGCGCCTTTGTGAGGTGCCTAAAACTCACTATGTTACTACTTGTAAGTGTCTATACGTACATACATACATGCTTAAATATGTACATACATTCGTGCATGTATAAATACATACAATACACATATGTCGATATTCACTACTGAATGTGAAGCAGGAGGACAACCTAAAGTCCTAATTATCGGTTTTGAGCGCCTTGTGAAGAAAGTTGTTTGTAATTACCATTGTGATTATCTAACCCATACGATCTTCTTTGAAAAAATCACTTCATGTCTCTTCGTACACTTAGGTCGCCTCTGCTTATGGTAATTTGTGTGAATCTTCCCATCATTAGGCTACGATGACGATGACATTATGCAAAATGTTTTTACTTTTCATATTAAACTGATCTTTTCGTCATTTTCACTTTCATTGATTCTGCAGTGTGATAATTTAAGTAAATCTATGGATTTCAGACATTGCATGCATCATTCTGTTGGTGATCGTGATATTTTTTGGACTAAATCTGTTGTCCTTCATTGGATTTATCTTGTATTACGCATTTTCTGAGGATGGTCGGAATAAACTGAACGACATATTTTCATGGCTTAAAGAAATGCTACCGTGCATGAATGGGGAAGGTAAGTCTCCTCTGTAAATTAAATAAATAGATTAATTCTGGTTAGCTTAAATTCGACTTACTTCGTTTTAAGCCTTTAAGGATAAAATATTCCTAGTAATACTGATGAGTGGATACAATGTGTGATAAGACTAACTGTTTTCTGCAAAAGCTTAAAACACAGCAAAAGTAAACGCAAAACTTTTTCCGATAGTGTCAACTAGAATATATCAAAATCACATTGGTCGGGGGCTACTGATAGCTTATTCTAAAATGTAGAGTGCAATTGTTAAGGTTACTTTTGAGTTTCCTGATTGGCACTTTGCCTGTTTGGTGTGATCGTATGCAACGATCGAATTAAATGATCGGTCAAACTCATTTCAGATCCAGTTCAATGTGTTGATTAAATCATTTCTATTAAGGTATTTTCAGCTACAATGTAAGGATTCTTTAAAAATATTTTCCGATGATATATATATATATGCAGTGTATATTCTTATACATATACATTTAATTAAGTCCTTTAAATTGAATTTTGACTCATAAGTTTTATTGAAGGACCTGTATTTTTACAGGGTGCAAGTGTTCCGTGTGGATTTTCTATTTCGTCATCTTATCGATATTTACTGCGATCGTTTTCTTTCCAACAATAATAATTATGGCCAACTGTCGCAAGAAAAACACGAAGACATCTCAAGGTATCATTCTGTTATATTAGCATATTTTTCCTGATAACTGAGCTCTGAACAAGGACGTGACTTGTATTTTCTTAACGCTTTGTTAGATTTTAAAAGACATGCAAGACTCGTCAATAAACTTTGGCATTTGAGTTAAATATATCACGTGCAAACTTTATGCACAAATGTATTCATGGTTAAACAAAAGCTTGTCTTGCTGCATGATGGAATTCTTACTAAACTAAAATTGTTTTGTGAGAAAACTTGAAAAGTATCACCAAGCATTTCGGAGACATTGTGCTTGAAAGACAGTTGCACAGCTCTGTTATATTAGACCTACCTCAAATACAATGATCTCAAGATATGATTTCTCCTTTCCTAACCCAATTAATCTTTATTGAAATCAATATAGCCTCGATAAGAAGACACACGAATATGGGTCTGATTAGCTAGTTAGGCTTATTAATTAGGCTTATAGTCAACTGCACGTGTTAAATATTAGGCCTATATGAGTCTAAGTGTTCCTTTTAGACTAAGTAATCTCGTTTATATTGGCTATGCGACAAGGCAATTTTATGTCACTGTCTCTGCTTTGTCTTTTAAAATGCTGAATGAGAAAGATGAGAAACATAGCATTTTAATTATTTAAAGTAGAATTAAGCATGTAATTACTCTGCACGTTTCGTGTTTTCATAGTATTTCCCAGTCCACCTACTACAACTAAACCAGACATTGTAAAGTCCATTGACCCACCAGTAGAGAACACTGGGTAAGCTAACGATACCCAAATGCATATGTAGACTTAGAACATGCAACATCCAAAATGTATGCATGTGTATTTCGTCACATTCTGGAGTTTTGCACTGTCTTTTGCAATACTAATAGCCTATGCTTACTATCTGTAGTTCAGAATTCATTGCTTCCGCCTATGAGTTAGTCTAGCTAATCTAGTTGTAACGATTCTGCAGTTTTGCTATCCTTTTGAGTGGCTGGCTTTTTCTGGATTTGAGTCAATGTAATTGTTGCTTTGGCTGAAAGATATTTATTATATGTTTATCGTAATTGAATTATATGTGAGCCCGAATGTGAAGATATTTCGGATTCTAATATCCCCTTGCTAGTGTAGAGTTTGTCATTCATATCTTCGTTTTAAATTAGTAATGACACGCTAAATCCGTAGTTCAGATAATGCGAATTTGACTACAGAAATTAAACTACAGCATTCAAGAAGGTGCTATGCAACTACTGGACAGTTGCTGTAATTGTTTCCTTGTGTTTGCTCTTCTGCCGAAACACACTTTGATTCAAAGATCTGCCATTTGTTGCTGTAAAAACGATCTCTTCTTTTAAAAGTTATAGTATTTGTTATTTCCTAGAAATACATATTCCTGCATAATACTTATGTAGTAGTTTTGACTGTTTGGATATATAAATTTCTTTAATCGAACGCTGTTGGATAATGCTGCATATATCGCATTGTCACATACGGGTGTCTAAGGCTCGTATATTTTGAACAGTGTGAGCGTGGCTTAAGAGAGGTGGTTCTGGAAAGAATGAAGTTGTGGTTGAACGTACGAGAAGTCTATAAATAGAAGGGTATAAGTGCGAACTAGGATCTAATTAAGTGAAAGGCGGAGACTGAAGGACAGAACGGCAGAGACCGGAGAATAGGATCTTGTGGGAGTGATAGACGAACTGCTAAATATTCAAGTTGATTTAATTTAAGCGAAAACATTTCTACAGTGTATAGTTGAAAGGTTCTTTAAATAAATGTTTGAACGTTAAGAATCCGTTATGCAACACACATTATCTCTAACAACAGCCACTATTTCCATCGTACCACCATACTGTCTCTCGGCTTGATTCCCGGATTCTGACCTGGCACCGAAACTGGCCAAGCGACTTGGCTCTTGAGGACTTGATCTGATATAGCGCCATTGCTAAGCTGGTCTTAATGTCGCGGCTTTTGTGTGGCGATGAGACATTTTTGAAGATTTATTTTTACATTACATTACATTTACATGTTCCTTTGACTTAAAGATACTCAATGCAAAACTCTTTATTCCTTGTTTTGCTGAGAGCACATTTCATGTTTTCTTCTGTCGTCGGGATCAGCTAATATTTTTCAAAAAATGGTCGAGCTTCATTCTGGTTGGTTTGAGGACTAGTGGACTCCAATCCAATCTTATGCATCCAATCTTATGTGGCAAGAATAGAGAATATTTGCTTTTAATTTGAGAAAATGAACATCATGCTGTATATCATTTGTACAATATAATTTTAGCTGCTATTTTATTTGAAAAAGTGTCACAGTCGTAGCTGAGCCAACATCACATCTTCTTGGTTAAACCCTTGGTCATATTTCATAACCTGTATGAATATAACGCAGACCTCCTTATAGCAGTAAAACATGGCACTTTCTGCAAAATACAATTAACGTATTACGCATGTGACTTATGTAATCTAAAAAAGCTAGAAGTGAACAATTTCTCAGTTCTTTCTTAAATTCTGATATTTTCTTTGGCCTCTCTTGATGAACAGTCTTGGCTTCTGGTCAGTGAATAACTTTTCCGCTTTCCACTCTCTAAATATATTTTCACTTGGGCTCCAACTGCATAGACTGCCTATTACTACTCAGGTATGTCATTGGTTCGCATTTTTTCCATTTTAGTGGCTCATTATGATGGCAAGGCCGAAACGAATTTCTAACCTGCGTCCGATTCAACCACCTACTCTGATGATAACGATCCTGTAGCAATCTCCTAAGTCAGTTGGACTCAATTAATGCAGATAGTGACATATTTTTTTCCATGTCGTCTGTGCTGTCAACCGCTGCGGCTTTAATAGCTTTGAACTTGCCAAGATGAGGTCAATTTCTAAATTCGTCAATCTTTTCCTGCGTTGGACTACGACATGGTTGGGGTTAAAGGTTTCAACGAAACATTATGGCTTTGTGCTGGTGAAACAAAAGACAGCCTTGCGATGCGATATGGTTTAATAGCTAGCTGATCTCAATTTGCTCGTCATACCAGCTACTTATCAGCTGTTCTACCAAAGACCTCAAGGACATAATTGATGGATTTATTTATATAACTAATGTTAACAGATTGTTAAGCCACAGTGGCAAATCTTACGAAGCTATTTCACAAACGCTTCAGCATAAAGAAACTAACTCATGACAGCAGTTAGCGCGACACTTACGCAGGCTTATGCGTTCATGCTTTTCTGTTTCTGTTAAAATCTCAGCTTTCTCTAATTTCTTTTCGTATTTGCTAGTGGTCGTGTTGTCGCCTTTACTGGACTAGGCTTAGTTCTAACCAGATGGCAGGGTTGACAGGTTGTTCTGACAAAAATACGAAACACGAGTAAAAATGTGATGCACTGTGAAATAATTGCGGATGAGGAAAATGTCGGATGTTACCTTGTTTTTCTCATACATAGGGGGCCTATAACTGAAATCAGTCCCATTTTAAGACCTGATATCTGGCAACCTTCTCCATAACTGCATGCTTAAATGGTCATAGTTTTGTTTTGTAACTTCATTGTATCAGAAATCGCATACTAGTTGTAGTCGGACGCTCTATAGAAACTCACGTTCTGTGTTCTGTTTCGCTTGACAGTGGATTGAGTCAGCATATTTTAGTATTGCAAAAAACGCCCACCTCTGGTAACGTAGCAAGGAAAGGCAGTGTAATACTGAGACATTGAGCAGGCCTGTGACATTAGCAATTACCCTAAGCAAATCGTGGCCTAGCAACATATACCTGTTTTCAAACTGTTCACTGTTACTGATTTCAAAGTTCAAACCCGATTGGTTGAGCAGGCCTGTGACATTAGCAATTACCCTAAGCAAATCGTGGCCTAGCAACATATACCTGTTTTCAAACTGTTCACTGTTACTGATTTCAAAGTTCAAACCCGATTGGTTGTTAATGACTCTGATCAAGAGTATTACGCGTCTTATGTAATCACTAAGACTGCATCTAACCCTTGTTAATGAATTTAACGACTAATGGGCCTACTTTACTACAACTAACTGACAAATGATTTGGCTGTCAGCGTGCGTATTGTGAAACCCAGAACATCCTGCAAAACTGAAATTTGGTACCAAACCATGTAAATTACATAACGCTAATGCCATCCGATAACTTATACTGAATTAGAATTATATTGTAAGATTGTAAGCTTCATAAATAAGCAACTGTCTTGTCTCACTTAGTTTACATGTTGTGACAATTGTACGGCTTTTGTTGGTTTTTGACTAGTAGATGTACTACGTAATCGTCAGTATACTTTATGAGATGTACTGTACTGTCTTGATATGTGACTATTAAACGGCAGAAAAAGAATTAAAAATTGACTCTTAATTAGAAATAAAATTCTGGTTAAGTTTATTTTTGGAACGAGGACAGCAATGTTATGCTTAAAATCAGCAGACATTTCGAATTTAACGATATTTTGTTATTAAACCCGCATTTTTACAAATACTTGTCAGAGCTTGAAGACCATTTTATTTAAACGTGGTAATGTTTTATCAGATCGGCAGCACCTCTGAGGAGTGAACTGAACAGGAGCTACATAAATTTGTACTTAGGATTCCCATTACAAATCGTAGGCCTAAATGGTTAGGTGCTAGAAGTCTAATCATGTCTAATCTGAAAATACTTGTTTCTCCAGTATCTATAGATGGTCGCCTCTAAGTAAAACTGCACCCCATGATGTTAATCTCTTGGATAAAACCAGACCACAGGGATCCGGAGACGAGAACACAGATTACGATGATAAATGTTTGGAAAGATGGGATTTGAGCCTAGAAGTGATACTAAACTACTTTAGTTGACAATTACGATAAACTGTTTTACTTGGTTTTGTAAAGAACATCTGTGTTATTATGTTCCCATCTTACCGCAGTTTTGTCGGGGTTGTAATATTTGGACTAATTCTACCTTTGAAGTTTGAGTGCCAGCATATCTGCGTAAGTAACGACGCCAAGAACTGGGGCTCACATAAATAAGGGGATTGCTCAATATTCTGACTCACTTGTTAGAAACATTTGCAGAACGACCTAATTAGGTCTCTGAGCCACGGAAGTTTACTCAATTAAATACATCGCAGTCAGATAATCGTATATTTGCCTAGCTTGTCGTTCGTCTATTTGCCTAGCTGGCCTCTTGTCGCTCGCCTGTTTTGCTTCGTCCAAAGGTCGAAATACCTGCTGATTGCAATGACATTGTGTGTTTTAAGAACGTCACACCTGCTTTGAAATTATTCTGCTGATCGCACAGATAGGTGTCGTTAGTTTACGTGCCTTAATATGCGTGTATATATGTATGTAAGCATATATATATGTATGCAAGTATGTATGTATGGATATATGTATGTATGTATGTATGTTTGTATGTTAGTATATATGCGTGGACGTATATATGTAAACATATGTACGATTGTGTGTATGTATGCTTGTATGTGTGAGAATATGTATTTATATGCTTGTATGCATGTATTGTGCATGTGTGTATGCATCTATGTACAGTAGGTCTATGTATATGTATGTATGTATGCATGTATGTATGTATACATGTGTGAGTATGCACAAACATTGTAAAGCGCCTTCTACTATGAACCTCTCGAAAGCGCTGCATACAAGGCTAATCTAAACTGGGGCGGTATAAGCTGAGCAGAGACTGTATAATGAGCTGTGTTTTCTAGTCTATAACTATGCTTACAATTATAAATCCTGCAAGTTGAAACGTGATTAAGTCACGCGAGAGTTTTGCGTTTACTCCCTCCATGTCTTGTTGATAACGAATTCGACCCACGTTCACTGCGTGGGTCAAACTGACGAGAAAACACATGCAACTATAGACGATGTCAAAATGTGGGAGATCCTGAAACGTAGCAGTATAAACGCCTGAATATTTCTATCATCCTGGTCAATTTGAAAATTTTATATTTCTTAAGCTTTTATATTCATACTGTGGTGTGTAAAGCTTTCATGTCAAAGAATCAAATCAGTTCATATAAAATTATTTCATTTAGACACTGATCGCTTTCATATTTACATGATTCGATCTTTGACTTTGCATAATAGATTTCGCATTGCTTTGAAGTTTGCTGTGTGCTTTGAATTTCTTGGTGATACTTTTCCTATGAGTGAATCAACTAAGGAAATATAACATTTCACTCAGCATTTAAAAGTTAACAGCAGCCTTAGAATAAGTCTTACAACAGAAATAATAAAATGACCAATGCAATAAGCATTTGTTGTGACCTGCATAATGCCCTTTTTAGAAAGAGGTGCGTGATAGCCTAGTGGTTAGTGTACTTTACTGCCAAAAGAGAGGTCGGGGTCCAAATCTTCGCCAGGGCATAATTTGTTTCTAGATTTCGGCTACACTTGCACCCACTAGTCAAATTTAACCCTCTATCTTCTTATCTAGGCCTGTAACGGTACAAACACTGTCTCTTATTTTATTGCAAACGATATTAGAATCAGATCTCTGTCAGTATCAATCGGTCACTTTCGTTTTCTGTACAAAAACGTATGAAAGTTTAATGTAGTTTAAAACATACTGTAACTTGTTTGTGCTAATTTTTATTTTAGACAACCTACAACTAAACGAAAGGTAAGCAAAACTAAAAGGACTTAAAAATTTAAAGTTGCTACACGTAGACAAGCCTCTGAGTATATATTTTTCAGTTCCTCATTCGGTAGAAGCGCCACTGTACGTAGCTTATTTATTTGCCAGTGTGACGTAAGCAGGAACACCCAGAGTGATAATTACTTCAACTAACTAAACGGAGTTTGCCTTCCTACGGACAAGAGGTTTGCATATGATAATAAGCTATTGCAAGTGTACTAATGGACACAGAAAGCGACTGGTACGGGCTAGAGATTAGTCATCATAGGCCAAGTGTCCTGTTGACCTTTGAAGTCATAGCCTTGTTGCTATGCTACCAATCAGGAAGATAAATGCTTACTTCCTCAATGCACGAAATGGTTTTATAGAATTCTCCTGTAGGCACAATAAACAGGATCTCAACTTCAGATCCGTGTAATCAGATTCGTCACAGATAATTTGAGAGTTTGAAAGTCCGCAGCAATGCTGCATAACGATCTGCTATTGAAATTAATAACTTCTTTTTACTTCCTTGTCATGAAAACCAGATAAGTTGAAATATAGATATGGCATTGAGGTCTAGGACATTCGAGGCCATTCCTCTGATATAAACTTTCTCCAGAATAACGTCAATTATCTGATCCATCACACGAACTTACCAGCACTTCACCCCTTGCAATCTCTGCGCAGGTCTTCCACTCAAAGCTGAAAACATTACTTTTTCGCAGATCCTGTCCTGGTCCCTCGGTTTCCTGTTATCTATCCTGCTGATCCAATTCCAAAGACCATCCACCGTAGCCGCCTCCCTGCCTGCCTGCCTGTCTGTCTGCCTGCCTGTCTCTCTGTCTGCCTGCCTGTCTGTCTGCCTGCATGCATGCCTGGCTGTCTGCCTGCCTGCCTGTCTGCCTGCCTGTCTGTCTGTCTGCCTGCATGCATGCATGCCTGGCTGTCTGTCTGTCTGCCTGCCTGCCTGCCTGTCTGTCTGTCTGCTGCCTTTCTGTCTGGCATTTGTCTGTCTGCCTGTCTGTCTGTCTGCCTGCATGCATGCCTGGCTGTCTGTCTGCCTGCATGCATGCATGCCTGGCTGTCTGTCTGTCTGCCTGCCTGCCTGCCTGTCTGTCTGGCATTTGTCTGTCTGCCTGTCTGTCTGTCTGCCTGCATGCATGCCTGGCTGTCTGTCTGTCTGTCTGTCTGCCTGCCTGCCTGTCTGCCTGCCTGTCTGTCTGTCTGCTGCCTTTCTGTCTGGCATTTGTCTGTCTGCCTGTCTGTCTGTCTGCCTGCATGCATGCCTGGCTGTCTGTCTGTCTGCCTGCATGCATGCATGCCTGGCTGTCTGTCTGTCTGCCTGCCTGCCTGCCTGTCTGTCTGGCATTTGTCTGTCTGCCTGTCTGTCTGTCTGCCTGCATGCATGCCTGGCTGTCTGTCTGTCTGTCTGTCTGTCTGCCTGCCTGTCTGCCTGCCTGTCTGTCTGTCTGCCTGCCTGCATGCATGCCTGGCTGTCTGTCTGCCTGCCTGTCTGTCTGTCTGCCTGCATGCATGCATGCCTGGCTGTCTGTCTGTCTGTCTGCCTGCCTGCCTTCCTGTCTGTCTGTCTGTCTGCCTGTCTATCTGCCTGCCTGCATGCATGCCTGGTTGTCTGTCTGTCTGCCTGCCTGCCTGTCTGTCTGTCTGCCTGCCTGTCTGTCTGGCATTTGTTTGTCTGCCTGTCTGTCTGTCTGCCTGCATGCATGCCTGTCTGTCTGTCTGTCTGTCTGCCTGCCTGACTCTTGGATCATGATTTGGAATGGAACCTATCAATTTTGCTTTGACTGGGCGCCTGTCATTTATAATTGACACTTATAATGTATATATGTATGTATGTATGTATGCATGCAATAGATGTATGTGTGCATGTATGAATGTGTGTATGTATGTATGTATGTGTGTATGTTTGTATCCATGTATGTATGTACATATTTAATATTATGTACGGATATATCAATGTATGTGTGTATGCAATAGACGATGATTAACGAAAAGCAAAATTTAGAATAATTCCAACAGTGAGAAAACAGTCTACAGTAATTTAGAACTACTTTTCGGGGAAATTGAGACAGAAATGTTAGAGCACGAAAAACGATTGCTACACATCCAGGTCAACTCATTTTCTTCTGTACTTTTACAAAGTGAACCTTTCAACCACTGGATCCTACTGTGAAGACTATCATGATGTTGAGGTTAAAGAAGATGCTGATAATGCTACAACTAAGATAATGATAACGAGCCAACTAAGATAATGATAACGAGCTTGTAGATTTTGCTGCTCTGATGATGATGATTACAGCGATGGTGATGGTTTTGCTGATATCATGATGATAATGAAAATGATTATTACGAAGATGATAATAGTGATAGTTCTACTGATACTGGTTATTTTGCTACTGTTGTTATGATGATGATGATGATGACGACGACGACGATGATGACCACGACGATGATGACTTTCTACCTGAGCAGAAACGGAAGCGGAAGCGGAAGCAAACAGAAGAATTCATCGGGGACAAAATCCTCCACGAATTCGTCGAGAGCCCCCGAATCGAATGCACCACCAACCCCACCGCCCCCGTTGGAAACAATCGTCCACTCCCACCAGGACCCAAGAAACAGAGCCTACCCCCAATCAAACATCCCTCTACGTCCATCTCTGCACTCGGTAATGGCCGGTCCCTACCACCAAGACCCTAGGGTAAGCAACTTCTTATAATTCGTAGTCCTAGTCTCAAACTTTCTTCATCGCCCACGAAAGCCAAGTCGTCAGAACCAGCTTATTCACACGAGCTCAGGCAAAAATAAAATTGGTAGGTAGGCAAGTAAGGTCAGGTTTGGTTTCAGGTCAAGATCCAAAGGCCAGAACGGTTTAGGAACCGCTTAATCGTAATCGCAATCTGGAAAATTTCTAAAGCGATACTTCAAAGCTAATTGCAGGAATCCAGCTCATCACGATCGCTGCGTCAAGTCAGAAGAGTTGGCCAGGGTTTCGGTGCAAAGACCCCGATTCGGTTGCTGGGAGACCTGACAGAGAAGGAGACATTTGCTGTTTTAGTGCCTTTTCTTCTTATTCATTATCAGGAGCCAGGAAAACGCCGTTTAGGAACTGCTTTTTTTCAGTAGGCCTAACTTTTTATTCGGCTGAAAGGCAACGATAGAACATTCATTCTATAGTTGGATTCATGTACAAATACATGTCTCCATATAGCGATGGTATGACATTAGGGCTGCCAACTTTTGATTCTGCCAATGCGGGACGCCCGCATAGTCACTCGATAGCCCGCTATGTCACTCGATATGCCAGCACCAATTTACCCTGCCCGCATCGCTGCATGCAAAGAATGTTGCATCAGCCTAATGTAGGATCTACAGCAAACAGTCGTTAAAACTTACAGTCAAATAATTTGAATCAAATCATCAAGAGACAAGTGGCCTATATACAAAATTTGAATCAACTTCAAGAGCAAAACGTTTTTAAATTCTAGTATCCTACCAGGCTTCAGGACCTAACATATGTGAGCGAAGTTCATTTATACATGCATGATGCATGCAAGTTGCAGATGTCAGTTATTGGGTCTACTAACCTACAGTAGCAACCCTCTCTCTATTCTATGGTTACTCTGTGAAACTTATTTACGGCCGGCTGCTCGAGCTTAGTGTGGAAAAGATGAACAACATTTGGTGTAATGGATATTTACAACAAGTTCCGGGACAATTTGGGATCAATCCGGGACACAGGACGTACAAGACCGATTCCGGGTCTGTCCAGGCGAATCCGGGACGGTTGGCAGCCCTATACGGCATCGACCCTGCTATTTTTTCAATGAATTGATCAAGTGAGATCCTTCTCCAGCGCTGCCCGTTTGAATGGGGCCACGCCAGTTGTGGTCCTCATGTACGGAACATGTTAGCCAGAGATTAAAATCTCAGAAATATAGCCACTGTTGGTATGCATAGGTATGTGTGTATGTATTTATGTAAGTATGCATATATGTGCGTATGTATATGTCGTGTTTGCACCTGTCCCGAATGACTCCTACCTTTATCTTGGTGTTTCATGTAACATATTTATTTCGCTCATGCAAATTGCACTTCAAATGTAAGAAGATCAAATGAACATTTCAACATGAGCCAGGTCGGAAGTTGTATGTTTACACAAGACTCTGTTTCTAATTAACATAACTTTCAAATTTGTATAAAGGTTCCTACAGAGGCGTCTAAACGAGTGTTTTATCTGTACTTCCTTCCTTCTTGAAGTCCATAGCCGCTGATGTAATTTTACAAAGTTCTTGCATAGTTGTCCAATGGCCATCTAAAAATTGGTTTCTAAGAACATTTTATTGCGTAGCTGTGGGAAAATCTTTGTGCTCGTCGTCTAAATCAAATCCAAAATGGAATTGTTCCCTAGTTCACTGCAGAAACTTGTTTGATCATCCGGGTGTTATCCATCCTGCTTACGCTACCCTCATCATCTTTGTCCTTTCACTGCACGGTCCATCGTTACACTTCACACCTTCCTGCTGCGGTCTGCCAGACACAAGTGAAGAACAACTGAAACAGAAACAATCCGGGTTTTAGATATATCTTTACTTTATCTTTTCTTTAAATTGTTTTTTACCTTTCTTTTCTACCTTTTCTGCTTTTCTTTTCTGCTATAACTTTTTCTTTACATTTTCTTCATTTTACCTTTTCTTTGCCTTTTTTCTTTACCTTTCTATCTTTAGCTTTTCTTTGTTTTTCTTTTCGTTCTTTACTTTTTATTACCTTTAAGTTTTTCTTTGCCTTTTTTCTTTACATTTCTTTTTTACCTTTTCTTTATTTTTGTTTCTTTCTGTATTTATCTTTTTTACCATATATTTACTTGGCTCTTTCTTTACCTTTTTGTCCATTCTTTCAGAGTCAGTCTCCAGGACTGTCTACTGGTGGAATTATCTACGCTGAATTGGGACCTGACAATCAACCTAGGAGTCGCAAACCTGTTCAACCCATTCACACCGATGCAACCACCTACGCTTCCATTGGCTTGGCTTAACAGATTGCGTCTAAGATTCCTCAGATCCTCACTTACAAATATGCAAAACAAAGTGAAGTTGTAACTGGTTTACACTTTTACAGCATCATTTTCAGAAGTCTGTCTAAGCTGCAACAGGTACAGGAGCCCAGAACGACAAGTGACATCTCCAAAATTACAATCCGTGATAAAGATGAATGCATAGGTTATAAGAGATGCAGTTATAACTGAACTACTTTTCCAGTATACTAGTATTCTTCTTCATCATCATTATCATAATCTTCACCTTGTTCTCCTTCTTCTCTTTCTTTTCCTCTTTCTCCTCCTTTTTCCTCCTTCTCCTTCTCCTCCTTCTCCTCCTCCTCCTCCTTCTTCTTCCTACTCCTCCTCCTCATCCTCCGCCTCTTCGTCTTTGGGTCTCTACTCCTACATCACCCCCTGTAATCCAACGATGCCATTCTCTGCTCTATACCCTGTTCTTTACTTCTCTGCAGCTCATTCAGACTTTTTAGGCCATCATCATCCATGCTTTGTTTGCGATGTATAGTTTATTTGTACATTTATGTCGGGTAAATACAATGACAACGCTATTTCTATTTAGATAATTTAACATCTTGTCATTATTATTATTAACCAGTGTTAACACTTGCAGCCAATTTTATTGAGCCAACGATGTGCCCATAGCTGACACCAGTTGCTACCAACGATGCTATGTGGTCCCTGTGTAGGCCCAATGAACGTGGCTGTTTGAGATTTAAATGAATGAGATTTTCTTTGTGAGTTGAATAAAAGTGGCAGCCTACTAGGAATAATTGTCTAGTATTAAACAGTTGTAATTGCAGCATTCAGACATTGTTGTTTAATGTCAACTTAAAAATTGGTTAATATGAACAGTGTATATTGCATATCTGTGAGCAAATTTGTGTGCATATCGCCTAAATAAAATCCAAAGAGGAATTACTCCTTAGTTTATTGCAAATTAAGTGATCACACAGTGGAAATTTGGCAGATTGAAATTCAATCGATTTTGAAGCATGAATTGCTGTGGCATTTCGTGATATTTTTGTGACAATCAAATTTTTAGAAGGTGACACATGAATGTAACCGTTTTAAGGAGAATATTTTAAGAATTTGACAACATAATTGATATTATGATTTGTTACGTCTTTCAGGATATTTCAGGCTGCTCTTTGTGTGATTATTTTGATCATTCAAACGTTGATGATTGATGTGATTGATATGACTATGCCAACTTGGCAAATTTCAATCGATATTTCAACATATATAAATAATTAACTTAATTAAACGTGTCGGTGTTTTATAGGCATTTCTTAAATTCTAAAGTTTTGTAGCTTCGACAATTTTAGTATATATGTTTGTTTTAAAATATTTACCATAGATTATTTTTTGTAGCATTGATGGCTTTGTATTTAAATTTTGGACCAATAAAATGAAACAAATCTCTGCCGTTGTTAATCTGCCCAGTTTACATTAGAAACAATTATTGTTCCATACTAATTGAGAAAGCAGAGTAGAATTTAGTAGACAAGAATATGGCATCGGTTAGCAAAAACAGCAGCAAAGTAGAACTTATGTAAAGACATAAGAGTGCTAATATTAATCCGCCAAGGACATTTATACATACATGCTATCAGGTTTGGAAAATTCACGGGTTTACAATTGTACCATAACGTCATGCATTATCTAGTGTTGAATTAGGATGCGGTTGTGAATCCGATCCTACTGGGCCAAGTGAGGCAACATTTCTGAATTTATCTTATAGAAAGTTTCAACTTTTATGACCAATTTAGATTTGTAATGACATTCTTCTTCGATTTTTGTAAATTTGTCATTATTATTTGATAACTTTGTTAAATTTTAGAGCTCTTATTTCTTTAAATATTTGACCACCTATTTTGGCTTCCTTGATAGGCTAACATTTATTGGGTTTTTATGAACATTTTCTAAGATTTGTGATTGGGGCCTACATTTTGTAGTTTTCTGTGCTACTCTTTTATATTTTTAGCATTTTTTTAAATTTCCGATTAACATTTTTAAATTTAGACCCTTAGCAGGAGGTTTGTGAACTGGACGAAGCCTTCAAATGCATAGTGAAAAAATGCGCAGGGTCTAGGCCATACGGTCGCTATGAGAAAACCTGTACAGTTATAATTAGTGCATCATTCCGTCTAGAATAAGGTACGCAGTACCGGTAATAAAAGGACCCTCTGGGATGTCGGACCCCATCCTGGGAGGAGGTGACCTGAACCAGTGAGGGGTAATTCCTTTCCTGTCTCAACATATCGCCCTGTGTAAGGTAAAGGTAAAGGTTTTGCCCATACTCGTTTCGAGTGTCGGGCCCGGTGCTGATCTCCGGTGCTAGGCCATCAGCCCTCAGGTGGCATTGCCATACATCGGCGGTAGGTGGCCAGGTCTTTCCGCTGAACCCGAGGTTACCATCGCAATGAAACTGCTACTCAGTTTCCTGCCGCCATCTAGGGAGTAGCAGAAGGCTGAGTCAACCTTTTTGTGGGGCTAGCGGGGTTTGAACCCGCTACCTTCTGCTCTTCGTGCCAGTGTGTTACCATTCTGCTATCGTGCGCCCCTATCGCCCTGTGTAGGAGATGCAAATTGTAGGAGATGCAAATTAAAGAATATGAATCTTACACAGGTCACGAGACGTGCTTGCGAAATCAAAGAATCTGAACAGATTGCGCGAGAAGCCTACTGACATCTAGCGAATGGAATTTTTGCGAACTCCACATTTCATCAACGCATAGAGAGAAACCAGCCTTTTAGGAGATATCACGTTCAGGATATTGCTAGACCAAAAGATCAAACTAATCCAATGGTTTGAAACATGAAACGATTTGAACTAGGTGACTGGATTAACGAGCTGGCGTCTCTTAAAAAGCTGTGCTGTGAGCTGGGCAGCCTATGAATTTTTTCGCTTTCTGCGGTATGTTACAAATAATTACAGTTATAGGGCCTAATTATGAACTAATAGCTAGTGACTTAAGAAATAGACTGCATCTTCATTCACTGAAGCGAACAGTATTGTCACGTTTGAGATATTTGGCGCCCACTCACAAAAGAAATTCATATAGCGCAGCATGTGAAAACTGCAGCTGTTCGAAGCAGGAAAACAGTCTTGAGGTCAAAGCATACGGACTTAAATGCCTAGAATATAAATTACAAGTATGCTACATAACTTTGTGGTATGTAGACCTAATAATTTGGCAATTTTAACAAGAAGGTAACCGCTTGCGACCGCCTGACGTTTGTTGTTAGTTCTCTGAAGTATTTCCTTTGTATACTATTTTGCTAAATAAAATTATTTATTACAATTTTTATTGTATCCGCCATAGGTGTAACAATCACAAGATAATTATTATGTTAATACTTTTCGAAAATAAAAGTGAGCAGGAAAAATACCCCGTGTGATTTCCACTAGTGTAACTTAGTTAGAATGTTGCCACAAATAGCTTTTATTTCGTAATCGAAACTGTAAACATAATCTCAGGATTTCTACAGAGCGCAACGAAAGCTAAGTCCCTGGAATCAGATTCGGTTGTTGTGCCCTCGGATCTTTTTTCGTCTGCCAAAAAAGGCCCAACTTACCAACTCGCTTTTTACATTTAAATCACTTGTCAAACTCAATAGTTTACTTCGGCCTTTGCGTGACTCCGTCTTGGTCTCTAGCGAACATTCATTCGCGCCTCGGATTCAGATATTTAGATTTTGCGCGAGTAACACGTGCTTAATTAATAGGGACCTAGGTTTTCTCAGAAGAATTTGTAGCTACATATAAAGGGCAGGCAATGTATTTATATAATCTGTGCAGTTATGGAAGTACAAGTTTTTATTCATTCTCGGTGTATAGCGCCACAGCTCGACCCAGTTCATTTCGCCGAGTTTTATCCTTCGAATTCGTTTTAATCCTTTTAATCCTTCGAATTGCGTTCTGCCCAATTGAATGGGTGCGACTTCCCCTTAGATTTATTCAAATAGTCTAGCCCGAAATGCAAACAGGGCCTGTCGGAAATATAACGTAGGCTTAAATATATATTTAAATTGCAAATGCACATGTTTTTCTATATTGACCGTATGACCTCTAGCCTGCTCATTTTTCGACGAATTTATTAGGTGAAATTCTTTACCACCGCTGCCCGTTTGAACGGTGACCACGCCAGTTAAGGTCCACGTTTAGGCTACGGACCATAAAAATGGTAATTCGAACCCCAATTCTTTTTTTACACGTAGACAAGACGGGTACGCCTAACCGAAATGATCGTAATCGTAATCATGAACTCGAAATTTTTAAGGCGCTATTTAAAAGCTAAGCGCAGGGCACCAGCTTATTCACGAGCGCTGCGTCAAGTCAGTGGGGTTGTCCAAAGGTGCCGTGTCAAGAACCAAGTCCGGCTGCCAGAATGCCCAGAGAGAGAGAGAGAGACAGAGACAGAGAGAAGTGATTATCCCGACCAATTATTTGATTGGCACGCACGTTCTGTAGTATTGATTAGCTGTGAACGAAACAAATAAAGACGCTACATATTTCGGAAACTGGTTAATGTTTTAGGAATTATACAGAAGTTGTTTCACTCAATTCTCGGTCTGTTTTTATTTGAATTTTTTAAAAAGTTTGTTGTCTCTTATTGTTTGTAATGTTAGTTTCAATCTCAGTTTCAATGAAAAATAAAAGGTCTGTGCTTTTATTTATCAAATTATTTAAAGCATTTATCACGCGTTCCAAATCAGCAAATTTGATTCTGGGGCGCTAATGAATGTACGTTAGAGGCCAAAACGGAATCACACAAAGGCCGGAGTAAAATAATGGGTCTTGACAAGTGATTTAAATGTAAATAACAAGCAATTTTTCACTGCTTAACAAGCTTTGTTTGTAACGAAGTGTCGCAACGTTTTTATTTGATTTATTTTGCGAATTCATTGTTTATTATTATGTGCATTGTTTTTTGTTGTTGTAGAAATGGCTACTGAGGAAACTAAAGTCTCGACCCAGTTAAAAGATCTAATGAAATGTTGCATCTGTCTGAAGACGTTCACCGATCCGCGATTGTTGCCCTGCATTCACACCTTCTGCCTCGGCTGCTTGGATGAGACGACATTAAAAGCGGACAAGAAACCCGGAGACAAGATTCCCTGCCCAGTCTGCAAAACTCAATTCACTATTCCAGAGACTGGATTCGGCGAATTGCAGAAGAACTTATTTGTGGAAAGATTGGCTAGAATGGCGCAGGTGTCTGTATCATCCGGGAACGTTTCGTGTGATCTTTGCAGCACAAGTGAAGCATATGCAACTGAAAAGATACCTTTTGCAGTCAAATACTGCGTCGTATGCACAGATAGGTTATGTTCCGAATGTGCTAAACATCACCAGAAGCAAAAGCTATCCAGGGATCACCAGATCATCGATATTGGAAGCGAAATAAAGGAGGAAAACTTACTGAACAAATCTTTCAATGAAATCTGCAGCAAACATCCAACGAAACCTTTGGAAATCTACTGCACCGAATGCTTTAAAGTTGTCTGTGTATCATGCTTCCTCAAAGACCACGAGCGCCACAAAGGCATGGATTTTCGCGAAGCTGTAGAAGAATTTCTACAAGAGATTGAGAAAGGATTTCGTACTTTAGAGTTTTGTGAGTTGGAAATGTTAGAAAAGCAAAATATTCTTCAAAAAGAGACCGAAGCATTTTTACAACAGATGAGTAACATCGAAAAATCCGTTTTTCAAGTAGGCCAGGAATTGAAAGAATTGATCGACAAGCAAACTGAAGTTTTGATGCAAAAAGCAAGTTCGCTGAAATCCAAGAGACTGGAGAAATTTCAGACTGCAAAGGAGGAAATTGATTCGTATTTGAGCATGTTGTCAAATTATAAAGTGATTTGTGATGAAGTCAAAGCATTCGGACTTCCTAGTGATATCTGTCGTACTGAAAATGCATTACGCTACAGAGCTTACAAGCTGATTGAAAGACACGATGAGCTTTGCAACACGAACATTTCCGTGAGCGTCTCCTTCAAAACAAGGGACACGAGCCTCAGAGAAGGAGACTTTGGAATAATAGAAAGTGAGTTAAAAGGCTTTTAGGTAACTTTAAAAATGTAGATTGTATAAGCCAACATGCAAATCCTCTTTGAAGTACATAGTGTAACTTCGCCACTGTCCTACTCGCGTGACGCCAGTCCTTAGCCTGGATAAAGGAAAAGGGTGACTCTACTCATCTTCGTTATGACACAGCATCGTTAATCTAATATGATCTAATCTAAAAACTTCTACAGCGCCCTTATCATAATGCCTAAGACATTAGTCAGTGGTTGCTTCAAGTGAAATCGTAAAAGAATCGTAATCCGTTGGAGAAGCCATGTCGAGTTCCTATAGGCCAGAGAAATCAGATTCCAGGCTACGTTGGGTAAGCAAGCTGAAAGATATGCGTCTTTAGTTTAGACCTGAATGACCTCAAAGAATTGACAGAATGCACTGAACTGGGCGGTGATTTCTAAAGCTTTGGACCAGCTCCCCTGAAGGCCCGAGAGCCCAATACTGTTCGAAAATTGGGTACAGCAAAACGGTACAGTTAAGTGACAACTACACACAACTATATGCTGTAAAGTAGTCTAGAAAGTAGTCCTAACAGAGAATCAGTGCTATAAAATCACTTAAATCATGCTTGAGATTCGTGAACTGATGCGGCTGTCACAAAGAAACAGAATTTGGTACCATATCTACATGAGCTGAGAGGTAAGCGGCAAATCCAGTCTCGCACTTTCCCTGTGACCAGGGCCTTGGTATTCGTCCACTACACCGACTCAATGACCTAAAAAAGAATAGAAGCTTCTTCCTTACGCCTTATGTTAGTTCACTGAGTTTACTGAGTTATATATACACTAATTTGTTCTTCAGTTTATTACAGCTGTACATAATTTACATTGATTTGAACAGAATGTAAAGGTGTACTGCATCTTTTCGTTATTTGGCCAAGCGAAGGGAATATCGTAGCAAAGGACACTTTCGACGTCACTTTCAGTCCTCCTGATTCTAGAACTAATCAGATACCAACTGCGGTGCAAGCGGAGGCTGCGGCAATCATCCAAGAAGATATCATGTTCGTTACAGGAATTGGAAGTTACAGTATCGAAATATGGAAATCCGGAGGGTTAGCCAAACCACTTTTCAGAAACTGGACTTTCTTTGGCACACAAATTAAACGAAACACGAACGAAACGCCAGACTTTTGTTCTGGATGGAATAGATGTAAAGATATGTCTGTATCTCGACACGGACACTGCGTGACGTTCATAAGCAAGCAGTTATATATCATAGGTGGACACAGTGGGAGAATGAAAGCCGTTCTGGACAGCATTGAAGCTTACAACCCAACGACCAATAATTGTGTTACAGTTGGAAAACTGGTCTACGGTGTTTATTACGCCGCTTGCGCTGCTTTTAAGGATTCAATATACGTCTTTGGAGGTTCTGATTCGAATGAGAAAGCTTTAGATTATGTCCAAGTGTTCAATACGACGGATCAAAAGTGCACTGTTCTATCGATTTCTATGCCTGTTCCTCAGAGCTGTATGCGAGCGATACTGTACGATAAACAAGTCATCCTTTTGGGTAGTGACGTCAGCTTCATATTCGACTTAGAGATGGAAATGTGGCAGGAAAGAGTCCAGTTCAAAACCGATGTCGTTCACTTTGGGGCGGCTCTTCATGATAACAGAATTATAGTCTTCGGTGGAGGAAAGAGACAACCTGGAATGATAACTTTCACTTGTAGAGACGACATACGCTATGTTCCACTGTTGAACTTTATCAATGATATTCCAACTGACTGGAAGACACTTGGTACACTGCCGTCGAAGTGGCTGGTACATGTGTTCGGCTCCAAGACGCTTCAGAGAGTCACACACGTATGAGATCTCATTGGTCGAGGTAATATGCAGCTTTTTGGATTAGGCTGACTGAGCCTTATTACTGCGGCGCTACCAAGGCATTATCATTTATCATTGGTATCCATGGCATTGTAGCAATATGGTGTCAGAAGGTGACATCAGGCAAGATTCACAGTACTTAACATTATCTTGTGGCTGCTAAGAGCTTATATCAGGGTCGTTGGAAAATTCATTAGCGATAAAACACACAGCAAACTCGTTTATTGTCGTCATATGATTACAAAGATAGTTGACGACAGTTTTTAAAATTCTTTGTTAAAGAATGTCTTTATTGTTTTTAAGAATGTCTTTTAATTTCTTTATAAAAGCAATTATAAATAAAAATAAAATTATCATATATTGGTATATACAGAATTACAAACTTCTTAATTACCACCATGTAAAATAACATTCTGGGAGATTATTGACCTTTTCATCTATATAGATTGTAGCTCGTTAAACCTTCATTTATAATACGATCAACTATTGTCTTTTGGTTATTTATAGGCCTAGGCCTAGGCAATCATCTCATCGTTATTATAATGGTACATGGATATCTAAGACATTATCCACTATTTACTAGTTCCGCAGTTTTAACGACAGCTTATGGCATCAATGGCCGTTGCCGTCGCCCTCCTCCTTTATCCAGTCTTGGGACTGGCACTACCCCCAAACAAGGCAGCGGCGGAGTTATCCACTAATTGAAAATGAGCATGATATAGGGTTGGAGAAAACGATTTAAAGGTGTCTAGACAGGAACTAATATTATTAGGACCTCAGTTGTAATCGTAATCGTAATCCGATATTTCTACAGCGCCCGGCGAAAGCTATGTCGCGGAAAGCAGCTTATTCACAGTTGTATTCAGTTTTTGATATCTGCTGGCTGTCAGGACCACTGATGTTGATTTTCCCCTGCGTAGCATTAGCAAATTTAGTCGCCGAAAATAGAAATTTCCTTTAAGTAATACAAGAAATATTTAACCAACAAACCAGTATTAGTAGAATTGTCCAGTGTTTGAGAACATCTGTTGATGTCGACCTTAAATTGCGTTTTAAGTACCTGTTTGCGAGGAGATTTGCGATTGAACGAATATATAATGTAGAAATAAGCGATTTAAAGTTGTCCGCCTCGCCTTTCATGAAACTCTCGTAGACGGTATATCAGTATCCCTCAACACTCTTCCGATCTCAAGAAGTCGATTCAAGTATTCCCTCTTGTCTTTCGAACCGATTTTGTGTGGCGAACAATAGATTACGGCCTTGAACATAATTACAGTGGCCCTATAGAAGACTTAATTTTTTTATCAGTATCCATGGAAATGTTGTACTGTAGTTTCAGCAAGTAAGAGCAGGCGACAGGAATCACATTATCCAGTTTTTAACGATATCTTGTGGCTGTCAGAGCCGTTGATGTCAGCTTTTGCCTTTATTAGTCAGCATGTAAAGGATACTACCGGGGTAGTAGTGGTTCCGCAGTTTAACGACAGCTTATGACATCAAAGGCCGTTGCCATCGCCCTCCTCCTTTATCCAGGCTTGGGACTGGCACTGCCTCAAACAAGGCAGTGGCGGAGTTCTATACAGATGTAGTAGTCCCTCAGTTTAACGACAGCTTATGGCATCAAAGGCCGTTGCCGTCGCCCTCCTCCTTTATCCAGGCTTGGGACTGACACTACCCCAAACAAGGCAGTGGCGGAGTTTGAAAAGAAAATGAGAAATATAAAGCTTTGAATAAACAGATTTAAAATGTCCAAACAGGTCCCAACATTTATGCGCATCGAGTAAACCGTTTAGCGACATTGTGTGGCTGCCGGTGACGTTCACTTGAACTTGAAAACAAAACTAGATCTGTTCCAAAGCCAAACGATACTGTGCTTAGTAGAAGTTCCAATGTCTAACCAAATCTTATGGCATCAAAAGCTGCTAACATCAGCCACCTCCTTTATCCACCGCCAATACCCGAGTGCGGTAGTGGCGGTGGTTTCGTTACTGTGCTTGCCGGCCGGCGAGAAATATACAGTAGTGGTTCCACTGTTTAACGACAGGTTATGGCATCAAAGGCCGTTGCCGTCGCCCTCCTCCTTTATCCGGGTTTGGGACTGGCACTACCCCCAAACAAGGCAGTGGCGGAATATATAGCGTTCAAAAACACACTTTTAAAGGTGCTAAGCTGGAGCCTAATGTTAATGTTGTACCCATAGTTTAATGATATCTTATGACTGGCTACAAAGAAAGCAAATGCTATTCAACTATAGTAGGGGTCGTCCATAAAGGGCATCAGAAAACTGGCAGGGAGGGTCACCCAAATGCGAACAATGAATTATGGGTTTTGCCCAATACGAATCTCCGCATCCAAATCTGGAACATACAGTTATTTAAGTAAAACCTCTACCGTAAACATCAACTTAAGTAAAGACTGCAGACAATCGGCATTATACAAGATTTAATTAGAGTCCCTTTACTGGATGCGACGACATCATATACCATACCCCGTAGCACCATTAGCCACGCAATGTCAGAAGGACAGTCTAATCTAGGCCTTTGTACTCAGATGGAATGCGGACGTCGGTAAAATGGATGGGTGGAAGGGAAATGCAAAATGCGGACAAGGGAGAGGGATAGTTCCGATGAAAGTCATTTTGCGGACGTCCTGTATGAATGACCTCATTTCTAGTTTCATCGCAAGACAATATATAAATATTCGTCTTTGCAGAGCTAGTGTTTGTTCCTTACACAGGTTTGTCCTGCTTCAGCACACGAAATTTTCAAACCTTTTTTAAAGTCAGTAGCTGAAGAATAAATGATCACCGACGGCTAAATTCGCCACTGCCAGAAACAGACATTATGAAAACTGTAGCATTTTTTTCAATCGACGCCAACGGCCTTTGATGCCATAAAATGTCGTTAAACATTGAAAACTTCTATTGCGTTGGAAACTCCGCCACTGCCTTCAGTCGGGTGGGGCCAGTCCGAAGCCTGGATTAAGGAGGAGGGTGATGCTAATCATTTTCGTTATTACACAGCATCGCTAAACAGAAACCAGACATGTTGAACTCCGCCATAACAAAAACCAGACATCGAACAGCGATTAATATCCTGAGTGTAAGGCGGAAGATGCAATCAAATGAAATTTAAAGAAAATAACCAGAGAAAACTTCATTAATTGTTGTGAACGGCCTTTGATCTCATAAAGCAAAGTTAAATCATAGAAATGGCTGACATCATCGCATTGGCTTCATCGCCGACTGATGAAACTACATCACCAACTATAGGTTTAACCTCCAGATTCTACAGTGTGTGTGTGTTTGTGTGTGCGTTTGTGTGTGTGTTTGCGTGTGTGCGTGTCTCTGTGTGTGTGTGCTTGTGTGTGTTTGTGTGTGCCTGTTTTTGTTTGTGTATTTGTGTGTCTGTGTGCGTATTTGTGTGTGTGTTTGGATGTGTTTGTGTGTGTGTGTTTGTAAGTCTGCATGCGTGTTTGTGGGTTTTTGTATGTCTGCATGTGTGTGTGTGTGCGCGTGTGCATTTACTTACGTTCCATTTGCTTTTAGACTGTCAATCTAGAGGTCTCGGATTCAGATCAGCACCAGAGCTGAGATTTCGAGATTTTTGTTCCACTACGCCCTCTAACAAACAAGGCTATAAGAAGAGTGCTCCAGCTGTACACTGTCAATCGGACGGCGAGAAAGTGGCCGTGCCCTCAGACCTCATACGCCGAGGCTAAAAGGTTGAAGTCGCTTACATTTTATGCGCATGAGTACCTCATAAGTCGTAAGCGACTTTATTTCTAAAGTGAATTCAAATTCATTCACTAGGTGTCGATAGTAATTACCTTAGGCCACATTTACTCGTTCTCAGACATTTAATGTTTATTCTCTGTTGGCCTTGTGAGTTATCAAAGAGAAAGAAAAAACTTTCAATGTTACCCTAATATCAATAGGGTATGCTTAGACACCTTTATATCGCTTTCTTCGACGTTATATAATTCTCAATTTTTAAGGGTGACTTCGGTGAATAATTGGTTCATTTGAAAAGTGTAGGAAGGCTCAGCGTAAGCAGGACTAGGCCTGGCAGTCTTAAGTTGTCATTTAAAGCTTGAAACCATTATTCAAGAAATTTATATATGGCTATTAAAACTCTTGAAATTTGGTAATTAAATCTGATGGTAATTAAATGTAAGATGTCCTTTCAAACTGAATAACATATGCGTACAATTATTTAATAGAATTGGTAATTAATATGAACTAGCGGAAAGAAATTATGATCTTAAACTACGAACTTCAATTTTCGACTTTAATATGGAGTAAGGTAACGGGTTGCGGGTTCGACTCCGTGTACCGACCTTGAACAAGTTGTTTGCGCACATTGTGTCTCTGTAACCAAGCAGTGTAATTTGGTACCGGCGTAAGCTGGAAGTAAACGGCCAGTCCTGCGATGCACTGTCCCCGTGTCCAGGACATTGGGACTCGTCCATTGCCATCTCACGTGCCAAGAAAACTAGAATAGCCCATTCACTGCGTCTCACTTGTTGGATATGGAATACTTTACTTACCTTTTTAAAATACTCAACTACAAATTGACTTTGAATCAAACTGGTAACCGCCGTTTTATCTTCGCTCTACCGCAGAAATCGTAATCGTAAACTTGAGGTTTGTACAACGCCAAAAGAATCATCTTATTCACAGGTGCTCAGTCAGACTAAAGTGCAACGGCAGCTAGAGTCATATTCAGTTCTTCTGACATCGGAAATTAGGCCCTATATTTCAAAATCGTCGTCATGTATTCGATCAACAATCGGCTTCATTATGGTATCTTAAATTGGTATCGTCCTTCAAATTGCATACCATAATGAAGCGAGCATCATAGGCGCTCATAGTAGCTGCAATGGACGGACCGGGACGTTTTGGGCATTTCCAGCTTGACAGTGACAGCTAACTATATCAGATGTGTATTTTGTAAAATGCTTGCGTTAATCTTACAATAGTAAATGCTGCTTATTTACTTACTTACTTAAACCAAAAAATTAAACTGTTGAAATTGTCACATCCTGATTTCAGGTTTTTACCATACATCGAATACAAACGGCACCGTAAACAACTTCCACCTTTGCAACTCATAGATTCTCGCGGACTGATGCCTGCGGTTTCCGAACGGAATTGATCTGGCTGCTAATGGAAAGATTAGCTTAAAGAAAAGTCTAAGTCTTTGCACTCTTAAAAGTAATATCAACGATTAAACATTTAAAACCCACGGTATTCTAATTCACAGTAAAATTTTATAATTTACAAATATTTTTAAAAGAATAATACATTTCCATGGAAAATTTATTCCTCCAGGTCTTTTAGTACAAGTTCGGCCACGGGTATGCGCAGTCCTAATTTTTAAAAAATGTAGCTGCATCTGGTTTCAGTTAAGCTTTGTAAATATTGCATTTATCTGCATGTATGTACCTATAACAACAGTCAATAGTCATGAAAGTCAATTCAACTCCCGTTACTCATCTCGTAGGTTTGGTAACGGTGAAAGTTTTCGAAATTTAAATACCTATATGTAGGCCTATGTTAAGGAATTCGGTTATTGAATACCTCATTGTCTTCTGGCGCGTGGGTTATAGAATGCTGAAGACTTAATCAACAATACTTCAATCAACGTTATCGTTCATGTGGCCTGAATGGTCTGATTTATTTCTAGGTATAAGTTCTTGGTTGGTATGTGGTAAGGGTTGGTACAGTTCTTGATAAAATGCACTTGAATGTGGACTCAGTTCGTCTAAATTACGTGCGGTTGTGATAGTTTTTCATACGCTCCATCTTTTTATTGTAGGTGTCAATTCCAGGTTTCTGGCAGTTCTTTTGATTTCAGGGCTTTGGAATGCGGTTTAAATAAGTTTACAAGTTGTAGCGATCGCGAAGTTATCGCAGAATTTGTGGACTTAGTTTCGATTTCGGTGTCCTTTTGCTCCAAATTTCGTTCGCTTGAATTCGGTATCGAACCTATTGAGCATAAAAAATGCAGATTTGATTGATCGTCTGTTAAGCTCATGTCGTTCAAAATCCTGAGTAAATAGTACGGTGTTTGGTATTTAAATTTTGGGCTTAAGTTCCGTAGTAAAAATGCAGCAGTTGCTAGAGTGTACATTACACAGCTCTGAAGATGCGAGTATAACTACAGTATTTCGACTTAACGAAAAACAAAACTTTTTTCATTATATACCACCTATGACCTGTGACACTGTTAAACCATTCAATGCACGATATAAGGTCTAATCTCAAGAAGTCCTAATCTTTCAGATATGAAAAGTTATCTAGGAGATGATCAAGGTTCATGTTCAGCGACTGTCTAATTTTGATTGTCGAGTTGATCATCTTAAGATGATGATCGACAACAATGCAACATCTTTAATAAGCCTGTTGATTAATAGTGTGTTTATGTGTGTATGTGTGCATATATAGGTTATTTATATAGCGCCTCTATGCAAAGTCACAAAGACGCTTAAATATCCTATGCTTGGAAAAATAGAATCAACCAATTAATGTTATTCATTTCGATTTGGTTTTTGTTATGATGTCACTTTATATAATGAATTGTCATAATTCTGCATTACTTGCCATCTTAAATTGCCTGATATCAAACGTCCCGTCATTTTGTACGTTGGAAATAAATAAAAGTGATGACGATTATGGTGGTGGTGATGATCACATTACAATAGAACAAAAATTATTGTCGATTACACTCAGTTTTCGTGCAGCTGCTTAAGCTTAAACCCATAGCAAAAGACTATATTAGTGGCTTACAGCATTTTCCAGATAAATAGAATATTTTTTTTTCAAATAAGAATCACAGGCATATACTTAGGTATGAAATCGAAAAGAAATTTTGGCTAGAATAAAAAGTAGAGAAGAATGGAGTATTGCTAACATTTCAATCAAAAATTAATATTTTATCAAATAAGTAAACTGGTATTCAAAAGTATTATGGATAGGACGAATTTCGCTATGGGTAAATAAAAGATTATTACAAATAAATACAACACTGAATTTCTAGCATGTCGCTTAATTAATGACACCTATTGTGGCCAACAGCGCTTTCCATTAAGCACAAGATATAGAATGGAGCAGAAAGCTGAAGGGTTACCAAACCCAGAATCTAAGTATTGATGAATATGTGGCCGACATATTCTTGTAGACATAATTGAAAAGTTATAACAAACTTAATTGAACATATTTAGGCCAAGAACTTGAATCCTATGTCAAAACATAATAAAAAATTCAATTTAGTAAGCATCTTGTACTAACTGTAAGACATAATTGGGGCAAAGCACTTGACTGTTAAATGTAATGTAATAACGGACTAAAATGGTAAGCCAAATGTATGTGTTTTTATACCTTTTTTCGATGTTGCTTTCGGCAACAACCAGATTACGATCCAGAAGACTAATAGGATATTAACTAAGGCGGAGATTGCCATAAAAATTCCAAGTACAGTTGTCACAGTTTCATCGGGACGATTTTCATCAACGATCCCTTTAATAATCAACACAAATCGCAATGTGTTACTAATGATGCACCGAGATATAAATAAAGAAATACTTCATATCGGAATCTTAAGGGACTGCATTTGCCAACATATGCGTATCAAGACACGTGTGAATCGTTTAACCTCCGCCATATATAAAATGTTTCTATTACAAATATTAGGACTTGTAATAACTGAGCTCATTGTTGTGGGGTTCCATTAATTTATTTATTAAACACATATAAAGTTGTAGAACATTAACATCGTGTGTATTACTTTTAGATTTGTAAGAGCTATATGGTACTCTTTCAAATTGCGCATATACTCCTATAATTGTAGACAATGTAGAAACCGTTTGAAACTTTCACTTGCATTCATAATTATTACAAATCGTTCAGCATTTACTAGATTTTCATTCAGATACTTCAAGTCTCGTTTCATAAAACGACTACCAGTTAAAATACTTACCGCTGACTGTGACAGCTTTTGAAGCGTTATATTGGACTGAGTGAATCCTATTGCAAACGGTGCATCGATAAATCTTATTTTCAGTGGCAACAATTGTAGGTCCAGATACTGGAGAACCAGAGTGGTACCATGTATACTCAGCTGGAGGAGATGCCTCGGCGTTGCAGGTCATGGTCACAGACGTACAGCTGGCACAAGGACATGCACACGTACATGTATCGTTCTGACACGGGACACCCGAAACACTCACAACTACATTTCCAGGTACATCTGTAAGCAAAAGAAAAGCAACTAGCATTCGAATTTTGAGAAGGAAGGAATTCTTCGCTGTTGCTTAAACTTTGCGGCAAGTAGACTTAAGCAATCAACTGATTCTCTAGGTTTTGAGTCTAAAAGAAATATTTCTAGTTAAGTAAAGGTGAACGTTCTAACTTAAAACTTGAAACACTACTATTGTACATATCGTTAGGTACGGGTTTGCCCAAAGCTACCTAGGTCTGCAGATAGCTACAACAGCAGAGTTTCAGTTACCAAGCCAGAAGGATTTTATGGTCCCATTTGGTGGTACATCTGAAGCCTATATGGAAATATTGTCAGATGGACTTCATATGGCTTAAATATGATGTTGCTTTTGGGATGGCTGGAGTCGTCCTTAAATAAAATGCTATAACATATTCATCACAAGACCCCACTGAAAACTCTTTGAAATTCTGGGAAATAGGATTACTAATTGCGATACAGTTTATTTGTCTGTAATGTAGTTTGCTAAAAATTTATCTTAACTGACCCGGATTTTGTTCTCTGTGTGTCATCGGTGGATGCAGTGTGCACTAAACATAAAGCCACTAAAGCAACCATTTATCGTTATTGCCTGTAATAACTACTATTTCAAAAGTAGAACCTCTTAGAGAATCATGATGTTAACCAAAAATGATCTTTTACAGAAAAACTAGTTGAACTTGCTTATATTTTAATGCTCAAACAACTTCTCCTACATAAAGTGGAAATTAAGTATAGAACACCAAATAAATTTAAAAACAAAAATCTGCTAGGCCGAACTGTTTGTAATTAACGGAGCATTAGTTCATGACCTGGAAGATTCTGCGGCTGTTTCAAATACCCATGACCTTATGGAACTGCCCTCATTATGAACAAGATCTGGTGTGTCATCGATTGGTGTCTTGTACATTTTCGTATCGGCGATATAGAAGTTCTGAGGTTTGATAAGATTACATTTAAGTTCCATACAATATACGTTGAAAACCGATGAAGTCGTGCTGGATGTAGTCGTTGGAGCGTTCATTGCATAATTTAAAGAAGGGTCAGGAGGATTTTGAGGATGACCAAAATATCCGTTACAGATGAATGGTCCGATTGAATTGTTCGACCGATCAGGCCTCACTAAGATGTTAGACTGAACAGAATTCGGGGGTGGTGTCGAAGAAAGACTACTGGAAATGTTTTCTCCAGTGGAAGATGTCCAGTAGATGAATGGAGGCAAAAGTGGAGCCGGAGAAACAGATCCGTTGTATCCAACTGTGCACGATATGCTTAAAGTTTCTCCCACCATTACGTCTGATTGGTTTGCGGTAATATTTGGTGGCGAATCTAAAACAGTCAAAATCGGAAATGCTGACAAATTTTGATACAGTGTTTGCAATAAGCACTTATTTATTGGGCTAAGAAGTTAATAGATTATGTATTAAAGGTTGCACGGATAATCAAGAAGAGTCCATGAAATTAAAAATAACGAAAGTACTCGACCATGTAACACATGACGGCTTCGACATGCCCCTTCAAGAAACAAAATTAATAGTCAGTGACAAAATTTGTTTAACCGCTTGTTTTGGACTAAGACTGTTGGATCTCATTAATCCAGGGATTTAATTGCAGTGAACCTGTAATAGATTTAGCACAAGAACTATGGGGAAACATACATTACCGAGTTTCTCGTTTGTATCACTTCAGTTAGTAGAAACACAACAATATGTAAGACAACTAAGTAATATGACCGTCAAGTTTCTATCAATAACGATTTTGATGTTTGCTCTATATGTTGTAGTTGTTAGAAAGAATTAAGTTCTTACTTAATCAAATAATAATTAAGAAGTTATTTGCTGATTTGTGGCATGTAAAGCTACATTTTCATAAATCTCTGATTCGTTATCGTAATCTTAAACTTCGCGTTTCTTCATCGCCCAAGCACTTGGAAACCAGCTCGTTCACAGGCGCTTGATAAAAAAACAAAATCTGTGAGGCATATAGGGTCAGGCGCGGTTCAGATTTAAAATCCAAAGGCTAGGAAGGTAGTCACTGAAACCCCAATTTGGAATTGAGATACTAGTCTGATATTAATATTTCCATAACACTGTCTGAAACCAAATGTTTCCGCATAATTTCAAGAAGGTCATATTTGATGAGCTTTCATATAAATAGCAAATCTGAGAAACCTAGAGGTAAAGAATGTAACAAATTAATACATTTTAATATCATTTATGAGCAAATTGAAGTAGGTGAGTTTGGCACATTTAAGAGCAAGGCATTTTCAGGAAAATTTCACTGCAGAATCTGAGAATTTGAGAAAAATTAGAGCCTAATTTTGAAGCAATTTCGGAATCAAACTAAACATTTTCAAATATGCGATTTCATGAGTCGATCTGAGCAATTAAGAGTACCTGTAAGTTATAGAGCAATTGCAAGCCACTGTGAAGTACTTTAGAAGCAGAACCAAGACATTTATAAGCCCAGAAACAGTTCAAACATTGTTTTACTGAAAACTACATGCTCTTTAGAGCTATTCTTGAAACACTACGTACATGTCAATACAAGACACACGCATAAATGTACGGACACACATATATGCATTCATATATATGGACGTTAGGTAGGTCGCCTACTTAGAACCTATATGAATGAGAGCAAGACAGAATAAAACAGAGACAAACACACAGTGAGACAGAGAGACAGGCAAAGTAAGGTATGACGAACACCTGTATTATAAGAACTTAAAAGAATAGATATGCATTCCCTATGCAATTCTCAGAACTATTACTAGCCAACCGATATTGAGCCTTAGGAATGGTACACATAGCAGTTTAAATAAGCTGAGTAAGGGGTAGTAACGAGACGACAATCGATAGCTATGATGTGAATCTTATCGGTCATCGGTTGAGAAGTGGACACATGTCATTCAAAGGCCGATACTGTCAGACGAAGACGCTGTGCTATTATGAAGGTCGATGAACTGCAATTTGTTTCGTCTGTCTTGTCGAAGCTTTCCTTCTGGCGAGCAGTGAGCAATCCCTTTGCTACCACATACAATCATGCATACTCAATAATAATTTAACAGCTGTCCTTCCGTACAATTCAATACATACCTACGACTGTCACGAGAGCACGAGCATTCTGCTTTTCAAGTTGTCCATCAGAACACATATAGACACCAGCCTCTTGTAGAGTTGCGTTCAATACAATCAAGTTACAAGTGGTTTGTAATCCTCCCCCTGGTTCTGTCTTGTAGTGAGAAGAGTAGACCGGTATAACATCGCAAAAGGTTGTGATCTGCTCACTGGTGCTTGGAGAAACCGTACCATCTCTGCTCAAGTACCATGCCACGACACCTGTAGTACTCGTACAGTTGAACACGGCTGTTCCTCCAACTCCGACAGCTGCATTTTGCGGAAACTGTGTTATGTCTCCGGCACTGCCTACAATTACAGGCATAAACGAACGTAGCTATTTTATCTTTCTGACTCTTTTCATAGAATTTGTGTATTAATCTACGTTTCTCCATTTGCAAATCCTTATCTGCACGTTTCCTATTTCTGTAACTGAATAGTTTCTTTTTATGATCACAAAATTAATTTTCAGTCATGCTACTAAATTGCTACAGATGTTTAATTTAAAAATTGAATTCATGATTAGTCGATGGATGACATCGGTAAAAATCATGCCTCACTTCAGTTTTCGAAGCAACCTAGAAAATTGTTTCTGACGGCACTTTTGGCATTGTTGGGCTGCTGTGAGATGGAAAAAGAAACTTTACTTTGATCTCCTGCAGATACACCCGAGAATCCTATTCCCTCATACTTTATGGGACCTAGAGTTTCTACGATAGTGACGTCAATACACTGTTGTTCTCTACACTGGCTTCCTGTTATGTATTCTGAGCATATTTGCTTCAAGCTGGCACTCCTCGTGTACAAAGCACTTGCAAATCATCTGCCATCCTACGTATTATCATCAATGGGTACACCCTGTAGCTCTGTTAACGGCCGATCCTCTTTCGATCAGTATCTTCTGGGAAGTATGTTGTTACTGGGACAGATCCACATTGTCTGCACTGTACCACAGATGCACGAATGATCAGTAGCCCGATCCCAAAACAGCCCTGGCCCGTCCGAAATAGGTTAAGTGCAGACCAGAGTCTTGAGGCAAGTTGAAACATGGAGGACAGACAGACGTCTCAGCGAAGCGGGAGTGGCTTTTCACATTTGCTGCTGCGCATTCGTCCCCCATGTCAAAATAGCTTTCATGTTCCAGACATCTTATCAAATTGGGCGTTTCGAGAACAGGCGTGCTGGCGGGTGCAAAGTCTCTTTCCACCGGTCCTATGTAGACCTAACAGGCCTATTTCTTTGATAATTGGGATGTAGTTTGGCTGGAGGCTAACATACATAAAAAATAATCAAAGAACCCTTAGCATTGGAAAAATCCTATCTCCAGCCTCCGCAATGGGGTGTTCTGGTTAGGTAGCCGGCGTTCAGCTTATCTGCCTTGGACCCCATAGTTTAGCACACATTAGTTAATGTGCTATTGTTTGTGATGACCAATCTACTATTTATGAGGGCGTTGTTAAATAAAAGTTATCAATCTGAACAAATTATTATTGGGAAGCCAGAACAGATGAGGCTTCTACAAATAAAATAATTCAGAGCAGCATCTCAGGCAATGCAACCCCGGCCTAACGAACCAAAAAACCCAAGCAAACACTCTGAAGATACCAGATTTTCCCGGGGGCAGTGGGTTCACATATACTGGCTCCGACGATTAATAATGAACTACATCACTATCATCACTACTATTCCGAACACGGAAGAAGGTTCTGCAAAGTCGCAAAGTCTAACCTGTTATAAGCAAAATGCCGAGATTGAAAAAAGTTTGACAATTCAGTTTATTCATTCTAACTGCTGTCGTTAGACGCGTTTCGCTGTTGGCCTATAATGGTCGCCAAGCATTCAATTAGATGATGTCACATGCATATATCGACACAGACTACTTCCTTGTCACTAGATGAGACCTTACTGGCTGACAGACTGTACTGTATGTTGAACACGACCTTTCGAACTAGCTAGTCACGTGCAGATGCTAACGATACCACACACACTGTATGAAATTTTTATGAAAAACTCAGTGTTAACTGCAAATCGACATTCATGTCTTAAGCTAAACTTTCAACTGCTTAAAAGTCCATTGTAACCGACGTATAGCCTATGCATCGGCTTTCGCTTTTGGCGACTTGAAATACGTTAATTATAGAAGAGTAGGACGGACCGTAGGAACCAGTTCAACCACGCTCCACCCATTTCATTTAAAGGGCCACGTCACTGACCTGACTCAAATCAGATTTGATGAGGGTTGCCCATTTGTCGAATTAATGAAGTTAAAAGCGCTGTAATAACATTGGTAAAGCCATTAGGGAGACAGGAAAAAGCAAAAGAAAGTCGCGAAAGTGGGTGAAAAGGCAGGAGATTAGAGAAAAAGCCAGGAGAACCCAGTGGGTAGAAGATCAATAACTCAGAAATTACAGTCACATCAAAATAGATTTCGGTTCCGAAGGATCTCGACGCCTAAGGTTCATCTGTTTCGCCAATGTTTCGCCAAAACTAACCTTAACCATGGTAAAATTTTCCACAAATAACATGGACCAAGGTAAAATGTCCATTTATTTCCCATCTCCTGGATCCACAACTGTTCGTAGACTCTTCGATTTCTCTCTTGGCTTTCAGACCCATTCTTCTGCTAATGAATGTATAAACTGATGGAGGTTCGTTCTGATCTCATTTCTGCTCTTCATTGCTTATTTATTGCTAATTGGACTATAATATTTATTGGAAATAAACTGCTGAGAGCTAACCAGTAATAAACTGTTCACGGCTAATGAGCAATAAACTGCTTAGCCCACTAACCACTTTATAGTTTTACTTATATGAACATCAGATAAATCTTTGATCAAGTACTCAAATCCTGTCAAAGTTTTAGGCTAAAGAAAATCAGTAAATTTAGCTAATTTTATGCTGAATCTTAGGTATGATCATCAACATCATTGTCAGCTATTACTTTAAAATTAAAAATAAAATGAAGAAGTCTGCAGTACAGTGAATGTCGCCTACATCACGATAACCTTTCAATACCAGTGCCTATGACGTTACGCTAAACAACAAATTGTACTACGACCCACCCCACTGCCTGACTGACTTTTGGATCTTGACCTGGAAATGAACCCTTCTTACCTAACAGTTTTGTTTTGATTGAGCGCCTGTGAATAAACTGGTTCCCTCGACTTAGCTTTCGTTGGGCGCTGTAGAAATCTCGAGCTTACGATTAACTTGCGTATAAAGCATCTGCTTTGTGAAGAGACTGGCTATTGAACGAACATGAGGAATATATACTTTAGAGAAAGGCGACTTAAATTTGTCCAACTACGGCCTGAAATTAGTAACATTAACACTGACGTTACTTAACATGTGAGGAATATTCTACAATATAGATTATGCGCCTCTCATGAAACGCTCGTAGATGGTATAATTAAATCTGAAACTCTCTTCAGCTCTTGAGAAGAACTCATTTCTTCAATCATTCCCCTGTTATCTTTTAGAACCGCTTTGGTATGGCGACCATCCACTGACGCCTTGAGGATTATTACAGTAGCGCTATAAAAGCATTATTTATAATTACTATCCATAGCGTTGTAGCACCGTAGTGTCGGAAAGTCGGAGCAAGTTCGCGAGCTAGACAGTAATTACATTATTCAGCTTTTAACGACATCTTGTGGCTGTTGAAGAGCTGTCGGAAAGTCGATTTAAAGGTGTCTAAACAGAGCGCAGTATTCTGGCGCTTCGAGTATTTAGCAACATCTTTGTGACAAGATCATGCTTACACACACACACACACGCACGCACACACACACACACACAACAATTTTTCTTGTATTTGGCCCACTAACAGAAGACTAGCGTTATGAAGAACACACACACACACACACACACACACACACACGCACACACACGCACACACGCACGCACACACACACACGCACGCACACACAATATATATATATATATATATATATAACGTCGAATAAACCGATTTAAACGTGTCTAAAAAATCCTAATATTTGGAACACCGAATGTCTAATGACATCTTGTAGCTGCCAAAGCCGTTGACATCTACAGTACTTAAAACTTTGTAAACCTTGTACACAAAACCACATCCAATCCAATGCCAACCAGTTAACTGTTGGCTGCGGGTAATCAAGTAGTAGTAGTTCCTCAGTTTAACGACATCTTATGGCATCAAATGCCGTTGACGTCGCCCTCCTCCTTTATCCAGGCTTGGGACTGGCACTACCCCAAAAAAAGCAGTGGCGGAGTTGCAAGCAATCAAATGGACGAAAATGAGGAATATATAACGTCTGAAGAGTTATTTAAATGTGTCTAAGCATGATCTTGAATGTATCTAGAGTTTAATGATATCTTATGGTTGGTTTAAACGAACCAAATGCTATGCAGCTATACTATGGGTTGTACATAAACAACGTTCGCCAAGTCTAGGGAGGGTTACCAAAATGCGTACGAGAGGGGATTTTGACAACGAGGACGACCGCAACTAAATTGTAGGGTGTTGTATGCATATTAAGTTTTTCTTGTGTTCCTAAATACTTGTAAACCGATGTGCGATTAGCTATTGGTTAATATAGGATATACTTACGTACTTACTTACTTTACTTATCGTCTGTACTGTGCTGTGTCTAATTAGATTCTCTTAACTCCACCACTATCGTACTCAGGCGGTGCCAATCCCAAGCCTGGAAAAAGGAGGGGGCTACGTCAACGCCAAAAGATGTTGTTACACACTGGAACTACTACTACTACTACCGCCGCTGCCCTTAGCCTTGCGGTGCCATTTCGAAGTCTGGATAAAGGAGAATGGCGACGCTAAGTATCTTCGCTCTGACAAACCGTCATTACACAGAAACCACATTAATCGCTATTGGATTTCAGGCAACAGTTAAATGTTTGGCTTTGCACCAGAAGTGTTTTTGTGTGCAAGGGTTAGGTGGACGTCAGCGGCCATTGGCAGCCACAAGATGTTGTTAAACGCTCGCTATGCTCTAAATGTTGGGATCTGTTTGGACACCTCTAAATCCGTTGATACAACGTTATATATAATTCTCGTTTCGTTCACTAGTTACTGAATACCGAATATTCTAGATATTATCGAAAGTCGACTACAAAGGCTCTGGCAGCCACAAGATGCCGCTAAACAATGGTAACTAATTAACTGACCTGTCATCGAAACTTACCCATAACCTGGCTTTTATATAGCGACAGCGCCTATTATACGCCGGCCTTCCTCCTTTTGTGTGGTGCAGAACAATTTTATGAGATTTACATGTACCTGTTCATTTACTTGGGGGCGTTCATAAAGGACGTCGGCATAAAATTACCTACTTTGAACCCCTCCGTATTTAGGTTTACCCACCCCATTCCCTTTGCGAACGTATTTCCGTACTAAGCCTAGATTAAGCTACACTGTTGAATTTGCAGGTTTAACTGGGTTATGGGGTGGGTACTTACTTCGATGATTCCGCGTACAGCACGGGACTCTGATTAGACGCAAAGCAGTGCAGACTGTTGTCTGACTAAAGTCGGTGTTGAAGGCAAAGCCTGATCAGAAATACATGTTGCAAATTTAGATGTCGATGTCCTCATTGTGCATTACCCCCTCTCCGTCTGATTTTGTCCGCATTTCGATGACGCATCCCTCTCCTCTATGCGGACGTCCTCAGTGGACGACCCCATGCATTCCTCGTTTAAATACAATCGCTAATCAGCCGACTATACAGCAGGTAGAATTACGTAGACGTCAAAGGTCCTGGCAGCCACAAGATGTCGTTAAATACTGGATACTGATAATATCAGGTTACGTTTAGACACCTTTAAATCGCCTTCTCCGACTTTATATATCTTTCGGTTTCGTTCAATTCAAACGTAAACATCCTACTGGGCTGCTGCAATTGATACTATTACGAAATACTCAGCTACGTTAGATACTTGTAAAACGTGTTTCGCTTCTACTATAGATTTCATTCACACTTACTGAACCACGCCACTTTCTGTAATCGGGTGGCGCCAGTCCAAAGCCTAGATTAAGGAGGAGGGCGATGCGAATCATCTCTGATATAACACAGCGTCACTAAACAGAAACCAGACGTACTGATCTCCGCCACAACAATAAACAGACATAGAACGACAACAAATATCCGAAAAATGCAGAAGATCCATACAACTGAAATTCAAAGAAAATTACCAATGAAAATTTCATTAATTGTTTTCTTCGGCCTTTGATCTCCTACACCATCGTTAACCCTTTTCTAACCACCGTCTGAAGACAGAATGATGAAACAGAAATTTAACTGCAGGGTTAAACTCCAGACATTGGAGTGCGTGTGTGTGTTTATGTGTTTATGTGTGTGTGTTTATGTGTGTGTGTTTATGTGTGTGTGTTTATGTGTGTGTGTTTGTGTGTGTGTGTTTATGTGTGTGTGTTTATGTGTGTGTGTTTATGTGTGTGTTTATGTGTGCGTATTTATGTGTGTCTGTGTTTATGTGTGTCTGTGTTTATGTGTGTCTGTGTTTATGTGTGTCTGTGTTTATGTGTGTCTGTGTTTATGTGTGTCTGTGTTTATGTGTGTCTGTGTTTATGTGTGTCTGTGTTTATGTGTGTCTGTGTTTATGTGTGTCTGTGTTTATGTGTGTCTGTGTTTATGTGTGTCTGTGTTTATGTGTGTCTGTGTTTATGTGTGTCTGTGTTTATGTGTGTCTGTGTTTATGTGTGTCTGTGTTTATGTGTGTCTGTGTTTATGTGTGTCTGTGTTTATGTGTGTCTGTGTTTATGTGTGTCTGTGTTTATGTGTGTCTGTGTTTATGTGTGTCTGTGTTTATGTGTTTCATGTGCATTTATTCACGTTTCGTTTCCTCTGAGACTGTAAATCTAGAGGATTGGGATTCAATCCTCACCAAGGCTGAGATTTCGAGAAATTTGTCCCACTGGTGACCTCTAACGGAATGGGCTGTAAAATAAGTATTCCAACTCTACACTGTCAGTTGGAAGGCGAGGAAGCGGTATTCCATCAGCCATCAGCTAAACAGTTGAAATCGTTTACACTTCATAAACATGGTTGCCCCTTAAGTCGTTAGCGACTTCGCTTTCAATTGAATTCAAATTCATTCACTAGGTGTCGGTAGTAATTGTAATAGGTAACAAATTTCTCGTTCTCAGACACTCAATGTTTTTTTGCTCTGTTGAGCCTGTGAGTAAGACTGCTCAACGAGAAAGAACAAACTTTTAGATCTTTACTAATATTGAGGCTATGCTTGGACACCTTTAAATCGCTTTCTCCGACGTTATATAAATCTCAATTTTGTCAAATGGTGAGCTGCACATAAACTTTCGTCGCGTAGGCCTAAAGTTGGGTCGACGTTAACAGGCCTAGGGCTGGCAGTAATAAGATGTCATTTAAAACTCGATGCTATTATTCAAGAAATTTGTATATGGCTATTGAAATTATGAAATCCAGGACTGGTAATTAAAAGTAGAGATGTTCTTTTAAATTAAATATCGGATACGTGTACTTATGTAATATGTTTGGTATTTCATAAGAACTAGATACAAACATATGTAATATCCAAATCCTCGAAATTAAATTCCTACTTTAATATAGTGTACGGTAAGTTCGTGCGGAACGGTGGCCTATCGGTGACCCGTTTGGTCAGTGATCATGCGGTTATGGGTTCGACTCCGTGTAACGACATTGGGCAAATTGTTTGCGCACACCGTGCCTCTGTCACTAAGTAATCGACAAGTCCTGCGATGCACTGGCCTCGTGTCCAGGACCTTAGGATTTGTCCATCCCCATCTCAAGGGCCACGAAAAGGAGATGAGCGCCCCTCACGTCTCACTTGTGGGTTATGGAATACTTTACTCACTTCTTTTACTTTACTAAGATAAGGTCGACGTTAATAGTCATGAAAGCCATAAGAAGTCGTTTGCACTCGAAACTACTAATAGAGATTTAGTGTCTGTGTTTAGACACCTTAAAATTTCTTTTTGCGACGCAATATATTTCTCACTTTCACTCTCCGCCTCTGCCTTGTGTAGGGGTAGTGCCAGTCCCAAGCCTGGATAAAGGAAGAGGGCGACGGCAACAGCCTTTGATGCCATAAGCTGTCGTTAAACTGATGAACTACTACATAGATATTGTTGTGGTTTATAATTTGTTTACTTCTGTGCTTAGTGGGAATGAAGTGATTCTTTAAATACTGTGTATGAAATTTCATATGTATATATTAAGTGTTGGATAAGAATCTCATTTGTTTGATTATATTTGTTAGATGTTAGATATTGTTTGAGCATTGTGCTCCTATACAGATGCTACACATTTGCGAATAATTGAATAGAAACAAGATAATCTTGGTTTAGTCACAGATAAAAGAGCTTTAAATACTTGACTGTGCTTGCTATTATAAGTGTATTATTCAAAATACATTATCTTTGAAAAGATTCTCATGTATTATTATGATAGGAATGAATGATTGTCTAGGCCAAAGCCTAGGTTTAATGAACTATCAATGAACTAAAACCTGGATAGATGAAAGATTCAATAATCTCCCAAAATGTTATATTACACGTTGGTAATTAAGAAGTTTTTAACTCTGTGTATGTCAATGTATGATGGTAAAATTTTAGTTATTTCTAATTGCTTTATAAAAGAACTGATGACATTTTCTAATATAATAACAGACATTCTTTAACAAGTACTTTAAATACTAAATCCATTTTCTGTAATTTCGTCAACGATCGTTGTAATCATATGATGACAATAAACCATTGAACTGTGTAATAGATATTGTTTTCATTAATCAGTAGTAGATCCAATGTTTCACTGCCTCTTATGCCTTATGGCATCAAAAGCCGTTGACGTCGCCCTCCTCCTTTATCTAGGCTTCGGACTGGCACTACCCGACTAAACGCAGTGGCGGAGTTTTATTCTTTTATTTTAACTAAAGCCACAATATATGGTCGACTCAAACGGCCCAGGCAACCCAGGACGAATTAGCGTCTTTAAAAATCGATCTGAAAGTTGTTTAAACGTAACCTGATATTTTATTTGTTCAATGCGACTTTACCTTGCCTTACAAAGGCGATCGGTTTTATGTATTATGGGTTAATGGTCCTGAAAGCCACAAAAAGTCGTTTGTCCTCGAAACTACTATTAACAACGATTCAAAGGGCGTCTGTGTTAAGACACCTTTAAATTGATTTTACAGACGTTATATACGAGTATTTCTCACTTTTATTTAACTCCGCCACTGCCTTGTTTGGGGGTAGTGCCAGTCCCAAGCCTGGATAAAGGAGGAGGGCGACGGCAACGGCCTTTGATGCCATAAGCTGTCGTTAAACTGAGGAACTATTCATTCAATTAGAACTCCTAAATGGTTTCAGAATAAGATACGGTAAGTCGACGTCAACGACGGAAGCAGCCAAAGCGATTATATAGCGCCGGTGGGCAATTTGAAAGTTGTATATGGGTAGTCTCTTGTTTTATTTGTTCAGCGCGATGTGAACTCGGTTCTATTCTTCATTAACCATCGCATTTAAACAATGTTATGTTGGAATTCAGTGGCATCTTTGCATTTTCTCCTCATGACCCTCTCCTTTACCTGTTCCTCCTCCTCAGCTGAACTTCTTCTCAAACATTCCACTGAATTCCATCACAAACCGAGTACGAGAGTGATGGATTTAACGAGCGATTGAACGTAAATGAGGAACATAATTACAATGTCTGAATAACTATTTAAAGTTGTCTATCAAATCACTGAACGGGTTATTTTGGTCTTCGCTTGAATAATATTATTAATTGCTTAACGACCCCTTGTGGGGACAGAATCCTTGTCACCGATTCCTACGTACGCTGAGATGGAGTGGAAATTACGATGATTGACGAACGGCAAGCAATATAATTATAACACCCGAAAAAGCGATTTAACGGTGTTTAAAATTGGCCTTCTATATTCTTAGTTCTGCAGTTTAACGACAGCTTATCGCATCAAAGGCCGTTGCCGTCGCCCTCCTCCTTTATCCAGGCTTCGGACTGGCACTACCCCTAAACAAGGCAGTGGCGGAGTTATTCTACATTCTTTTTAGAATCGATTGTTTTATGAAATATTATGGTTGAAAGGATCGTTGACATAAACCTCACCTTAAATACATTAAATACACGAAAAGCATTTAAAATACATTGAATACATTAAAAACATTCGTTAAATTACGAAAACTAAAGTTTGTAGTGAAAGTTCATTAATTTGGTGTTCAGATTTAAGAGAAATCACGCATGCGGAAAGCCCAATGCACAGGAAACTTAAATAAGTTAAGAAACTGTTATCATAATATTATTGTTAATTAGAAATTTCTAGAGCTCCGGTGTCTAATGAACAGGGTATCAACCGATGGCGCAAATGTATGTATGTATGTATGTATGTATGTATGTATGTATGTATGTATGTATGTATGTATGTATGTATGTATGTATGTATGTATGTATGTATGTATGTATGTATGTATGTATGTATGTATGTATGTATGTATGTATGTATGTATGTATGTATGTATGTATGTATGTATGTATGTATGCATCCTATAAGATGTCGCTAAACAATGACAACTACTAATTGCTTGCTTGATCTTCACTTTCATCAGTGTTAATAGGCCTGGAAGTCATAATAGGATTGGTATTTCCGACTTTAATATGGGGTTAGGTAAAGTCGACGTTAATGGTCCTGAAAGCTATAAGGAGTCGTTTTCACTCTGAAAAACTAATAACAAGGATTTAAAGAATGTCTGTGTTTAGACACCTTTTAATTGCTTTTGCTGACGTTATATAATTCTGGCTTTCGCTAAATGGCTAGTTAACTCCGCCACTGCCTTGTTTGGGGTAGTGCCAGTCCCAAGCCTGGATAAAGGAGGAGGGCGGCGGCAACGGCCTTTGATGCCATAAGCTGTCGTTAAAGTGAGGAACTACTACTAATGGTTAGCTTTGTTTCTTCATCGTGTTGGGTTTGGATTTTCTCTTCATTACAACGCATTAAAACAATGTTATGTTTGAATTCAGTGGCATGTTTGGACTATTCCTCGAACCTAGGAGATATCCCCCCGAGTAATTTCCCCCCGGACATTTCCCCCCCCGCCATCCACCCTCATGGATTTGCCCCCTTGTAAATACCCACCCGGACATTCCCCCCAAGCCATATATTTTATATCAACAAACATCACAATTAGCTTTGTATAGGTCACAAATAAAAAGAACAATATTTTTAAAATGAATTTAAGTGATACAAGGTAAAAAATTAACAGTAAATTAGTACTTGTGTTTATATCAAAGGTCTTTAGTGTTAAGTTTAAGTTCGGTTTATGAACAATATATAGAGATAATGTGTTCACAGACTAATGTTAAAACGTAAACAAAACCGTTTAGCTATAGTCTCCGACGCCATCGCTGTGGCTTTTTCAACTGCTTTTTTAAACAAATTCATGGCAGATTATATAGCAACAGATTGAGTAACTATCAAAACTTTATTAAACATTTACTTTAAGCATCAAAATGAGTAAACATTAATTAACACTGAAAGCATTAAAAGCCTGGTTGTTCAACAAATAAATATCAACAATTAAATGAAGCTATATTTACATCAAAGCATTAATAACCTTTCTAGAAAACTGCTTATTCAGTTTGTTGCTATATTAAAAGTCTTTGCTAAATATTGTTTGTATTTCCACACTCAAACATCAAAAGTCCATATAGATACACAATGTTTAATTTTTGTGGACATTTGGGGGAATATCCAGTTTTTTTTATCCTATTGAAACGCTCGGGGGAGAAATCCAGGGGGAGATGAAAGGGGAAAATGTCCGGGGGGGGGGTTTGTCCGGATCCCCTATTCCTCATGTCCCCAAATCGATTCAAGCATTCCCTCTTGGCTTTCGGACCGATTTGGTGCGGCGCCCAATCGATTAATGACTTGAGCATGAATACAGTGGTCCTATACAAGTTTTAGTTTTTAATCAGTATCCATGGCAATGCAGCATTCTAGTTTCAGCAAGTAAGAGCAGGTGAGAGGAATCACATTACCCAGTTTTTAACATCTTATGGCTGCCAAAGCCGTTATGTCAACTTTCACCTTTATTCTTAACCGTTTAACTGATACTACTGAGCGAGCGAAAACGAGATAAAACGTTGAGTAAACAGATTTAAAGGTGTCCAAACAGATCCCAACTTTTGCGCATCGAGTAAACCGTTTAGCGACATTGTGTGGCTGCCAGGGCCGTTGACGTCCACTTGACCTTGGAAACAAAACTAGAACTGTTCCAAAGCAAACGATACTGTGCTTAGTAGTACTTCCAAGGTTTAACGACAGCTTATGGCACCAAAGGCCGTTGCCGTCGCCCTCCTCCTTTATCCAGGCTTGGGACTGGCACTACCCGAAACAAAGTAATGGCGGAGTTCGTTACTGTGCTTAGTAGTAGTTCCTCAGTTTAACGACAGCTTGTGGCACCAAAGGCCGTTGCCGTCCCCCTCCTCCTTTATCCAGACTTGGGACTGGCACTACCCCCAAACAAGGCAGTGGCCGTTGCCGTCGCCGGCGGGCGAGGAATATGCAGCGTTCAAAAACACGATTTAAAGGTGTCTAAGCAGGAGCCTAATGTTAATATTGTACCCAGAGAATAATGATACCGTTTGACTGGCTAAAACGAATCAAGTGCTATACAACTATACTAGACGTCGTCCATAAAGGATGTCAGAAATATGTTTATGGAGGGTCACCCAAATGCGAACAAGGGAGAGGGGCTTTTGCCCAGTACGGACATCTTCATCTGTGGCGTGCCACAGGGTTGAGTTCTCGGGCCACTCCTCTACATACTCTACACTGCCGATCTAACCCAGGTCGTCACAGCTCTTGGTGCACTGGTTCATCAATACGCTGATGATGTGCAGATATATGCGATTTGCCATCCATCTGACACCGCAGCCTGTGTCTCGAGGATCCAGATGGTGGTTACCAATATACAGAAATGGATGTCTTCATACCGGCTTCAGCTGAACCCCGCGAAAACACAGTTCTTCTGGTTCGGCTCTCGGCACAAGCTTCGGGATGTGGATCGTGATATGACACTGGCAGCCTCTTCGAACTCGGTCTCGCTGCGAACGGTTCGTGATCGGGGTGTTTTGTTGGACGAAGAGCTGTCGATGGCGGGCCATATCAATTCAGTCTGCAGGACTTGCTACTACGAACTGCGTCAGATAAGGACTATTCGTCGAAACCTGTCCTATAGCGCGGCTGTTACACTCGTCCATTCCTTCGTCATCACGCGTCTGGACTACTGCAACTCCATCCTTGTCGGCTTGCCTAAATTCCGCATCCGTCAGCTCCAGTCTGTCCTCAACTGTGCTGCTCGGCTCGTCGCTGGTACGTCCAGATTCTCGCATATTTCCACCTACATACGAGACACCCTACATTGGCTTCCAGTCGAGAAGAGGGTACAGTTCAAAGTACCCCTCATGGTGAGGTCCTCGATCGTTGGGTTAGCGCTGGATTATTTCAATGAGCTCATCAAGCCAGTTGCTGATCAACCTGGTCGACAGAGACTACGATCGGCGACACAGGGTCAACTCATTGTACCGCGTTCTCGTACGTCTGCTCGGGAAGGCCGCGCCTTCTCCACTGTAGGGCCGTCTCTCTGGAACACTCTTCCACCAGACATCCGATTCCTTGCCTGTTCAACAGTTCAAGAAACATTTTCTGCCCATCTCAAGACGTTCCTATTTAGAGACCGTTAGGTAGCCGTGATGCAGCGCCTTTGTGAGTTACTTAAAAGGCGCTTTACAAATTTAGTGATATATACATACATCTAGTACTTATAGTTATTTATGTAAAATCTTTGCCTTAAACACCAATTTAAGTAAGACTGCAAAAGTCAGCATTGAACCAGATCTAACCAGGGTCCCTTTGCTTGATGCAGCAATATCAATATTCATTATCGTTATTAGTCAGCGTCGCTAAACAGAAACCAGACATGTTGAATTCCGCCACAGCATAAACCAGACATCGAACAGCAATTAGCATCCTGAATGTAAGAGGGAAGATGCAGCCAATTGAAATTCAAAGAAAATTACCTTTAAAAACTTCATAAATTGTTGTCAACGGCCTTTGATCTCATAAAGCAACGTTAAATCATCGCATTGGCTTCATTAACGACGGATGGCAAAATGCAGCAACTACAGGTTTTAAGCTACAGTGTGTGTTTGTGTATGTGTTTGTGTGTATGTTTGTGTGTGTGTTTGCATGTGTATGTGTGTATGTTTGTGCGTGTGTTTGTGTGTGTTTGTGTATGTTTGCGTGTGCATTTACTTAAGTTCCATTTGCTTCTAGAATGTCAATCTATAGGTCTCGGATTCAGATCAGCACCAAAGCTGAGATTTCGAGATTTTTGTCCCACTTACGCCCCCTAACGAACTGGGCTGTAAGATGAGTACTCCAGCTGTACACTGTCAGTCGGACGGCGAGAAAGTGGCAGTGCCACCAGACCTTATACGCCCGGGCTAAAAAGTTGAAGTCGCTTACACTTCATGCACATGACTACTTCTTAAGTCGTAAGCGACTCTGTTGTGAAAGTGAATTCAAATTCATTCACTAGATGTCGATAGTAAATACATTAGGTCAATTTACTCGTACTCTGACACTTAATTTTTATTCTCTGTTGGGTCTGTGAGTAAGATCTGCTCAACGAGAAAGAAGTAGCTTTCAGTGCTGGCCTAATATCAATTCACTATGCTTAGACACCTCTAAATCGCTTTTTCCGTCGTTATATAATTCTCAATTTTTAAGGGTGAGTTGTATATAATGATCAGATGCAATATGTATTGGAGGCAAGGTGTAAACATTCCTAGGCTTGGCAGTCTTATGATGTCATTTAAAACCTGATGCTATTATTTAAGAAATTTATATATCGCTATTAAAAAGCTCTGAAATTTGGTAATTAAATCTCACGGTAATTAAATGTAAGATGTCCTTTCAAAACTGAATATCATATGCGTACATTTATTTACTAGAATTGATATTTAATGGGAACTAGCGGAAATAGAGATCTAAAACTCCGAAATTCAACTTTTCACTTTAATATGGAGTAAGTTAAGGTAGTGCAGCACGGTGGCCTACAGGTAACCCGTTTACTCAATGATCACGCGGTTGCGGGTTCGACTCCGTGTAACGACCCTGAGCAAATTGTGTACGGACATCGTGCCTCTGCCACAAAGCAGTAGAATTAGGTACCGGCGTTAGCTGAGAAGGAAACGGTAAGTCCTGCGATGAACTGACCCCGTGTCTCGGGCCTTGGAATTCGTTTCATTGATATCTCTAGGGCCTAGAAAATTAGTTGAGCGCATTCATTACGTCTTCCTTATTGGATATGGGATACGTTACTTAACTTTTTTACTTACCATGGTAAGGTCGACGTTAATGGTCCTGAAAGTCATGATAAATCGTTTTTACTCGAAAGTACTATTAATAACGATTTAAAAGGTGTTTGTAGTTAGACACCCTTAAATTGCTTTTACCAATGTTATATATGTCTCACTTTCAACGCGTAGACATGGTGTTTACCGCTACTGCGATAACCATATAGCAATGTAAGATCGACGTCAACGGCTCATGCAGCCACTACGTATAAATATATATATATATGTGCATATATTATATATATGTACATATACATATATATGTAATATACACACACATATATATATACATATATATACATATATATGTATATGTATATATATACGTATATATATAGATATACATCTGGTAAAAGCAATTCGAAAGTTGTCTATATATAACCTTGTGTTTCTCTTTGTTTAGCGCGATTTGAACTCGGTTTTATTCATCACTAACCATAGCATTAAAACAATGTTATGTTGGAATTCAGTGGCATCTTTGCATACTCTCCTCATGTCCCTCTACTTTACCTGTTCCTCCTCCTCAGCCGAACTTATTCTCAAACATTCCACTGAATTCCAATACCACCCGAGTACGGTAAAATGGGTTTTTACTAGCGACTAAACGTAAGTGAGTAGGCCTACTATATAAGATCTGAAAAACGATTTAAATTTGTCTAACAGTCTAATGCAATTAGTAACATCGAGTGTTTAACGACTACTCACGGTCGCCAGAGGGCCTCGTCGTCGACCTACATCACAATTTATCGTGGACGACATCATCAGTAGTAGTAGTTCCTCAGTTTAACGACATCTTATCGCATCAAAGGCCATTGACGTCGCCCTCCTGCTTTATCCAGGCTTGGTACTGGCACTACCCGAGTACGGCAATGGCGCAGTTTAACGTCATCATGTTTAACACGACAATGAGGAATATATGTTACACAGGGAAAGCAATTTGAAGGTTTTCAAAACGCAGGCTAATATTATGAGTTTATAAAATCTATGTTTTAATTTAACAACCTATTGTGGCTCTTTTAGCCGCTGATATCGAACTCGTCTTTCGTAAGAACTGATTCGACTGGAGAAAAAACGGTGGAATGTTCAAAAACAGCTATATATATAAAGCTGAATAAAGCGATTTGAAGGTGTTTAACCAGGGTCATAATATTAGTTCAGTATCGAGTGTTTCTTCTTTCTCTCAAAGCAGATCACACAGAATGTTAGCAGAAAATAAATAAACGTATATATATATAATATATATATATATATATATATATATTATACGCGTCGTAGCGTCTCCTCAACAGAGCGGTTATCACCATTCCAAGGATTCTGTCTGTCTGTCTCTTTCTCTGTCTGTATGTCTGTCTTTCTTTCTCTCTAACTCTCTGTCTTTGTCTATCTGTATGTCTCTTTGTCTCTCTCTCCTCACTGTCTGTCTGTCTGTCTCTTTTTCTGTCTGTCTGTCTTACTCTCTGACTCTCTAACTCTCTCTGTCTCTGTCTGTCTGACTGTCTGCCTCTCTCTGTCTTTATCTGTGTATGTCTCTCTCTCTCCACACTGTCTGTCTGTCTATATCTTTCTCTCTCTCTCTGTCTTTCTCACTAACTCTATGTGTCTGTCCGTCTGTCTCTCTCCTCACTGCCTGTCTGCCTGTCTGTCAGTCTGTCTGTCTGAAACGTCCAACATCTTATGCCACATCCCTCTCCCATGCAGTTCCTTCGCTGTCTACGCCCGTAACACGCAGAGCAAACGCCGCGAATGAAGGCACGTGGCGCCACCTATTGTCGGCGAGGTCGTTAGCCAATCCCACGGGACATGGCTGTTGACCGCCTCCACTCGAAAGTCGTCTTTAATCCTCGATGCTTCGGTCTGCTTGCTTTCGCGTTCGCTATCAAAGCTACCCTCTGCATCCTCTTTAATCGCATCCATCGGCTGCTGAGGCAGGAGAAACGAATGCTTTCTGCTGAGACATCTCCTTTGTTGAATTTCCTCCTCCGTTGAGCCGCTTCTTCTTCTAGTTCTTTGCGTCGAGCCGCCATTTGCAAACGACGCGAGTTGAAAGGATAAACACGTTCTCTATACGACCATACACACACACGCACGCACGCGCGCGCGCACACACACACGCACACACACCACGACGATCTATATACATACGTACTTAGCTGTTTGTACATGCTCGTATACATATGTAGGGTAGGCGTACGTACACACCTACATGCACGCATCCCTCTTCCACAATTCCTATCCATTACATTATATTAGATTACATTAGATTCGATTACATAGGATTAAATTAGATTAGATTACATTAGATTGCATTTGATAACATTACATTAGATGACGTTAGATTACAATAGATTCCTCTTCCTCTTATCTCACTTTCTGTTTTTATTTCCAAACACCATTCACTGTGACCGTATGACCGTCTGCCTGTCTGACTCTTGTGTCTAGACCTGGAACCGAACGCTTTCTGCTTCTGCTTCTTCTTCACAATTCATTTTGTTTTGACTGAGCGCCTGTGAAAAGGTAGGTTCCCGCGACTTAGCTTTCGTTTGGCGCTGTAGAAATCTCGAGCTTACGATTACGATACATATACATAAATGAAGCATATATACATGAATCAACTTTGAAGGCCTATAACTTAGGCAGTTTAGCAAGTAAGTGTATGCTTAATGCATCAAATTAAAGGTCGTTATATCAGCTACAACTGCTCAAAAATTTACATTTTTAGCTTTATTAATAATTGCGTAAAACTACTGTACTGAATATGTATCAGTTTACAATGATTTTAATTTGTCTATCTTGCAAAACACAATACTTGGAAAATTAGTCTTTGCAAGTTTGCATTATTGATAGCCATTAAGAAATCCAAGAATTATTTAATCAAATAAATATTCAATGTGTCTTCCACGAGCTCGAATGACTGCATCAATGCGACGTGCCCATTGATCTATGGCTCCATTGATGAGTTCCTGGCTGATCTCAGTCCAGCAACGAGTGATGACGCGCTTCAGATGCTCGACGTTTACTATCCGTTTGTCTAATTAATCGGTTGAGATTGTTTTTACTCCAGTTTCTAGCAGGAAATTCATTCATCATTTGATATGCATTTAAATGTTTTTCAATTCTTAAAATTCGAATCAAAGTCCTGTCATCTTCTGTTAACGGCGCCATGATGAAATTATTGTTTACGTCAGAAAACAAGGTAGGTGCGGTACACAACAATTATATGGCGCGTAGTGCAAGCTACCGTAATGAAATTTGTCGGACTTATAGCTGATATAACGACCTTTAATTTGATGCATTAAGCATACACTTACTTGCTAAACTGCCTAAGTTATAGGCCTTCAAAGTTGAACAAATACTTCTGGCCCACCCTGTACATGCATCACCCTCCGCCTTTGTAGGCCTAATTCTTTTTCCCTCTTCGTCTTCCTTATTGCTGTCTTCTCGTTCTTGTCTATTCTTCCTCTTCTTTCTTTCCTTTTTTCCTCCTCTGCCTCTTCTTTCTCTTCCTCCTTCTCTCCTCTTCTTCCCCATCCTCTGCCTCCACTTCCTTCTCACTGTTTTCTCCTTCTCCTCAACTTCCTCCTCCTCCTTCTCCTCCTCCACGTCTTCCTCTTCCATTACTTCTCCCTCTTCTTCTTCCTCCTTTTCTTCCTCTTTCTTTTCCTCCTTCTCTCCATTTCTTCCTCATCCTCAACCTCCACTTCCTCCTCACTGTCCTCCTTCTCCTCTTCCTTTTCCTCCTCCTCGTCCTTCTCCTCGCTACCCGTCAAGAGCCAATTACTCAACTGCCTTATTATAGACTCTAATCAACTGTGAGAACGTTATCCAGTTGCCACCTCGTATCACTTACCCATCGCATCTCCGACAACACTCACCCGCCTATGCCACACTGTCTTATTCCGTCCTTCCGTCCTTCCGTCCGTACGTCCTCCCTGCCACCCTGCCACCCTCCCTCCCTCCCTCCCTTCCTCCCTTCCTTGTACCTTCTTTCTTTCCTTCCTCCCTTCCTTTCTTTTTTCGCTCTTTAGTACCTTCTTTCGTTCGTTTCTTTCTTTCGTTCGTTCTTTCCTTTTTACATCCTTCCATTCATTCCTAACTTCTGTCCTTCCTCCCTTCTGAGTTTATTCTTAACACAGTACGTGACGAGCGGTGAGGTAAGGAAGAAAGGGGTTGACGTGAACGGTTTATGCAACCAAGAGATGTCGTTAAACTCTGCAAGGATACTAATAATAAAAACCGTAGTATTAGGTTACTCTTAGACACCTTTAAAACACTTTTCATTGCTTTATATATTAAGAATATTAAGAAGTTTCGTTAAATTGGAATCTGAATTGACATTTATCTAGGTATGTGTCGTAAGGTCGACGTCAACGGATCCCGCGTCACTAAATATCGGTAAACTCACGACACTACTAATTAAATAACAAAATTAGACTCCTGTTTGTTAGCATCTAAATGGGGGTTTTCTGGCGTTAAACAACCCTCAATTTCTTTCATTTCAATTATTTACTGACTCTTTATGTGAGCTAAGGTCCTTCAAGGTCAGTGGTCCCTCAGGGAGCCACAAGATGTCGTTAAACAACGAGACCTACTACTTTCAATCTCTAAATCCATTCACCATTCACATGCATGACTTTGCGCTCCTGCATTATTTCAGTGGCGCTATAGAAGTTTTCAGATTATTAATTATGCCAGGCGTAAGTCGAGGTAAATCGCTCTGACAGCCCTGGGAGTCGTTAAACACTCAGTACGAGAAATAATGCGACTGCTTTAGGCACCTTTAAATCGCGTATTCCGAGGCTTTATAGACCCGTATCATTTTCGGGCAAGCGGTGGCAAATTCATATTTAATAGAACCCGATCGACGTTTACATAGAATGTCGTAAAAACAGCGGAGAGTGGATGGAGCAGTTGGTCCAAATGAGGAGTGGATTTAAAGTTCATGAGAGGGGATTGGGAGTAGCAGAAGGAGAAGTGGATGAGGAAATGAGATGGATAGTGTATAAAGGGCTAGGTGGGTGAGTGGAAGGTGGTGTTGACAGGTCACTCTACATAAGAATCTCTCTGTTCAAAACAATCAATCTAATGAAACGAACAGAATGAGCGGATGGGGAGGAGAGAGCTGCAGCGGAAGTCAGGCACAGAGTGAAGGAGAGAAAGAGGTGAAGATGTATGGAGGGAGGGTTTGGTAAAGAAATCGCAGGTCGTGAAAGCGATCTGTTGGTCACGAGGCGTCGCTTGGATCACACGAAGCCATCGTTGCCTAATAGGATGACGAGCTATGACGGATGTACGATGTAGGACAGTTTATCTAGCGCTGTTTTAATGCTCGATTCAGGTTCCTCTGTGAAAACAATTTGCCGAAGCACGATTCGAATTTTAGATCTGTGAGCGCAAGAATGCAACATAAAAGGTTCAGTTTATTGGTACTACAAGAGTTAGATTAGATTACATTACAGTAGATTATATTACATCAGTTTACATTATACTACATTGGATAACACGAGATTACATTAGATTATATTACATCAGATTACATTAGATTACATTATATTAGATAATATTAGATTACATTACTTTATACTAGATTGCATTAATTTACATTAGATTAGATTAGATTACATTAGATTCCATAGGATAGATTAGCTGGGAATTTATTGTACTGCTATGGTTTCTAGTCTTCTTTGGGACGCAAATCATCTGTACGGCTCTCCCCATCGAGTATTTTTCCAATTTTAATACTCTGGCAAGTGCCTCGTCGAGTACTCGATTACTGGGGAGTATTATGGGTAAAGTATATTTTGTCATATTATGTGCATACTGGGTTCTTTGAGGGGAATGTTTAAACACAGAACTGTTTCATACAGAACATTGTAAAGCACGGAACGCCAACAGCCTATGATGCTATAAGAAGTCATAGGTCACAATTAATCTAAAGAAACGAACAGTTGAATAATCTGCTTTCTTGCTACTATTTAGGGCTGGTCTGTAAAGTTCAAATAACATAGAAATTAATCAGTATTTCTGCACTGCATTTTTTTGTATGCACATTTGACCACTTTTCACTGTACTGCAATGTTGTGGCTATATTCCTGTAAACCATGCGATCAGTTACACTTTTGGTTCAGGACTTTCCTTCAAAACTAAAAGCATCACTTTAAAAATTTTAAAAATTAAAACTCTCAGTTATTCCCTACGGCCCCACACCCGTGATCTTATTATTCCTCCTGCTGACAATTTAACGCGTAAATGTTTTATTGTTAGGATGTTGCATGAATATTAAGTTTTCTTGTGTTCTTAAATACTTGTAAACCGATGTGCGATTAGCTATTGGTTAATAAAGAATATACTTACTTACTTACTTGATTCCCTCTTCTTATCTTTCTCGCTTCTCCAGTTCGAATAACCGTCCCTCGCGGTCTGTAGATCTGGACTTGGAATTGATTCTGACCGTTTACCTTCCTCACCGATTTTGTTTTGAGTTAGAAAAGGCCGTATGCTAAACCCGTCTCATCTTTTTTTTTCTTGCTGAAGAAATCCTGAGACTATGATTACTATTGCGCACTCAATTTACAGGTTGAAGAGTGGATGACCCTAAAACTGATTCTGACCTAATACCTTATTTAGCTATCAAGACAGTTTTAGAATGGAGGGTGCTTGAGGTCATCGGCCCCGGCAGCCACAAGATGTCGTTAAATACTGAGTACTACTATAATATTAGGCCACAGTTAGACACCTTTAAATCGCTTTTTCCGATGTTATATATTTCACATTTTGGCTTAATGATTTAGTTAATGACTCTCCTGAGGTGTAAGGTAAGGTCGACGTCTCGACGTCAACGGCCGTGGCAGCCACGTGATGTTGTTAAACACTGAATACTACTAAGAATATGAGGTCACCTTTAGACGCCTTCAAATCGCCGATCCCGTTGTTATATATTCCACCTTTGCTAAACGTTTTTGATAATTTCATAACAAACTTTCATGTAGCGAATGATCAAGGCCGACGTCAACAACCGTGGCAGCCACAAAAAGTCGTTAAACACTACGGCCCCCCACCCACGAACGTATTGTTACTCCGGCTGACAATTTAACACGTAAATGTTTTATTATTAGGATGTTGTATGAATATTAAATTTTCTTGTGTTGTTTAATACTAGTAAACCGATGTGCGATTAGCTATTGGTTAATAAAGAATTTACTTACTTACTTACTTGCTTACTTACTTACTTGCTTACTTACTTACTTACTTACTTACTTATTTACTACTAATGATGTTAGGCCACGCTTAGACACCTCTAAATCGCTTTATCTGACGTTATATATGTCCAAGTTTCGCTAAATGTTAAGATGTTAAGGAAATGTTAAGAAAGGCCTAGAACTTTCACAAATCAGTTCAACTCAATATATAGAATTGAGTGAAGTTTTTGCTATAATTAAAAATCATATTTTAATTAAGTGGCAAAATGAATATGATAAAGACACTAGAGGGAGTTTTTATAAAACCATCCAACCTCTGGTTTCCACCGACATTAAGTATATGGACTGTCCTAGGAAACAGGAAGTTCAAATTACTAGACTGCGTTTAGGACATATCCTAACTAACACATGGCTTAAGAAAATTAAAAAGAGCCTAACAGACTTATGCATACAATGTCAGGTACCTGATACAATTGAACATGTATTATTAAATTGTAAAAAACAGAATATTTCATATATACTAAAACAAAAATGCCAGGAAAAGAGACTAGACTTTACTGTAAAAAACATCCTGTGTAACCGTTATCTTTATCTAGAGGTTTATAAAATCTTGATGAGCATCAACAAAGATAGAGTCATTTAAATAAAATGGATTATTCCAATGTAAATATAATCTGTAAATAATTTTCGATTGTATGTGTGATATTCTCCCTGACAAAACATTTGTGATGTAAATAAAACTTATTCTGTAATTATTATGTTTTAGCCTGTTTAAAAATTTATCTGAAAATTTTCTATATGTATATAGGTAAAAATATTGTTCTGTTTTTAATGGTGAAATAATCTGTTATATGGGCCTAGAACTTACTTTTCAATAATAATAATAATTTTTAAATCTCTCTTAAACAGTTGTTCAGAATTCATTTATAAATACCGGTGCTTACTGATGGAATATACATTAAATTTATAATACAAGTACAAACCTGTTATCGGGCCTCAAAAAACATCACTTTATTAGTGTATAATTATTAAAGATAATGTTATGTCTTTATACGACATGGCCCTGTGTGCCAAACTCACATTTCTGTATGTTTACAATTTTGCCTTTTGTAATATTAAGTCATTTTACTTGATAAAATACACATGGTTATACCACTTTGTTAGGACACCACCATCTTAGTAGTAAATGGTATTGTCTGTAAACATTGGCTCCCTGTAATTGTTGCACCTACCTAATTTGTATATAGTTTTTGTTGATTTCGTTAAATATATTTTATTTCATTTGTATTTTGTGAAAAAAAGAAAAAAAGGAAAAAAGAACGAAAAACAAAGCACCGAAAAATTACTGAAAATATATAAATACGCTAAAAAAGCCTTTATGGCAACTGAGAAGAGCCTAAATGGCCACAAAAAAGCCTTGACGGCCACAAAAGAGCCTTAAGGGCCACAAAACGGCCTTATGGCCACAAAAGAGCCTGATGGCCAAAAAAGAGCCCGATGGCCAAAAAAGAGCCTGATGGCAAAAAAGAACCCGATGGCCACAAAACAGCCTGATGGCCACGAAACAGCCTGATGGCCACAAAAGAGCCTGACGGCTACAAAAGAGCCGAAATGGCCAGTGAAAAGAAAAAAATACAGAAAATATATTAATCAGATATTGAAAAAAGGCTTCATAGCAACTGAGAAGACCCTTAATGGACACACAAGAGCCGTAATGGACAGTGGACAGTCTTCCAACAAGAAGAAAAACCAACAACAAGTCGACAAAGGTGCCATCAACCAGTCAACAAAACCCCCTTCGCCTGCATTTGTTCTCTCAGCCATGTCGTGCTGCAATCAGTTTAAAAAAATACATACATTGCCTACGGAAACAAAAATCTTAAAGGAAACGATAAGAAGAAAGAAATGAACTTATGGACAACGTCAACAACATTTTCATATCGAAGACGTCAACGGCCTTAGTTGCCATAAGATGTCGTTAAACCCATGGACAAGAAGAAGTTAAGATGCTTTAGCTGAAATGGGACTCTCGACGTCAAGTGCCCTTGCAGCCACAAGATATCGTTAAACAACGAGAGCTAACAAACTGGGCTCTTGCTGATTGGAGTTGCCATTCGGCTCGTCTCTCTTACGCAATTTTTTATGGTGCTGAGAAATTTTGATTCGAACATTACTGTCAACGTTACTACTTTTGACTGGGGTGTGAGCGTACAGTATATGCAGTTTGGGAGTTCAATTGTTGATAGGCAGGCAGAAGGGCAAAGGCTTTGTATGCGGTACATATGTCAGTTTGTGTAGAGATTGCACACACACACACACACACACACACACACACACCCACACACACAAACACGCACACGCGCATGCGCACACGCACGCGCTCACGCACACGCACACACACACACAAACCCACACCCACACACCCACACTCCCACACATTATATATATACTTATCTGTAAATATTATATACTTATATATTCTGTATTATGTCAGTTTGTATATAGATTACATATATATGTGCATATATACATATATGTATTATATACATATATTGTATATATATGCCAGTTTGTATACAGTTTTGAATCACCCAACATTTTTGCGTTTCTTCAATTTCCATGGCTATTATCTCTAGTCAGCCATATAGCTAAAAAGTTAATTCTATGTAGCATTGCAGGGAATATTACCAATCACTGCCATGTAGGAGACAGCACAGTTTTGGACTTGGATGAAGAAGGGTCTCGAACCGCCAGATCGGAAGAATCGGTTGCATGGTCGACAGGTTCGGCATCAACGTCACGCAGGAACGCGCACTTCTGGTGCGAGAAGTGCTGTCGCTGTCAGCTCCGGTGTGAGGGGATGGAATTAAAACCAGAGCAACGTGACTAAGTAATTGACATACTGCAGCAAAGAGACATCCGACGAGAAGGCTTACGACGGCTTATCAACCATCAAAGAATAATGTAGCCTATATAGATTTAGGTCAGTCGATAGTAGTTCGTCGTAGAGGTGGTGACTAAAGATCGGTTAAGCTAGAAACTGTACAGAAGTACGTGATAACTCTTGTTATATGAAAGAAAAGATTAGAACGCATATTTTAAAATGTAAATGCACACGTTTTTCTATTTTGCCCGTATGGCTACGACCCTGCTCATTTCTAAATGAA